>CM031611.1:85000313-85005313 GCA_018398815.1 Conus ventricosus | reverse complement strand
ATTCTGCCTACCCCTTTTAAAACCCCCCCCCCCCACATCACTCAACCCCCCCCCACCCTCCTACCTTCACATCACTCAACCCCCGCCCACCTCCTTTCCTTCACCATCACCCCAACCACCGCCCACCTCCTACCTTCACACACTCAACCACCGCCCCCCCTACTTAACCCCCTCCTACCTTCACATCACTCAACCACCGCCCACCTTCCTACCTCACATCACTCAACCACCGCCACCTCCTACCTTCACATCACTCAACCCCCCCCCACCTCCTACCTTCACATCACTCAAACCACCGCCACCTCCTACCCTTTACATCACTCAACCCCCGCCCACCTCCTACCTTCACATCACTCAACCCACCCAGCCCACCTCCTACCTTCACATCACTTCAAACACCCCGCCCACCCCTACCTTCACAAACACTCAACCCCCGCCCACCTCCTACCTTCACATCACTCAACCCCCGCCCACCTCCTTACCTTCCCCACACTCAACCCCCGCCCACCTCCTACCTTCCACATTCACTCAAAAACCCCCGCCCACCTCCTACCTTCACATCACTCAACCACCCGCCCACCTCCTACCTTCACATCACTCAACCACCGCCCAACCTCCTACCTTCACATCACTCAACCACCGCCCACCTCCTACCTTCACATCACTCAACCCCCGCCCACCCCTACCTTCACATCACTCAACCCCCCCCACCTCCTACCTTCACATCACTCAACCACCGCCCACCTCCTACCTTCACATCACTTCCCCAAAACCCCGCCCACCTCCTACCTTCACATCACTCAACCCCCGCCCACCTCCTACCTTTCACATCACTCAACACCCGCCCACCTCCTACCTTCACATCACTCAACCCCCCCCCCACCTCCTACCTTCACATCACTCAACCCCCGCCCACCTCCTACCTTCACAACACTCAACCCCCGCCCACCTCCTACCTTCACATCACTCAACCACCGCCCACCTCCTACCTTCACATCACTCAAAACCACCCCCCCACCTCCTACCTTCAAAATCACTCAACCACCGCCCACCTCCTACCTTCACACCACTCAACCACCGCCCCCCCTCCTACCTTCACATCCTCAACCCCCGCCCACCCCCTACCTTCACATCACTCAACCACCGCCCACCTCCCTACCTTCCCCATCACTCAACCCCCCCCACCTCCCACCTTCACATCACCAACCCCCCCCCACCTCCTACCTTTACATCACTCAACCCCCGCCCACCTCCTACCTTCACATCACTCAACCCCCGCCCACCCCCTACCTTCACATCACTCAACCCCCGCCACCTCCTACCTTCACAAACATCAACCCCCGCCCACCTCCTACCTTCACATCACTCAACCCACCGCCCACCTCCACTTTCACATCACTCAACCACCGCCCACCTCCTACCTTCACATCACTCAACCACCGCCCACCCTCCTACCTTCACATCACTCAAACCACCGCCCACCTCCTACCTTCACATCACTTTCAAAAACCCCGCCCCCCCTACCTTCACATCACTCAACCCCCCCCGCCCACCTCCTACCTTTTACACACTCAACCCGCCCACCCCACCTTCACATACTCAAACCACCCCCACCTCCACCATCACTCACCAACCCCGCCCACCTCCTACTTCCCATCCTCAACACCGCCCACCTCCTAAACCTCACTCACTCAACCCCCGCCCACCTCCTACCTTCACATTTACTCAAACCCCGCCCACCTCCTACCTTCACATCACTCAACCCCCGCCCACCTCCTACCTTCACATTACACCAACTCAACCCCCCAAAAAACCCCCTCCCACCACTACGTCCTTTCATCACACATCACCCCCCCCTTACCTTCACATCACTCAACCCACCCCCTCAACCCGCCCACCTCCTACCTTCCCACATTCACTCAACCACCGCCCACCTCCTACCTCAATCACTCAACACCCCCCACCTCCTACTCACATCCAAACCCAAACCCCCGCCCACCTCCACCCTTCATCATCACTCAACCACCCCAAAGCCCACCTCCTACCCCTTTACATCACTCACCCCCGCCCACCTCCTACCTTCACATCACTCAACCCCCGCCCACCTCCTACCTTCACATCACTCAACCCCCCCCCCACCTCCTACCTTCACATCACTCAAAAACCCCGCCCCCCCCCCACCCCCCCCCCCCCGCCTACCTTCACATCACTCAAAACCCCGCCCACCTCCTAAACCCTTTACATCACTCAACCCCCGCCCACCTCCTACCTTCACATCACTTTAACCCCCGCCCACCTCCTAAACCCTTTACAACACTCAACCCCCCGCCCACCTCTACCTTCACATCACTCAACCCCCCCGCCCACCTCCTACCTTCACATCACTCAACCCCCGCCCCCTCCTACCTTCACATCACTCAACCCCCCCCCCTTACCTTCACATCACTCAACCCCCCGCCCACCTCCTACCTTCACATCACTCAACCCCCGCCCACCTCCTACCTTCACATCACTTCAACCCCCGCCCCCTCCTACCTTTACATCACTCAAACCCCGCCCACCTCCTACCTTCAACCATCACTCAACCCCCGCCCACCTCCTAAACCCTTTACATCACTCAACCCCGCCACCTCCTACCTCACATCACTCAACCCCCGCCCACCTCCTACCTTCACATCACTCAACCCCCGCCCACCTCCTACCTTCACAAACACTCAACCCCCGCCCACCTCCTACCTTCACATCACTCAACCCCCGCCCCCCACCTAAACCCTTTACACACTCAACCCCCGCCCACCTCCTACCTTCACATCACTCAACCCCCGCCCACCTCCTAAACCCTTTACATCACTCAAACCCCCCCCACCTCCTACCTTTACAATCACCAACCCCCGCCCACCCCCTACCTTCACATCACCAACCCCCGCCCACCTCCTAACCTTCACATCACTCACCCCCCCCCCCTCCTACCTTCACATCACTCCAAACCCCCGCCCACCTCCTACCTTCACATCACCAACCACCGCCCACCTCCTAACTTCACAATCACTCAACCACCGCCCACCTCCTACCTTCACATCACACTACCACCCCCCGCCCACCCTCCTACCTTCCTCACTCAACCCCCGCCCACCTCCTACCTTCACATCACTCAACCACCGCCCACCTCCTACCTTCACATCACTCAAACCCCGCCCCCTCCTACCTTCACATCACTCAACCACCCCCCCCACCTCCTACCTTCACAAACACTCAACCCCCGCCCACCTCCTACCTTCAAAATCATCAACCACCGCCCCACCTCCTACCCTTCACATCACTCAACCACGCCCACCTCCTACCTCACATCACCAACCACCGCCCACCTCCTACCTTTACCCTCAACCCCGCCCACCTCCTACCTTCACATCACTCAACCACCGCCCACCTCCTACCTTCCACAACACTCAACCACCGCCCACCCTCCTACCTTCACATCACTCCAACCCCCGCCCACCTCCTACCTTCACCCTCACTCAACCCCCGCCCACCTCCTACCTTCACCCTCCCAAACAACCCCCGCCCACCTCCTACCTTCACATCACCAACCACCGCCCACCTCCTACCTTCACATCCAACTCAACCACCGCCCACCTCCTACCTTCACATCACTCAACCACCCCCCCACCTCCTACCTTCACATCACCAAACCCCCGCCCACCTCCTACCTTCACATCACTCAACCACCCCCACCATTACCTTCACATCACTCAACCACCGCCCACCTCCTACCTTTACATCACTCAACCCCCGCCCACCTCCTACCTTCACATCACTCAACCCCCGCCCACCTCCTACCTTCACATCACTCAACCACCGCCCACCCCCTAACCCTTTACATCACTCAACCCCCGCCCACCTCCTCCTTCACATCACTCAACCCCGCCCACCTCCTACCTTCACATCACTCAACCACCGCCCACCTCCTACCTTCACATCACCAACCCCCGCCCACCTCCTACCTTCACATCACTCAACCCCCCCCACCCCTCCACCTTCACATCACTCAACCCCCGCCCCACCTCCACTTCACATCACTCAACCCCCCCCCCCACCTCCTACCTTCACATCACTCAACCACCGCCCACCTCCTACTTCACATCACTCAACCCCGCCCCTCCTACCTCACACACTTACCTCCCACCCTACCCACCCCCACCCCCACACTCCTCTCCACCCACCCCCCCCACCTCTACTACACATCACTCAACCCCCGCCCACCTCCTACCTCACATCACTCAACCCCCCGCCCACCTCCTACCTTCACACATCACTCAACCCCCGCCCACCTCCTACCTTCACATCACTCAACCCCCGCCCACCTCCTACCTTCACATCACTCAACCCCCCCCACCCTACTCAATCACTCACCCCGCCCACCTCCTACCTTCACATCACTCAACCCCCCGCCCACCTCCTACCTTCACATCACTCAACCCCCCGCCCACCTCCTACCTTCACATCACTCAACCCCCGCCCACCTCCTACCTTCACATCACTCAACCCCGCCCACCTCCTACCTCCATCACTCACCCCCCACCTCCTACCTTCACATCACTCAACCCCCGCCCACCTCCTACCTTCACATCACTAAACCCCCGCCCACCTCCTACCTTGCTTTGCCATCCTCCCTCTCCTTGCTGAACCCTTCCTCCTCCCCCCCCCCCCCCCCCCCCCCCATCCTTTTTGAAATGATCTCAATCTAATGTGAATTACATATCATAAGTAGATCTCTGTACTCAACTGTATGACTGACGGATATTAGGAAGAATTCCTTCTTATAACACACACACACACACACACACACACACACACACACACACACACACCACACATCCATTCGTTCCCACCCACAATCATCACACGTGCCCTTCCTCCTTCTCTCCCATCCCCACCCCCACCCCTTGTCCCCACCCTGCTTTCTCCCACCCCCACCCCCATCTCTCCTCTCCCTCTGTCTC
>CM031611.1:84972813-84995313 GCA_018398815.1 Conus ventricosus | reverse complement strand
TTTCGTCTTGTTTTTTACCATACTTTTCTGTGCGATACTTATCAGTTTATTTTCGTCTTGTTTTTTGCCATACTTTTCTGTGCGATACTTATCAGTTTATTTTCGTCTTGTTTTTTGCCATACTTTTCTGTGCGATACTTATCAGTTTTTTTCGTCTTGTTTTTTGCCATACTTTTCTGTGCGATACTTATCAGTTTATTTTCGTCTTGTTTTTTACCATACTTTTCTGTGCGATACTTATCAGTTTATTTTCGTCTTGTTTTTTTTTTTTCCATACTTTTCTGTGCGATACTTATCAGTTTATTTTCGTCTTGTTTTTTGCCATACTTTTCTGTGCGATACTTATCAGTTTATTTCGTCTTGTTTTTTGCCATACTTTTCTGTGCGATACTTATCAGTTTATTTTTCGTCTTGTTTTTTGCCATACTTTTCTGTGCGATACTTATCAGTTTATTTCGTCTTGTTTTTTGCCATACTTTTCTGTGCGATACTTATCAGTTTATTTTCGTCTTGTTTTTTGCCATACTTTTCTGTGCGATACTTATCAGTTTATTTTCGTCTTGTTTTTTACCATACTTTTCTATGCGATACTTATCAGTTTATTTTCGTCTTGTTTTTTGCCATACTTTTCTGTGCGATACTTATCAGTTTATTTTCGTCTTGTTTTTTGCCATACTTTTCTGTGCGATACTTATCAGTTTATTTTCGTCTTGTTTTTTGCCATACTTTCTATGCGATACTTATCAGTTTATTTTCGTCTTGTTTTTTGCCATACTTTTCTGTGCGATACTTATCAGTTTATTTCGTCTTGTTTTTTGCCATACTTTTCTGTGCGATACTTATCAGTTTATTTCGTCTTGTTTTTTGCCATACTTTTCTTGTGCGATACTTATCAGTTTATTTTCGACTTGTTTTTTGCCATACTTTTCTGTGCGATACTTATCAGTTTATTTTTCGTCTTGTTTTTTGCCATACTTTTCTGTGCGATACTTATCAGTTTATTTTCGTCTTGTTTTTTGCCATACTTTCTGTGCGATACTTATCAGTTTATTTTCGTTTTTTTTTGCCATACTTTTCTGTGCGATACTTATCAGTTTATTTTCGTCTTGTTTTTTGCCATACTTTTCTGTGCGATACTTATCAGTTTATTTTCGTCTTGTTTTTTGCCATACTTTTCTGATATACGTCAAATGTAAACAGCTTAGAAAACAAGAAAACCGCAACTTCTATAACGAGCAAAGGCAGTTTTGACACATCAAAAGTCTGAGTGAAGAAGTGGAAAAACTGAGGCCCCTCCAAAAGCAACAACGTCCGTTTCTTCAATGTCTACGAGAGCTCTCATGAAGACAAAAGACATGTTGCGAAAAAGTCGTCAAGCTTTTGAATAGGTTTTATACAAGCAAAACATGGACTGTTGCTGACATAGAGTGTGCCTACCGACTTGGCAGAGGCAACACAATCAAAACCGTCCACGTGTTCTGCTGGTACGTCTCACACTTTCCCCGACAAACTCATGCTTCTGGAAGACAAGGATAAAAGAAAACAGATGGCAGATGAACTTGGTGTCCGTATTGCCTCTGACCTAACACCGACAACACAGAGCAATACAGCAACATATGCAGAATGGGAGACATGCATACTTCCACAATGGACGTCTGAGTTCAGAAGTCGTCGTCCTGGTGGACCAAGCCATAAAGATCGGCCCACAGCACCAAGCCGGCGTACCTCCCAGAAAATGCCCAGAGAAAGACACTATTGCTGAGCGGACATCCACAGAACGATGTTCCAGACCTTCGTCTTCTCCCCCCCACCCTGACATGGCAGAATATCCGTCACTTTCAAAGCAACAACCACCGCCTAGTCATGAACAGCTGATACAGCCTGCAGGAACTCCAGGAACAGTCTGTGATGATGGTATTGTTGGAGGGAAAGCTGATCCAGAAGGCAACAGACTGGGACAGATCCTGTGAAATTCTGTCCCCTCCCAGTGAGCAAATTGAGGTTCCGGCTTTCTGACTGACGTCAAGATTCCTACCGGCCCACCCGCTCGTGAATCAACCTGTCCGTCTGCGGTGAACGATGCAGTCCCCCAGCTTCATAAGGACGGCACCAGTCAAGATGTTTCCGGCTTCCTGACTCATGAACTGTCACCTGTCTAGTCCCGGTCCTGCACATGCTCCTCGGTCCTGACCATCCCGCTGACATCAGCCTGTTCGATGCCGAAAGTCAGACATTGATAAAACAGAGATTCACTTTGGAAGAGAACCATGTGACAAAACAAGTGAATTCTGGCTCCCACAGAGCAGTGTACACAATAACAATGACAGTCAGGATAATCCATCAGTTATACACTGGAGAATCACACAGTCAGAGTCCTTCCTTGCCATTGAGAATGAACTCAAACAAACGCCAGTTGTTGGCCCTCAAACACAGCAGCAAGGGTTAAATGCAGACAAACACAACTCACAAATCATTTAGAAGCACCCAAAAATGAAAGATGTTAATTGTGTAATGTCAACAACTAGCGAACTCGCCGGCCCATGTTCATAACAGTAATGTCACAAAATTATAATGTCCTTCGTCCACATACAATATAGAAGGATTGACTTGTCTGTATGACCAAGCATTAGGTCAACTAGCGAAGGTTTGATTATGTCTTTCCTTTTCTGACATTTTCTCTGCAAAAATTTTCCAGAATTTTCTTTGTCCCAGATATAACGTCTTTCTTTCACCTCCAGTCAGACGGACAAGCTCTGTGACACAAGGCCTATCTGGAGGTGTTGCAATGCTACTGTAAGAAAAACGGTTAGAAAAATATTATAACTTTGGTATTCATGTGGAGTGTGACAACAAATCGTACTTAAGTTTGTAAGACACATACAGGTTAAAGACAGACTGTATTTTGCGTGGTATGTATTGCCTCCATCTCAGAGCCGGATTATAAATGAAACTGAATATTTACAATGGGCATGTCCTTGCTGAACAATGTTTTGTTAGATACCTTTGAAATTACTGGTGATCTTCCTGTTTTGATATGTGGTACTTAAACGCAAGAACAGGTGGAGAAAAATGGGCGAGATGTTTTTGCATTGACCGACCCTGACATTTCATTTGACGATTCTGTCCATATACGGTCATCAAAAGAGTCCCTTGGTTAACCAGTTCGGAAAAATTTACTGGATGGTGTTTGTGGATCAATTAATTTAGTAATTTTGACTGGGTTGTTTACTGGTGATGAAAAGGGGACTTTACTTATATAGCTCACAATGGAGCAAGCATGCATGACTATTCATTCTGTCTAGAATGTATCCTGACCTTGGACTCACATTTTATGTTTCTCCTAGAGTGGAATGCCAAACAAGATGCCTATTGAGTTGAAACTTAAATTAATTCCACCAAATGAAACTGCTCCGAGTTCTAACAGACAAACCATAGTAAAATACATTTGGAATCTGAGAAAAGTTTCAGTTTTAAATCTAAGTTTTTTCAGAAGAAGTACTGTCACTATGGCAAGCGCATTGGCTTGATTGACATCGATATAATGATGCCTTGATAAAATTTAATGAAGCTAGCATAAAGCAGGCTCAGTTATGCAAAACAGATCACGTTGGGCCACAAAAAATAATAAAGCATGGTTTGAATATAATTTTTGGTGAAATACGGATCCACTCCGGTTTCTAGACAACTCTACGGAAGTTCCAATCATCTCAAAAGTCCCAGAAACGGCTGGGAAGACAAATACAATATATCCATCAAAGAACGAATATAAGCCATGTTCTGGCAGAGAAAAAAGAGAAACACAAAGAAAAGTTCTTAACGCACTTCCTCAAGTTCTAAAGAACCAAGCGTTTTTTGGAAAACGGTCAGATCTTTAACGAAGAAATAATTCACACAAATAGCATTACTCCAGATGTGTGGTATAAATCCCCTTTTAAGATTTGGTTTTCTTCCATGTCCAAGATCACAATTCTTATGGAGGAAAACCTTGTGGACGTGGATACAAATGATGATGGTTCTGTAGTGATTGAAAATCTAGAAATTGTGATAATTACAGAAGACGAATACTTGTCAGCCCCTTAGAGCTTTGAAAAATAACAAAGCCCTGGTCCAGATGTTTGAATAAATGACTTTTGTTATAAATATTCTAGTTCGACGTACACCATCCCTTGTTAATACCTAAACAAACGTTTTGAATCCGAGTTTTTCCAGATAATGGACAGAAGCTGTAATACACAACCTGCAAATAAAAGGGGATATTGATTGCACCGATAACTTCAGAGGCATTTCCTTGTTAAACGTGTGTATAAGATTTACAGCTACAATTGTGAATAAACGTCACACGGCTGGCAGAGACCAACGATATCATACATGAAGCGCAGCTGGATTTCGTCGCAATACAGTACAATAGACCATGATTCACTCTTTTAGCTTTAGTACAGAACAACTTCTTAAGCACATTTAAACTGTATGTTCCGCATTTATTGACGTATTACAAAGCCACGGAGTAGCAGATAGAACTAACTTGTGACAGTCCTTAAGAAACACGGAATTAATGTAGAATTACAGAGCAATCAGACAGTACAGTGTTGGTGAAAGCTAGAGTACGATAGTATGATTTGACAGACGCTTTATTTATGGCCTCTTGGGATAAAGCAAGGTGAAATATGTAGTCCCCATTCTTTTCTCTTTTCGATCAATGCACTGGCTAATGATGTCCACACTTTAGGAAAACAAGGCATCAATGTCACCAGATGACATTTGGAAATCTTATACTTCGTTTCGCTGACGATGTCATTCTTTTTGTCTTATTCTGTGACTGGCCTTCAGCAGCAACTGAATATTTTAAAAAATACAGCTAGCAACGTGTCTTCAAGTGAACTTTGACAAATCGAAAATAGTTTTTTAGAAATGGTGAATACATTTCATCAAAAGAAAAAATGGTGTTACGGCGATAGAAAGATTGAGATTGTTAACACTATAAATACCTTGGTGTTATTTTTTCTAATTGGCCTGACATTTTCATACGCTTTGGAAACATGGCTCGTAAAGCTAAGAAGGGTGTTCTGTTGCATTTTAAAATTGCTGTGGACAGTTGTGACCAGTCCCCTCATTTTTTTTAATTATATGACGGTCAGAGTCCAACCACAGCTCCCTTACGCTTTCTGAAGTATGGGGTCTTAATGCGATCATACAATTATTGAAAGGGTGCTAAGTTTGCGCTTAAGAGATTCCTAACGTCATATCAGGACGCCTCATGCCTGATTTAAGCTGAAACTGGGAGGTATCCTCTTACCATAGTACTAAAACCAAATGTAGAAAATATATCGGCTTAACTAATAACAATGGCCTGACGGTCGACTCCTTCAGGGCTATATAAAAAGTAAATAATCTCATTGTAAAGGCAAAATAACTGGGTTTCTAAATGTTTGCTTCACATTGTCCAGCTAGGGAGCGGGGCCAGGGGTGTTGGGAAAAATCAAGAGAAATCTCATATTAATGTTTTCTGTCTGAATCAAACAGAGATGAATATTGTTTCCTAGCAGAACTGGAAAGGTGACGTTTTTCAGAGAACGATTCTCTTTTTATACCTCTTTTCAAGTCAGTTCCTATCTTCCGCAATCTGTGGATTTAACATAAAGAACATTGCCGTTAGAAAAGTACTCTTACGTTTTCCAGACTAGGTGTAGTCGCCATTGAAGAGTCATAAATATCGTTAAACTGCCCGGTCACCTGACACAACGTTTTGCCCGTTTTGTAAAGAAGTTCCAGAATCTGAACTTCACTTTTACTTGTGTGTCCAAATTATCGTGACATCAGAGAAAAATATTTACCTCGCAAATTTTTCGCGCGACCATCAGCGTTTACAATGACCCTTTTAATTGCGAGTGAGAAATAATTGTAATGTAGTTGGTTGGTACCTTTTTGAATCTTTGAAAAAGAGATTTCTCGATATGGAACGATCTTTAAACAATAATTAAGACTGAATATAACTTACAAAATAGTGTAAAACCTTTCATCATATGTTGATAAACAAATGAGTGCCCAGAATCAGGTGGTTTTTTTTTTTTGTTTTTTTTTTTTAAATCGGCACCGGACAACATAACGTACATAAACAATCGGAATTCTAATATCGTTTTTTGTTTCATATATTCATACATACACACCGTCATAAATATTCTCATAATTGCAAATATTATGGTAATCTATACGATTTGCACATGCGTGCATACGTATGCGTATGTGAATATATGCACGTACATGTGTTAGTCAACGTTATTGTGCATCTGTGAAGTGTGTATCCGGTTTGCGTATACATGTATGTGTATGTATATATAATATATATATATATATATATATATATATATATATATATTATATATATATATAATATATATGTATATGTGTATATATATATATATGTATACGAATGTATTGAATATTTTGTTTTCTTTTTCTTTTCTTTTTTTCAAGTTAGTTGCATTTCCCTTATTTTGAAGTGATCCACCTCCATGACATGGGCATATGGCCTAGTTTCATTAAATGTTCTGAGTTCTGAGTTCTGAGTTCTCTCTGATGCTGCTTCTCTTGTTGTTTTTGTTTTCTAGTCTGGCTATAGTCATACCCCCAAAGCCCTTGATGAATAAACCGAAGGAGAAGTCATACTTTTGTGTGCATTATTCTTTACTTGTATGTTCAAATATTCTCAGATTGAGATGATTTTGATCAAGCATAATGTTAGATCGTTTCTGCTACGTCAGGGTTATGAGTTCAACCACCATATTGATTGCAATGATCGCCTTTTACTGATAGTTATATATGGACGGTCGTTTAACTTGTAGGCCAATTGGTTTAGTTGTTTTTTTTTTTTAACACTCTTCTTTGTTTTCTCGCATCAGTTTAGTTCTTTGATTACTTGTCCGTTTCTTTTTTCTTCTCCGTTTTTTGCCATACTTTTCTGTGCGATACTTATCAGTTTATTTTCGTCTGTTTTTTACCATACTTTTCTGTGCGATACTTATCAGTTTATTTTCGTCTTGTTTTTGCCATACTTTCTGTGCGATACTTATCAGTTTATTTTCGTCTTGTTTTTGCCATACTTTTCTGTGCGATACTTATCAGTTTATTTTCGTCTTGTTTTTTGCCATACTTTTCTGTGCGATACTTATCAGTTTATTTTCGTCTTGCTTTTTGCCATACTTTTCTGTGCGATACTTATCAGTTTATTTTCGTCTTGTTTTTTGCCATACTTTTCTGTGCGATACTTATCAGTTTATTTTCGTCTTGTTTTTTACCATACTTTTCTGTGCGATACTTATCAGTTTATTTTCGTCTTGTTTTTTGCCATACTTTTCTGTGCGATACTTATCAGTTTATTTTCGTCTTGTTTTTTGCCATACTTTTCTGTGCGATACTTATCAGTTTATTTTCGTCTTGTTTTTTGCCATACTTTTCTGTGCGATACTTATCAGTTTATTTTCGTCTTGTTTTTTGCCATACTTTTCTGTGCGATACTTATCAGTTTTATTTTCGTCTGTTTTTTGCCATACTTTTCTGTGCGATACTTATCAGTTTATTTTCGTCTTGTTTTTTACCATACTTTTCTGTGCGATACTTATCAGTTTATTTTCGTCTTGTTTTTTACCATACTTTTCTGTGCGATACTTATCAGTTTATTTTCGTCTTGTTTTTTACCATACTTTTCTGTGCGATACTTATCAGTTTATTTTCGTCTTGTTTTTTACCATACTTTTCTGTGCGATACTTATCAGTTTATTTTCGTCTTGTTTTTTGCCATACTTTTCTGTGCGATACTTATCAGTTTTTTTTCGTCTTGTTTTTTGCCATACTTTTCTGTGCGATACTTATCAGTTTATTTTCGTCTTGTTTTTTGCCATACTTTTCTGTGCGATACTTATCATTTTATTTTCGTCTTGTTTTTTGCCATACTTTTCTGTGCGATACTTATCATTTATTTTCGTCTTGTTTTTTTACCATACTTTTCTGTGCGATACTTATCAGTTTATTTTCGTCTTGTTTTTTGCCAACTTTTCTTGCGATACTTATCAGTTTATTTTCGTCTTGTTTTTGCATACTTTTCTGTGCGATACTTATCAGTTTATTTTCGTCTTGTTTTTGCCATACTTTTCTGTGCGATACTTATCAGTTTATTTTCGTCTTGTTTTTTACCATACTTTTCTGTGCGATACTTATCAGTTTATTTTCGTCTTGTTTTTTACCATACTTTTCTGTGCGATACTTATCAGTTTATTTTCGTCTTGTTTTTTGCCATACTTTTCTGTGCGATACTTATCAGTTTTTTTTTCGTCTTGTTTTTTTGCCATACTTTTCTGTGCGATACTTATCAGTTTATTTTCGTCTTGTTTTTTGCCATACTTTTCTGTGCGATACTTATCAGTTTATTTTCGTCTTGTTTTTTGCCATACTTTTCTGTGCGATACTTATCAGTTTATTTTCGTCTTGTTTTTTACCATACTTTTCTGTGCGATACTTATCAGTTTATTTTCGTCTTGTTTTTTGCCATACTTTTCTGTGCGATACTTATCAGTTTATTTTCGTCTTGTTTTTTGCCATACTTTTCTGTGCGATACTTATCAGTTTATTTTCGTCTTGTTTTTGCCATACTTTTCTGTGCGATACTTATCAGTTTATTTTCGTCTTGTTTTTTGCCATACTTTTCTGTGCGATACTTATCAGTTTATTTTCGTCTTGTTTTTTGCCATACTTTTCTGTGCGATACTTATCAGTTTATTTTCGTCTTGTTTTTTGCCATACTTTTCTGTGCGATACTTATCAGTTTATTTTCGTCTTGTTTTTTGCCATACTTTTCTGTGCGATACTTATCAGTTTATTTTCGTCTTGTTTTTTGCCATACTTTTCTGTGCGATACTTATCAGTTTATTTTCGTCTTGTTTTTTGCCATACTTTTCTATGCGATACTTATCAGTTTATTTTCGTCTTGTTTTTTGCCATACTTTTCTGTGCGATACTTATCAGTTTATTTTCGTCTTGTTTTTTACCATACTTTTCTGTGCGATACTTATCAGTTTATTTCGTCTTGTTTTTTGCCATACTTTTCTGTGCGATACTTATCAGTTTATTTTCGTCTTGTTTTTTGCCATACTTTCTGTGCGATACTTATCAGTTTATATTTCGTCTTGTTTTTTTTGCCATACTTTTCTGTGCGATACTTATCAGTTTATTTTCGTCTTGTTTTTTGCCATACTTTTCTGTGCGATACTTATCAGTTTATTTCGTCTTGTTTTTTACCATACTTTTCTGTGCGATACTTATCAGTTTATTTTCGTCTTGTTTTTTTGCCATACTTTTCTGTGCGATACTTATCTTTTTATTTTTCGTCTTACTGTTTTTTACCATACTTTTCTGTGCGATACTTATCAGTTTATATTTTCGTCTTATGTTTTTTTTTACCATACTTTTCTGTGCGATACTTATCAGTTTATTTTCGTCTTGTTTTTTTGCCATACTTTTCTGTGCGATACTTATCAGTTTATTTTCGTCTTGTTTTTTACCATACTTTTCTGTGCGATACTTACAGTTTATTTCGTCTGTTTTTTGCCATACTTTTCTGTGCGATACTTATCAGTTTATTTTCGTCTTGTTTTTTGCCATACTTTTCTGTGCGATACTTATCATTATTCTTCCTTGTTTTTTGCCATACTTTTCTGTGCGATACTTATCAGTTTATTTTCGTCTTGTTTTTTGCCATACTTTTCTGTGCGATACTTATCATTTTTTTCGCTTGTTTTTTGCCATACTTTTCTGTGCGATACTTATCAGTTTATTTTCGTCTTGTTTTTTTGCCATACTTTTCTGTGCGATACTTATCAGTTTATTTCGTCTTGTTTTTTGCCATACTTTTTCTGTGCGATACTTATCAGTTTATTTTCGTCTTGTTTTTTACCATACTTTTCTGTGCGATACTTATCATTTATTTTCGTCTTGTTTTTGCCATACTTTTCTGTGCGATACTTATCAGTTTATTTCGTCTTGTTTTTTACCATACTTTCTGTGCGATACTTATCTCTATCTTCCGTTTTTTTTACCATACTTTTCTGTGCGATACTTATCTCTTCTCGTTTTTTGCCATACTTTCTGTGCGATACTTATCAGTTATATTTTCGTCTTGTTTTTTTGCCATACTTTTCTGTGCGATACTTATCAGTTTATTTCCTTGTTTTTGCCATACTTTTCTGTGCGATACTTATCAGTTTATTTTCGTCTTGTTTTTTTGCCATACTTTTCTGTGCGATACTTATCTTTCTTCCGTTTTTTTCCATACTTTTCTGTGCGATACTTATCTCTTCTCTTGTTTTTTTGCCATACTTTTCTGTGCGATACTTATCTCTTTTTTCCGTTTTTTGCCATACTTTTTCTGTGCGATACTTATCATCTTCTCCGTTTTTTTGCCATACTTTTCTGTGCGATACTTATCAGTTTTATTTTCGTCCTGTTTTTTTGCCATACTTTTTCTGTGCGATACTTATCTCTTCTCCGTTTTTTGCCATACTTTTCTGTGCGATACTTATCAGTTTATTTCGTCTGTTTTTTGCCATACTTTTCTGTGCGACTTACTATTCTCTTCGTTTTTTGCCATACTTTTCTGTGCGATACTTATCAGTTTATTTTCGTCTTGTTTTTTGCCATACTTTTCTGTGCGATACTTATCTCTTCTTTCCGTTTTTTGCCATACTTTTTCTGTGCGATACTTATCAGTTTATTTTCGTCTTGTTTTTTTTTGCCATACTTATTTTTTTTTTTTTTTTTATTTTCTGTGCGATACTTATCATTTATTCGTCTTGTTTTTTGCCATATCTTTTCTGTGCGATACTTATCAGTTTATTTTCGTTGTTTTTTGCCATACTTTTCTGTGCGATACTTATCAGTTTTTTTCGTCTTGTTTTTTGCCATACTTTTCTGTGCGATACTTATCAGTTTATTTTCGTCTTGTTTTTTACCATACTTTTCTGTGCGATACTTATCAGTTAATTTTCGTCTTGTTTTTTGCCATACTTTTCTGTGCGATACTTATCAGTTTTATTTCGTCTGTTTTTTACCATACTTTTCTGTGCGATACTTATCAGTTTATTTTCGTCTTGTTTTTTTACCATACTTTTCTGTGCGATACTTATCTTCTTCTCCGTTTTTTGCCATACTTTCTTATTTCTGTGCGATACTTATCTGCATTTATTTTCGTCCTGTTTTTTGCCATACTTTTCTGTGCGATACTTATCTCGTTTTCATTTTGCGATCGTTTTTTGCCATACTTTTCTGTGCGATACTTATCAGTTTATTTTCGTCTTGTTTTTTGCCATACTTTTTGTGCGATACTTATCATTTATTTTCGTCGTTTTTTTGCCATACTTTTCTGTGCGATACTTATCAGTTTATTTTCGTCTTGTTTTTTGCCATACTTTTCTGTGCGATACTTATCAGTTTATTTTCGTCTTGTTTTTTGCCATACTTTTCTGTGCGATACTTATCAGTTTATTTTCGTCTTGTTTTTTGCCATACTTTTCTGTGCGATACTTATCAGTTTATTTTCGTCTTGTTTTTTACCATACTTTTCTGTGCGATACATTATCTCTTCTCCGTTTGTTTTTTGCCATACTTTTCTGTGCGATACTTATCAGTTTATTTTCGTCTTGTTTTTTACCATACTTTTGTGCGATACTTATCAGTTTATTTTCGTCTTGTTTTTTGCCATACTTTTCTGTGCGATACTATCAGTTTATTTTCGTCTTGTTTTTTGCCATACTTTTCTGTGCGATACTTATCAGTTTATTTTCGTCTTTTTTTTGCCATACTTTTCTGTGCGATACTTATCAGTTTATTTTCGTCTTGTTTTTTGCCATACTTTTCTGTGCGATACTTATCAGTTTATTTTCGTCTTGTTTTTTGCCATACTTTTCTGTGCGATACTTATCAGTTTATTTTCGTCTTGTTTTTTGCCATACTTTTCTGTGCGATACTTATCAGTTTATTTTCGTCTGTTTTTTTGCCATACTTTTCTGTGCGATACTTATCAGTTTATTTTCGTCTTGTTTTTTGCCATACTTTTCTGTGCGATACTTATCAGTTTATTTTCGTCTTGTTTTTTACCATACTTTCTGTGCGATACTTATCAGTTATTTTCGTCTGTTTTTTACCATACTTTTCTGTGCGATACTTATCATTCGTCTTGTTTTTTGCCATACTTTTCTGTGCGATACTTATCAGTTTATTTTCGTCTTGTTTTTTACCATACTTTTCTGTGCGATACTTATCTTTCTTCCGTTTTTTGCCATACTTTTCTGTGCGTATTACAGTTTTTTCTCCTGTTTTTTGCATACTTTTCTGTGCGATACTTATCTTATTTCCTGTTTTTGCCATACTTTTCTGTGCGATACTTATTCGTCTTGTTTTTTGCCATACTTTTCTGTGCGATACTTATCATTTATTTCGTCGTTTTTTGCCATACTTTTCTGTGCGATACTTATCAGTTTATTTTCGTCTTGTTTTTTGCCATACTTTTCTGTGCGATACTTATCAGTTTATTTCTCTGTTTTTTTTGCCATACTTTCTGTGCGATACTTATCAGTTTATTTTCGTCTTGTTTTTTGCCATACTTTTCTGTGCGATACTTATCAGTTTATTTTCGTCTTGTTTTTGCCATACTTTCTGTGCGATACTTATCAGTTTATTTTCGTCTTGTTTTTTGCCATACTTTTCTGTGCGATACTTATCAGTTTATTTTCGTCTTGTTTTTGCCATACTTTTCTGTGCGATACTTATCAGTTTATTTTCGTCTTGTTTTTTGCCATACTTTTCTGTGCGATACTTATCAGTTTATTTTCGTCTGTTTTTTGCCATACTTTCTGTGCGATAACTTATCAGTTTTATTTTCGTCTTGTTTTTTGCCATACTTTTCTGTGCGATACTTATCAGTTTATTTTCGTCTTGTTTTTTGCCATACTTTTCTGTGCGATACTTATCAGTTTATTTTCGTCTGTTTTTCCATACTTTTCTGTGCGATACTTATCAGTTTATTTTCGTCTTGTTTTTTGCCATACTTTTCTGTGCGATACTTATCAGTTTATTTTCGTCTTGTTTTTTTGCCATACTTTTCTGTGCGATACTTATCAGTTTATTTTCGTCTTGTTTTTTGCCATACTTTTCTGTGCGATACTTATCAGTTTATTTTCGTCTTGTTTTTTGCCATACTTTTCTGTGCGATACTTATCAGTTTATTTTCGTCTTGTTTTTTGCCATACTTTTCTGTGCGATACTTATCAGTTTATTTTTGTCTTGTTTTTTGCCATACTTTTCTGTGCGATACTTATCAGTTTATTTTCGTCTTGTTTTTTGCCATACTTTTCTGTGCGATACTTATCAGTTTATTTTCGTCTTGTTTTTTGCCATACTTTTCTGTGCGATACTTATCAGTTTATTTTCGTCTTGTTTTTTGCCATACTTTTCTGTGCGATACTTATCAGTTTATTTTCGTCTTGTTTTTTACCATACTTTTCTGTGCGATACTTATCAGTTTATTTTCGTCTTGTTTTTTGCCATACTTTTCTGTGCGATACTTATCAGTTTATTTTCGTCTTGTTTTTTGCCATACTTTTCTGTGCGATACTTATCAGTTTATTTTCGTCTTGTTTTTTGCCATACTTTTCTGTGCGATACTTATCAGTTTATTTTCGTCTTGTTTTTTGCCATACTTTTCTGTGCGATACTTATCAGTTTATTTTCGTCTTGTTTTTTGCCATACTTTTCTGTGCGATACTTATCAGTTTATTTTCGTCTTGTTTTTTGCCATACTTTTCTGTGCGATACTTATCAGTTTATTTTCGTCTTGTTTTTTCCATACTTTTCTGTGCGATACTTATCAGTTTATTTTCGTCTTGTTTTTACCATACTTTTCTGTGCGATACTTATCAGTTTATTTTCGTCTTGTTTTTTGCCATACTTTCTGTGCGATACTTATCAGTTTATTTTCGTCTTGTTTTTTGCCATACTTTTCTGTGCGATACTTATCATTATATTTTCGTCTTGTTTTTTGCCATACTTTTCTGTGCGATACTTATCAGTTTATTTTCGTCTTGTTTTTTGCCATACTTTTCTGTGCGATACTTATCAGTTTATTTTCGTCTTGTTTTTTGCCATACTTTTCTGTGCGATACTTATCAGTTTATTTTCGTCTTGTTTTATTGCCATACTTTTCTGTGCGATACTTATCAGTTTATTTTCGTCTTGTTTTTTGCCATACTTTTCTGTGCGATACTTATCAGTTTATTTTCGTCTTGTTTTTTGCCATACTTTTCTGTGCGATACTTATCAGTTTATTTTCGTCTTGTTTTTTGCCATACTTTTCTGTGCGATACTTATCAGTTTATTTTCGTCTTGTTTTTTACCATACTTTTCTGTGCGATACTTATCAGTTTATTTTCGTCTTGTTTTTTGCCATACTTTTCTGTGCGATACTTATCAGTTTATTTTCGTCTTGTTTTTTCCATACTTTTCTGTGCGATACTTATCAGTTTATTTTCGTCTTGTTTTTTTGCCATACTTTTCTGTGCGATACTTATCAGTTTATTTCGTCTTGTTTTTTGCCATACTTTTCTGTGCGATACTTATCAGTTTATTTTCGTCTTGTTTTTTGCCATACTTTCTGTGCGATACTTATCAGTTTATTTTCGTCTTGTTTTTGCCATACTTTCTGTGCGATACTTATCAGTTTATTTTCGTCTTGTTTTTTGCCATACTTTTCTGTGCGATACTTATCAGTTTATTTTCGTCTTGTTTTTTGCCATACTTTTCTGTGCGATACTTATCAGTTTATTTTCGTCTTGTTTTTTGCCATACTTTTCTGTGCGATACTTATCAGTTTATTTTCGTCTTGTTTTTTGCCATACTTTTCTGTGCGATACTTATCAGTTTATTTCGTCTTGTTTTTTGCCATACTTTTCTGTGCGATACTTATCAGTTTATTTTCGTCTGTTTTTACCATACTTTTCTGTGCGATACTTATCAGTTTATTTTCGTCTTGTTTTTTGCCATACTTTTCTGTGCGATACTTATCAGTTTATTTTCGTCTTGTTTTTTGCCATACTTTTCTGTGCGATACTTATCAGTTTATTTTCGTCTTGTTTTTTGCCATACTTTTCTGTGCGATACTTATCAGTTTATTTTCGTCTTGTTTTTACCATACTTTTCTGTGCGATACTTATCAGTTTTATTTTCGTCTTGTTTTTTGCCATACTTTTCTGTGCGATACTTATCAGTTTATTTTCGTCTTGTTTTTTGCCATACTTTCTGTGCGATACTTATCAGTTTATTTTCGTCTTGTTTTTTGCCATACTTTTCTGTGCGATACTTATCAGTTTATTTTCGTCTTTTTTTTACCATACTTTTCTGTGCGATACTTATCAGTTTTATTTTCGTCTTGTTTTTTTGCCATACTTTTCTGTGCGATACTTATCAGTTTATTTTCGTCTTGTTTTTTGCCATACTTTTCTGTGCGATACTTATCAGTTTATTTTCGTCTTGTTTTTCCATACTTTTCTGTGCGATACTTATCAGTTATTTTCGTCTTGTTTTTTAGCCATACTTTTCTGTGCGATACTTATCAGTTTATTTTTCGTCTTGTTTTTTGCCATACTTTCTGTGCGATACTTATCAGTTTATTTTCGTCTTGTTTTTTGCCATACTTTTCTGTGCGATACTTATCAGTTTATTTTCGTCTTGTTTTTTGCCATACTTTTCTGTGCGATACTTATCAGTTTATTTTCGTCTTGTTTTTTGCCATACTTTTCTGTGCGATACTTATCAGTTTTATTTTCGTCTTGTTTTTTGCCATACTTTTCTGTGCGAAACTTATCAGTTTATTTTCGTCTTGTTTTTTGCCATACTTTCTGTGCGATACTTATCAGTTTATTTTCGTCTTGTTTTTTGCCTATACTTTTCTGTGCGATACTTATCAGTTTATTTTCGTCTTGTTTTTTACCATACTTTTTTGTGCGATACTTATCAGTTTATTTTCGTCTTGTTTTTTGCCATACTTTTCTGTGCGATACTTATCAGTTTATTTTCGTCTTGTTTTTTCCATACTTTTCTGTGCGATACTTATCAGTTTATTTTCGTCTTGTTTTTGCCATACTTTTCTGTGCGATACTTATCAGTTTTATTTTCGTCTTGTTTTTTACCATACTTTTCTGTGCGATACTTATCAGTTTTATTTTCGTCTTGTTTTTTGCCATACTTTTCTGTGCGATACTTATCAGTTTATTTTCGTCTTGTTTTTTGCCATACTTTTCTGTGCGATACTTATCAGTTTATTTTCGTCTTGTTTTTTGCCATACTTTTCTGTGCGATACTTATCAGTTTATTTTCGTCTTGTTTTTTGCCATACTTTTCTGTGCGATACTTATCAGTTTATTTTCGTCTTGTTTTTTGCCATACTTTTCTGTGCGATACTTATCAGTTTATTTTCGTCTTGTTTTTTGCCATACTTTCTGTGCGATACTTATCAGTTTATTTTCGTCTTGTTTTTTACCATACTTTTCTGTGCGATACTTATCAGTTTATTTTCGTCTTGTTTTTTGCATACTTTCTGTGCGATACTTATCAGTTTATTTTCGTCTTGTTTTTTGCCATACTTTTCTGTGCGATACTTATCAGTTTATTTTCGTCTTGTTTTTTGCCATACTTTTCTGTGCGATACTTATCAGTTTATTTTCGTCTTGTTTTTTGCCAACTTTTCTGTGCGATACTTATCAGTTTATTTTCGTCTTGTTTTTTGCCATACTTTTCTGTGCGATAACTTATCAGTTTATTTTCGTCTTGTTTTTTTGCCATACTTTTCTGTGCGATACTTATCAGTTTATTTTCGTCTGTTTTTTGCATACTTTTCTGTGCGATACTTATCAGTTTATTTTCGTCTTGTTTTTTGCCATACTTTTCTGTGCGATACTTATCAGTTTATTTTCGTCTTGTTTTTTCCATACTTTTCTGTGCGATACTTATCAGTTTATTTTCGTCTTGTTTTTTTAGCATACTTTTCTGATGCGATACTTATCATTTATTTTCGTCTTGTTTTTGCCATACTTTTCTGTGCGATACTTTATCAGTTTATTTTCGTCTTGTTTTTTCCATACTTTTCTGTGCGATACTTATCAGTTTATTTTCGTACTTGTTTTTTACCATACTTTCTGTGCGATATACTTATCAGTTTATTTTCGTCTTGTTTTTTGCATACTTTTCTGTGCGATACTTATCAGTTTATTTTCGTCTTGTTTTTTTGCATACTTATCTGTGCGATACTTATCAGTTTATTTTCGTCTTGTTTTTGCCATACTTTTCTGTGCGATACTTATCAGTTTATATTTCGTCTTGTTTTTTTGCCATACTTTTCTGTGCGATACTTATCATTTTATTTTCGTCTTGTTTTTTACCATACATTTTCTGTGCGATACTTATCAGTTTATTTCGTCTTTTTTTTTGCCATACTTTTCTGTGCTGATCTTATCATTTATTTTCGTCTTGTTTTTTTCCATACTTTTCTGTGGGGATACTTATCAGTTTATTTTCGTCTTGTTTTTTGCCATACTTTTTCTGTGCGATACTTATCAGTTTATTTTCGTCTTGTTTTCTTTATACTTTTCTGTGATACTATGTTTTTTTCCTCTTTTCCAATTTCGGCTTTTATTTTTTTGTTTTTTTGCCACTTCCGGCGATATTATGTTTTTTTCGTCTGTTTTTGTATTTGTGGTTTATGTTTATTTGTTGTTTTTTGCCTACTTTTCTGTCGATACTTTCGTTTATTTTCGCTTGTTTTTTTTTTGTGGGTTTTGTTTTTTGTTTGTTTTTGTTTTTGTGGTTAATGTTATTTCGTCTTGTTTGCCTCTTTTCATATTACAGTTTATTTGTCTGTTTTTTCCATAATTTTTTTTGATATTATATTTATTTTTTTGTTTTTTCATATTTTCTTAATATTATCTTTTATTTCGTACTTTTTTTTAATTTTTATGTTTTTTATTATATTATCGTTTAATTTTTTATTTTATTATTTATATATACGTCTATTATTTTTTTCTCCATTTTTTATTTTTTTTTTATTTTATACTGTCTTGGTTTCATGTTTTTTTTTTTTTTTTTTAATTTTAATATTATTTTTACATGTTTATTTCTCAACTATCATTTATATTATTATCTTATTATTATTTATTTTTTTTATTTTATATTATTATTATCATTATATTATTTTATTATTTTATTATTATTGTTTTTATATTGTTATATTATTAATTATTTTTTATCATATTATTATTAATTTATTTATTTTATTTATTATTATATTTGTATTTATTATTATTATTATTATTTATTTTCTGTTGTTTTTTTTTTTGTTGTCATTATGATTATTCTCACTATCATTATTATTATTATTATCCTTATTATTATTATTTATTGTTGTTATTATTATTATTATTATTATTATTATTATTATTATTATTATTATTATTATTATTTATTTATTGTTGTTATTATTATTAACATTATTCTTTTTATCAGTATTATCATCATTACCATTTTCATCATTATTATTAATTTACTTACTTATTCATTTGTTATTTATCTATTTATTCATTCATTTATCCGTTTGCTTTGCTGTTGTTGTTGTTGTTGTTGTTGTGTGTTGTTGTTGTTGTTGTTTTACTTGATGTCCCGAAGATTCTCCATTCTCTGTCATCTATGCATCTACTTCTCTCGTCACGCTTCTTGTTGTTTACCATCATTCTCTCATTGCTTCATTAACATGCTAACTCCTTCCTCGCAGTATTCCCCCGTCCCTCTCTTCTCTCCTTCTTCCTTGGTCTATCAGGAGGAAGGGCCTTGTAAGAAATACACTGAAAAAAAGACTTGCAGAAAACCATCCTGACCTTCGCTTGGTGTTCGAAGAAGAAGGGAAAGGAGAGAGAGAGAGAGAGAGAGAGAGAGAGAGAGAGAAGAGAGAGAGAGAGAGAGAGAGAGAGAGAGAGAGAGAGAGAGAGAGAGAGAGAGAGAGAGAGAGACTTGATGACAAAAAGCCAAAAAGATCTAAAGCCATAAGTGTTCTAATGATTCTCAAAAAATGGACTGGAAATAAGATCTGATTTAGAAGAGACAATAAAGAAGAAGAAGAAGAAGAAGAAGAAGAAGAAGAAGAAGAAGAAGAAGAAGAAAGAAGAAGAAGAAGAAGAAGAACGG
This sequence comes from Conus ventricosus, assembly GCA_018398815.1. Lineage (NCBI taxonomy): Eukaryota > Metazoa > Mollusca > Gastropoda > Neogastropoda > Conidae > Conus > Conus ventricosus. The sequence goes on along the minus strand of CM031611.1, from coordinate 84,976,044 downwards.
GAAAGGATAATTTGAGAAATATGGCAATCGCAGTAATGATTTCTTAACTTCTCATTTTGTTTTTTCTAATTATTATGGTTGTTTCATTCTTCTTTCTTTCTTTCTTTCTGTGTATCTTTCCTTCGTTTTCTCTTTATTTTCCCCCTCTCATTTACTTAACAGCTCTAGTGCCTCATTCATTGCTGAATCAAATTTCCGTATCATGAATGTCTTTGAGCAGCAAGTCAACAGACAAAGGCTAAAAGCCAGCACACGAATCAGTCGCTGTGACAGAGTGGTTTGCATCGCAGACTCCCAGCTAGGATGTCGTATTTTCAATTTCTATCAGAGCATGTATTTGCGTGAGTGTTTGTTGTTGTTGTTGTTGTTGTTGTTGTTGTTGTTTCTGCCCGCTCCGGCTCTTACCCAGGAGTGAATTTGCTGTGGACGCAGTTGCGAAGACTGGACCACACAGTCGAGTTTCATTTGCTCAGTGTATGCGTCTCTGAAAGTGTTACTCACATTCACTGGTCAATACCGCAGGTGTCTGTATCTCTCGGCCCTGATTAACACCGGATATGATTATTATGAAAGTGAGCCTGGAGTGTAGCCCTGCCATGCAATCCCAAACCTGAATGGAAATCTGTAGCATCGTTTTCATTATCCTCATCCTCATCGCTCAACATTAACAAATGTCCCAAATCCCGTTGCCGTTAATGCCCCGCTCCTTCGGTGATCTAAGTAAAGATTATGTCTGCAAGTCCAAGCTTTTAGTTTCGTTTTGTCGGAGTCACCGGCACTGCAAGTCCAAGCTTTTAGTTTCGTTTTGTCGGAGTCACTGGCACTGCAAGTCCAAGCTTTTAGTTTCGTTTTGTCGGGTCACCGGCACTGCAAGTCCAAGCTTTTAGTTTCGTTTTGTCGGGGTCACCGCCACTGGCAGTTCATGGGGATTGTTGCTGGACGGAACGTGGTGGCACCCTCCGGAGGGAGATGCTACTCGGGATGGCTCCGTGACTAAGGAAGTATTGTCATCAGTAGAGGGCTTAGCAGGTGTCCGCTTATGTCAGACCAGAACCGTAACATCACCACTGAGCATCACCGTAGTGACACAGTAACAAGGCCGTGTGTCCTCTAACGGGCTGCCTAATTACGACTTGCCACTGTCTCTGTAAACTGCTGTTGCCTAGACTATGGAGGGACGGACCAGGCTAAGAACGGGGAAAGGGGGGTGGAGGGGGGGGGGGCGAAATAAGAGGCCTGGGTGCAGTTCTGCTGGGATGACAAGAACGATGAAAAACATAAGAAAATAGAAAGCGAAACCAAACATACATTGCGACTGGTTCAAAGAGACTGCGTTGTTCTTGCGCAGTCACATTTGCCATCTTGTTCATGTGCAGTCACATTTGCCATCTTGTTCATGGTGCAGTCACATTTGCCATCTTGTTCATGGTGCAGTCACATTTGCCATCTTGTTCATGATGCAGTCACATTTGCCATCTTGTTCATGGAGAGACATCAGAAGAGCAGAACGTCCTTTTGTTTTGTTTGCTTGTTATACACCGAATGTATTTTTTGTCTCTTTTCTTTCTCTGTTTATTTGCTTCATTGCTACCTTTGCCTTGGTGATCTGTTACAAGTCTTCAAATTCCCGTTGTTAAAACTGTTATTAAGGAGGGTGGTATCTCTTTACAAGTACGCTAGTGTCTCACGTTCTTCAACATTTCCCGTATAAGCATTTTGATACGTAATCACATTTCTGCTATCAATGAAAACGAAACAACAAAAAATACACGATAAAAATACATGGAAAAAAGAGTTAGAGAGAGAGTGAGGGGGGGGGAGAGAAAAGAGAGAGAGAGAGAGAGAGAGAGAGAGAGAGAGAGAGAGAGAGAGAGAGAGACAGACAGACAGACAGACAGACAGACAGACAGACAGACAGGCAGACAGACAGACAGACAGACAGACAGAGACAGAGACAGAGATGAAAATTAAACAGAAGAAAAAATGTTATATGGATTTCACATTGAGAGTGGCCTAAAACTGAACAAGTTATTCATAGTCTGTCTGTCTGTCTGTCTCTGTCTGTCTGTCTGTCTGTCTGTCTGTCTGTCTGTCTGTCTCTCTCTCTCTCTCTCTCCTCTCTCTCTCTCTCTCTCTCTCTCTCTCTCTCTCTCTCTCATGTTGCCTACATTTTGTTGTTCTAAATTCTGTAATGGGGATTTTCTCTATTTGTCATGAATTCTCTGTCAGCGATTAATCATCGTTAAATACTCATACCATGCGAAATATGCGGTGGTCTCTGTTATTCTAGGTACTTTGACCAAACCCCATCCTTACTTCATTGCATCATTTTCACGCATGACACTAAACAAAATTTAATGCCCTGGATACTTCTGTTTCTCTCTTGCAATTCTCTCTCTTTCAACTTTTTTTTTGTTCAGTTTCCCCTGCGCCCCCCCCCCCCCCCCCCGCCTATATTCGTTTCCGCTTTCTTTGTCACCCATCCTCTGTTCTTTAATTCTGCCTTGTTTTCTTGTGTTTCCCGTCTTTGTCTTTTCCTCTTTTGGAGTCTCTAGGAATCAGTTTATTTTATCTTTCTGTTTTTCATGATATTTTTTTCGCCTTTTGTTGTTCATCTAATCCTTTTCTTCCTTTCATAATATGCCTTTAAATTCATTCATTAATTCATCGTTTTGAAGTTGTAAGCATTTCACCTCGAGAACCCACTTAACTCCCCCCCCCCCTCCACCCACCCACCCACACACACACACATACTCATTTGCTCTCCCAAGCCGTCGACATATCTTTCTTCCCTAGTTCACCGTCACGAAACATTGAAGTGACACCCCAGCTCTGTGCGGTGACTCATGGAAATCGTAGTCTGGAATGAGGACACAGGTCGACCGTCCGCCAGCTCTGTGGCTGGGATTTCAGTGTGAACTGTGGATCAAAATGCTCTAAAGTACCCGTTCCTCTGCTGTTCACGCTACTGGTCTTCCCTTAACTGCAGTATTATGCGGCTTCATCAGTACCTCTCAGCCTCCCCTCTGCCACCTTCCCCCTTCTGTAACTTCTTCTACAAGACTGCCACCGCCCCTCCCCTTCCCCTACCACCAAAGCACCAGATGCGATGGAGAGAGGCGTAGGATCGGCAAGAACTCCCCTTTTCAATCACTTGTTTTTCAAAGAAAGGGGAAGGAAAGGTAGAAATAAACTTAATGACAAAGAAGCAAGTTCTGAAGCCATGCGTAT
>CM031611.1:84962813-84965313 GCA_018398815.1 Conus ventricosus | reverse complement strand
TTTGAAGACATATTTTGTATCTTTTTGTGATTACGAAGATGGCAATTCACTGTTGATTGTTCATCTCTCGGTTAGCTAAATATGGCTCTGTTTGTTTAATATGATTTTGATTTTGCTTGGCTCAGCAAATCTTGCTGATTTTATTCGTATCTTCCGTCAGAGATCATTAGAATGCAGCTGGCTGAAGCGGTCTAATGACATTCAAAATAGTTAACTATTTAGCCTTTACAGATATTTTTTACAGTAGTCCTGACCTTCAACTTTATTTAAAGCTGGAAAAGGAGAAAACATTTTGAAATATGTACAGACTAGATTTAGACTTGGTCATCACATTAATCATTGAACTTAAATATCATTCAATAACAATAACTTAATGTATCACGACAGAAAAAAAACGAAACAAAAACAAATAAACAAACAAAAAAACCTCACACACACATAGACGAGGTCCACTTTGTTTTCTGTTGTCGAGCTTTCAAACCCATTCGTGAAATTTTTATTTGTCCTAAAATACAGAGAACATTCCTTACTCAACTGCGCTTGTCAATGTCTTCAATATCCATTAAAGTAGTTCAAATTTTGCCTTTTTTTTAAAGAAATAACTGAGATAAAAGGCTATATGATGATAAGTACAATTATGTACATTCTGATCCAGTCTGAAGATTTCATTTCCATTCTCTGTCTGTCTGTCTGTCTGTCTGTCTGCTGCCTGCCTGTCTCTCTCTCTCTCTCTCTTCTCTCTCTCTCTCTCTTCTCTCTCTCTCTCTTCTTGTTGAAGATCTCTACCCTCCTTAACAGATGTGCACGGGATCAAAACGAGTCACTCTTTATGTGGGCAGATTATCTTAAGCAATAACAGTAATATCTTACACATCAAAGATGGGCTACGTTAATGCAGATCTGACAAGAGGAAGACCAGGGGTAAAAAAACACGATGGAGTCATAATATTACAGAACAGACAGAAATCCATCTGAAGAGGTTACAGCCTTGGCACTCAACCAACAGAACTTGGAGAAAGCGTTTAGTATGGCGCCTCCGTGAATCCCGAGGACTGAAGGGAAGGAGGGGAGGGCGGGGGGAAACGAACAGAAGGAAAACATTTCACTGTGTGGAATATGGGTAGCCGATCCTGGCATCCACCATCTATTATCTGTTGTTTAAAGACGCCAAGCGTCTGTTAATGCAAACAACAGCTTGTAGCCAGCGAGAGAGAGAAGAGAGAGAGGAGGAGAGAGAGAGGAGGAGAGAGAGAGAGAGAGAGAGAGAGAGAGAGAGAGAGAGAGACAGGAACAGGACAGACAGACAGACAGACGGGAGAGAGAGAGGAGAGAGAGAGGAGAGAAGAGAGAGAGGAGAGGAGAGAGAGAGAGAGAGAGAGAGAGAATGTGTGTGTGTGTGTGTGTGTGTGTGTGTGTGGTGTGTGTGTGTGTGTGTGTGTGTGTGTGTGTGTGTGTGTGTGTGTATGTGTGTATGGTGTGTGTGTGTGTGTGTGTGTGTGTGTGTGTGTGTGTGTGTGTGTGTGTGTGTGTGTGTGCTTGCTTGCATGCTCTCTCTCTCTCTCTCTCTCTCTCTCTCTCTCTCTCTCTCTCTCTCTCTCTCTCTCTCTCTCTTCTCTCTCTCTGGCAAGGAACTGTGCAAGTGTGAAATCTTTCCTCGCCCACCTCACATACATCCTCTACGTTCACCCGTTCCTACGAGAGAAATGGGAAATAGTAGTACTATGCCCCATTTCTCTCGTACCACACGTCTCTCTCTCTCTCTCTCTCTCTCTCTCTCTCTCTCTCTCTCTCTCTCTCTCTCTCTCTCTCTCTCTCTCTCTTTTTCTTCTTCTTCTCCTTCTTGTCTTGTTCACTTTCTCTTCTTTGACGTTTGCATGTTGCTTTTAGTTCTCTCTCTCTCTCTCTCTCTCTCTCTCTCTCTCTCTCTCTCTCTCTCTCTCTCTCTCTCTCTCTCTCTGTCTGTCTCTGTCTGTCTGTCTGTCTCTCTCTCTCTCAGTCTGTCTGTCTGTCTGTCTGTCTGTCTCTCTGTCTGTCTGTCTGTCTGTCTGTCTGTCTGTCTCTCTCTCTCTCTTCTTTTGAAAAGTCAAACCAAGAGTTCAGAAGATGTATGCACGAGGTTTTAGACATCCGTTCTAAAGACGTGACAACGCAATTTTCGGAACGCTGGATACAGCAATGCGTGAGTTGCGATGCAAATTTGACGAACTTCACAGCAAAACTCTAGCCTCGAACAAGCAGTTACATCGGCCACTTCAGAAAGAAAGGAACTGAAACACTCATTTTCCGAATTGACCAGAGGCTGTCACAAATCACTGAAAACTAGCTGAAAAGTTGGATAAGCTGGAAATGTTCTCGCGAAGAGACAATGTTATTCTTTACAACGTGCCGCGTCAAGGAATTCGGAATCGTATGAAGAATGTGTTCGACAGTGCTACATGTTTTGGAAGGAAAAGTAAAGAAAAAAAGTGGTTGTCTGATGATTTTCGTTCGGGCGTCGCCC
>CM031611.1:84904140-84961813 GCA_018398815.1 Conus ventricosus | reverse complement strand
AGAGGGAGAGAGAGAGAGAGAAGAGAGGGGGGGAGAGAAAAAGAGAGGAGAAGAGAGGAGAGGCGCCATCGAGCAGGCCTCCATTCTGATGTTATTTCGATTGACACCCCCTACCCCAAACCCCAAGAGGGAGGGCGGTTTAGGTTTCTCTGTCCCAGATAAAGCGGGTTGGAGATGGGGAAAACCGTGGTGTCGTCAGGGGGCCCCCCCACGTGCCATGCAAAAAAAAACAACACGTCACGGGGCCCGCACACGGGGGAATGTTGTGCAAATAATACAAATTTTCTGACGTAAAAACAACTCGTTTGGGGGAAAAGGGAAGAGGGACTAAGGGAAAACAAGAAGAGGAAGAGAGGGAGAAGGGGGGAGGAGAGGAGGAGAGAGAAGAAGAGAGAGAAGGGGGGGTAAATAGTCTGAAAAGGAAAAAGGGTTAAGGGGTAAAAAGTCGAAAGGGAAAAAAATGTCAAAGATTCAATGTAAAGAGAGGGGATAGGAGAGTCTGTAAAGGAAGAAGTGTCAAAAATATACAAAGTAAAGAGAGGGGGGAAGGGGGAAAAACATAAGACACACAGAGACCAAAGACACAGAAAAATAGAAAATGAACACAGAAAACACAGACACACAGACCCCACACCAACACACACACACACCACCACACACACACACAACACACACACACACACCACACACCAAAACAATAAATATATATATATAAATAATAATTATATATAATATATAATTTTTAATATATAAATATATATATATTTAATATATATTATATATAATATATTTTATATATATTTTATATATTTATAAATCCCGTACTAGCTTTAAAACGTCATTTACTGTAATTCCTCCTCTCTTTTCTCTCTCTCTCTCTCTCTCTCCTCTCTCCTTCTCTCTCTCTCTCTCTCTCTCTCTTCCCCTTTTCTTTTAACTGTCTTCATGGGTTTTTTTTTCCCTTTTTTTGTGAATCTATGTTTAATCTCATTTAAACTTTTTTTTTGGTTTCCTATTTTTTTAACCTCCTTTTTTCATCCCTTTCCCCCCTTTTCCTTCCTTCCTTCCTTTCCCCCTTCCCTTTCCCCCTTTATTTATTCTTTCTTCCTTTCTTTTTTTTCTTTTTGTCTTTCCCTCCCTTATTTCCCTTTTCCTTCTTGTTTCCCTTTTTCCCCCTCCCCCCCTCCTTTTTCCTCCTCCTCCTCCTCCTCCTCCTCCTCTCCCCTCCTCCCCTCCTTCCCTTTTTTTCTTCTTCTTTTCTTCTTTTCTTCTTTTTTCTTCTTCTTCTTTTTCTTTTCTTCTTCCTTTTTCTTCTCTTCCGTGCGTATTTCATTATTCAACATCGTATTTAATGTGTTTTTTTTTAGTGCTTTTCGGGGTGCAATCATCATTTAAACACACTGAAGTGTTGGTTTTTGTTGGTTTTAAAGGGGAAAACGTTGCCTGCCCCCAAGAAAAAAAGCCGATTGTCTGTCTCCCCCCGTTTACTTATAGGTTTTTTTCCCCAAAGGGGTCTGGGAAAAAGGGGTTTGTTATTTTGGCCTTTTTCCTCCCCCCTGCATCCCTTTTTTTCTGTCTGTTTTCTGCAATATCATGCAGCCGAAACACGCCCACCCCCCACTTTCCCATCACCCCCGCAAAGTGCCCCCTTCCCCCCTTCCCACCTTTCCCACGTTTTTCCATCACTCCTTGAATCCCCTAAATTCAAACGGACCAGATGAGTTGACAGGAAAAAAAGATTTGGGCAACAAACCCTCGCACGAGAAAGAAACAAATACAAAAATTTTTTAAAAAAAAAAAGGAAAAGTAATGAAGCCACAAGTTTTTCGAATTTGCGGGTTTTTTTTTTTCCCAGCTAAAAAATTTTGAAAAAAAAAAAAAAAAGTCTGATTGTTCTCGAAGGGGGAAGGAAAATGAGAAAAAGGCAGAAGGGGGTGAAAAATATTAGAACCCCAAAGCATGGCTTTTTTTACGGTTTTTTCTTTGTCGTTTTTTTTGTTTTGTACCTTCCCTTTTTTTTTATCGGTTTTCTTTTTCTTCTTTTCCATCTTTCTTTTTTTTTTTGCTCAAGTTTAACTGGTTTTTTCCCTTTTTAAAAAAGGGGAAAAACGGGGGAAACCCTTGGGCAATCCTACCACTTGTTTTACCCCCCAAAACTCTTATCATTCTATTACTGGACTTCTGTACTCTTTACGCATGGTTTGGGGGTTTTTGGTGCCAAAGGGGGTTTTTGTTTCTTTTGTTTTTTTTCTTTTTTTTCTTTTGTTAATAAGGAAAAGAAAATTGCAAAAATGACATGTTAAACCATTTCCTTCGAAGCCCAAAAGGAGGAATGGAGACAATCAGTTTATTTTCCCCCTTTACTGAGTCCGAATCACAGATGAGAGGCCTTCCCAGCATACAAAAAACCCAAAAACCTTTTTTTAAAAAAGAACGCTAATTGATAGGGACATACTAACATGGCCCCAAAAATGCTGGTATTTAAGGATTGGTAACGTTTTGTTCAACGCCCTCTTTTTTAAAACCAATTTTTCTTTCCCCAATCCCCTACCAAACCCCCCGCCAAAAACTCCCTCTTAGTGCGAATCCCTGGGGTTTTAACGAGCTCTTAAAATTTTTATCTTTTATTGTTTTTTCACCATCACCCCTATTGGGTTTTTGAAAATATATTGTTTTGGGGCAAAAAATTTTTTAAAATTTTTTCCCCTTTGGAGGGTCCAAAGGAAAAAACTGATTACAAACCTTGGGGCGGGTGTCCGTTTAAACATCACCGCTTTACTGGTTTATTAAAAAAACGTCGGCGGAAACCCCTCTCAATGTTCGAACCCCTTTTGACCTCCATTGTGTCCTTTTTCCCTAATTTTTAAGTATAGCCTCAAACACAAAAAATTCTTGCATTATTTTCCATACCCTTTTTTCCCCACCCTTTTAATATTTTTCCCCCCCCTTCCCCACACTTCCACACAAACCCCAAAAACCACACACCACACCACCCACCACACACACACACACACACACACAACACACCCGCGCGCGAGGCCCCAAGGGGCGGGGGGCAGCGCCCCCACGCACACACACACCGCCCACAACCTTTTGTCTGTCTTCTGTCCCGTCTGTCCCGTCTTCGTTGTCTGTTTTTCCTCTCCTCTCTCCCCTCTCTCTAAACTCCCTCTCTCTCTCTCCCCTCCTCTCTCCCCCTTTCTCTCTCCTCTCTTTACAATTGAATTTTTTTATTTCTTTTTTTTTCTTTTTGTTTGGGTTTTTTTTTTTTTATCTATTTTATGCTGTTTTTTAATTTTTTTTACCTCTTTTTTTCCGTCGGAGTGCGTGTTTTTAACCCACCCTCCCCCCCCCCCCCCCCCCCCCCCCCCCCCCCCCCCCCCCTCTTTTCGATTTTCTTCACCTTGTTTTGATCACTCGATCCTTCCACTATCTTATGTGTTCACCATCATCAAATGTAGAGGCCATGCTGAAGCTCCGTGTGGAGGACAAATGGAAAACGTTCTCCGCAGAGAAGCTGCCTGCCTGCCCGCCTGCCTTACAGCTTGTTATTCGCATTTGTTTTTTTTTCAGAAATGAACTGTAAATCAAGATACCTTGTCATACATATTGGTTTTCCTTGAATGTTTTCCTCCCTCCTAAGACTGCACAATTATGAAGTGTTTTGACACCCTTTCCTTTCCGCCGTATTCCTGTTCATCATATCACACCCTTTCGACTATTCCTGTTCATCATAACATACCTTCCGACTATTCCTGTTCATCATAACACACCCTTCCCACTATTCCTGTTCATCATATGACACCCTTCCCACTCTTCCTGTTCATCATAAACACACCTTCCCACTATTCCTGTTCATCATAACACACCCTTCCCACTATTCCTGTTCATCATAACACACCCTTCCACCATTCCTGTTCATCATAACACACCCTTCCCACTATTCCTGTTCATCATAACACACCCTTCCCACTATTCCTGTTCATCATATGACACCCTTCCCACTATTCCTGTTCATCACAACACACCCTTCCCACTATTCCTGTTCATCATAGGACACCCTTCCCACTCTTCCTGTTCATCATAACACACCCTTCCCACTATTCCTGTTCATCATAACACACCCTTCCCACTATTCCTGTGCATCATAACACACCCTTCCCACTATTCCTGTTCATCATAACACACCCTTCCCACTATTCCTGTTCATCATAACACACCCTTCCCACTATTCCCGTGCATCATAACACACCCTTCCCACTATTCCTGCTCATCATAACACACCCTTCCCACTATTCCTGTTCATTATAACACACCCTTCCCACTCTTCCTGTTCATCATAACACACCCTTCCCACTATTCCTGTGCATCATAACACACCCTTCCGACTCCACTGCTTCCAAAGCAACTTCGTTTCCGTTGAAAAAAAAAAACGCGCGCGCGCCTGTGTGTGTGGGGGGGGGGGGGGGGGGGGGGGGGGGGAAGGAGGACCTTAGGTACGTTTCTGCTCGTTCTGTCTATTGAAGGGTGCAGAAAGAGGGGAAGGAATAAAAAAACACATGGTAAAATAAAAGTAATGTAAGCTAAGAAGCCGTACCCATTTGAATGTTACACTTCTTGTTGATATTTGATGAAACGAAAAAGTTGGATTGCAGAGATAATAGAGAGGAAAAGGAGGAGGAGGAGGAGAAAAAGCAGAAAGCTAAACAGGAAAGAAAGCATACACAGAAGAACACTTACGGAAAAAAAAGATCGAAAGAAAGGAAAATGGAGAAAGAAAGGAAGGCAGACACCACACACACACACACACACACACACACACACACACACACACACACACACACACACACACACACACACACACACACACACACACACACACAGAGCGGAAGAAGAAGAAGAAGAAGAAGAAGAAGAAGAAGAAGAAGAAGAAGAAGAAGCAGATGATGATGATGATGATGACGACGACGACGACGACGACGACGACGACGACGACGACGCTGCTGCTGCTGCTGCTGCTGCTGCCTGCTGCTGCTGCGCTGCTGCTGATGATGATGATGATGATGATGATAATGATGGAAAAGAAAGACAAGAACTGAAATAAACAGAAAAAAAAGAGAAAATATTTTGATAAATACCAAAGTACAAAGCCAAGTATTTTCTCCTGCTTTGTGTTTTCATTCTTGTTCCCGTTATGGTTCCTGCTTTGGGTTTTCTGGTTTTAATACCTTTATCCCACAAGTTGTTTTCTGTCTGTCTGTCTGTCTGTTTTGCCTGTCTGTCTGTCTGTCTGTCTGTCTGTCTGTCTGTCTGTCTCTCTCTCTCTCTCTCTCTCTCTCTCTCTCTCTCTCTCTCTCTCTCTCATTCTCTCTCTCTCTCTCTCTCTCTCTCTCTCCAGTCTTCTGCACGTGGTCCTTAAGGCTCCCAAAAACCACCACCCAAAGGTCCCACGATCATCCAATACCGCTCTTTCAAAAAGTATAATGAAGCAGCATACCTCTATGACTTAAACATTTCCCCATTTCACTTAACATATAATTACTCAGACGTCGATGATGCACTGTCCTTCTGGTACCAAACATTCCTCACCATCATAAATAAACACGCGCCGTTACATCATAAAAGAGTTAGGCATCCGCAGATGAACCCATGGTTAACTCCAGAATTGCTGCAAGAAATGGTACTACGTGACCAACTCAAGGCAGCAAATTTGTTTGACGAATACAAAGAGCAGAGAAACTTGTTTCAAATGAAGTTTGAAAAAGTTAAACGAGACTACTTCAGTCAAATGATAACGGATGCAAAATCCACAGCGCCAATGTGGAGGGCAATAAACACTATTGTACGCAACAAGCGTACAAATTCACAAACTTCAAGCACCAACATCACCCCGGACAAATTTAATACCCACTTTCTGTCATTATCAGATACCCTTACTCAAGCTTCACAGACTATAAGAGCACCAAATGAATATACATGCCCGACTTCCCTAATATCATTTTGCAAACAAAACTTGGATCCAGTAACTCAATTAAAATTCCCCTTCTTGCTGTGCATGAAGTAGGTATGCACATAGCGCAATTAAAGAATAAAAAATCCATGGGTCCTGATAACATACCCACATTTCTTCTCAAACTCGCTCTACCTTACATTGTTGAGTCTCTTACATACATATATAATCTATCCATTGAAACTAATGTTTTCCCTCAGGCGTTCAAAAACGCCAAAGTAATCCCCCTTCCAAAATCAAATGATTTGTCGGATCCAAATAATTTCAGACCTATATCCTGACTATCGATTCTATCCAAACCCCTTGAAAGACACATACACACACACGTATCTCAGTTCATGGAGAAAAACAGACTATTTCACCCACTCCAATCTGGATTCCGATCTAATCATTCCTGCACACACAGCATTATCACGAATGTGTGACTCATGGCTTTCAAATATGAACCAATCACAAATGACAGGGGTTGTCTTTCTTGACTTCAAAAAGGCGTTTGATCTTGTTGATCATTCCATTCTTCTAAAGAAACTATCTGTCTACTTGAACCATACCCCGACAATCTCATTATTCCAATCATGCTTGAACGATAGGACTCAGTATGTGGCGCTTAATGGGAAAACCTCCACTTCAGACTTTGTCAGACATGGAGTCCCACAGGGCTCTGTACTAGGCCCTCTACTATTCTGCATCTTCATCAATGATTTACCATTGTCCGTATCAGATGAAAAGGTCACGACAGATTTATTTGCTGATGACTCGTCGCTCCAAACGAATGGTAGTGATCTACAGACAATAGACACTTCTCTCCAGGAAAGTCTAAACGACGTGTCAGACTGGTGTCATTCAAACTCAATGGTCATACACCCAGCCAAAACCAAATCTATGATTATAGCTTCCCGCCAAAAACACCAGTTGACTCCTCTTTGCCTAAAACTTCAGTTGAATGGCACTTCTATCGAGCAGGTAGATGAGCATCGTGTTTTAGGGTTAACGATAGATAAAGAATTGAAATGGCAATCTCATCTAAATAACGTATGCAAGGTAGTCTCAAAACACGTCAACAGTAATGTGCTTAAACTTTTCTTCAATGCACACATAATGTCACGTATAAATTCGCTACATTAGAGTCACGCCAGATTACCTCCCAAATTTTGGGTTTTGGGTTTTTGGTGCATTGTGTGTCTTTTCATGGTCTTATCAAGAGCTCCAAACCTGGTGATGTGATGTTGCATAATAGCAGAGATAAAGCGAAAAAACACTTGTGGCACAGAGCAAGATTACCTATGTGTTTGGAGCAACAGCGGAACACCCGGCTTTAACCAACTGTGCTGAGAAAGAGGATATGTTAAGGAAAGGGAGGGAGGGTAGGCTACCTCCGTACACTTGGCTGATACTCTTCCCTGCTGTGAAAGATAAGGGCCAGCAGTAGAGGAAAAACGTCTGCCTTCCTCATTACACTGATTAATGCCTGCCCTGCCATGTGGGAGGGGAGAGGCTAGGACGGTCAGATAAGGAGCGCTACACCAGGCTTACACTGGAAGTCTGGTGTGCTCCAAATTATGAAGAGCCCTGCGATGCAGTTTTCAAGCAAGGAATGACTATTTTTTGTAAATGTGTGTTTTTATGTTTCTGTTGAATACTATTTGATGCTGCTAACAGCACTTATACATTACAACTTGAACTTGAACCATTGTGAGTTATGTGACTATAGAAGTACTCGTGTGACTTCTGCCATTGTTTAAAAACTTCAAGTGGGCATTTCTCAAATCTGCCATTTTGGAGATGAACCGGTCTGCCTCTAATGTAGCGAATTACACCTCAACAGTGTGGGACGGCAGTAGTGACGTCCACAAAAAAGGCTGAATTCTCTCCATAGACGTGCAGCAAAGCTACTCCATCCAGCTGTATATCTAACAACAGACGAAAAACTAAAAGCGCTGAACATACTTCCTCTGAATAGGCAATTGGAATTGAACAAGGCATCATTTTTGTTTACAATCTTGACAGATACTATGCCATGTTATATCAATGCCCTTTTTACAAGATCGAACAGCTTTTCTGGCTCGACGAAATTCCTTCTTTCTTACCCACGCATTGATCTATACAAAACAAGCCTAGCTTACTCTGGACCATATGTCTGGAACTCACTTCCACCCAATCTACAAAACATGAATACTTTAAAACCTTTCAAGGAACATTTGCATAAACATTTATGTCTCAGTAGTTAAATTATTCGATTACAATGATTAGCGTCCATTCGCTAAGTCTTCTGTGAACCATACTTTGGATAAATCGTCTCAACATAAACCTACTCCGTTAACATCGCTCATCCCCACTCCCACTCTGTCTACCATCCCTTTTCTCCTCCCCCTACCTACCATTCTCTCTTCCCCACCCTCCTCTGACCTCTCTCTCTCTGTGTAGTTTTTGTTTGTTTGCTTGTAAGTTTCCTTTTGTTTTACCATCCCCCATCTCATTAGTGCTTTTATGAGCAGTTTGCTTATCATTGTAGAATTAGATTATCATGTTGCTATGTTGAATTGTCTGTATGAATGATATGTGCTGAAATAATGTATGCATGACAAGGACAGATTGTAAGACTAGGCTTTGGCCTAAAATCTTCATCCTTGGGTATTAAAGATCAATCAATCAATCAATCAATCAATCAATCAATCAATCTCTCTCTCTCTCTCTCTCTCCTCTCTCTCTGTCTCTCTCTCTCTCTCTCTCTCTCTCTCTCTCTCTCTCTCTCTCTCTCTCTGTCTCTCTCCTATAATTGCCTTAGTTTTGTGTTTCTCCTTCTCCTATCTCATGAGTTTCTCTGTTTATTCCTTTCTTCATTTTGATCACTGTTTTGATCATACAACTTTTTTCCCTTTCTTTCTGTCATCTCTCTTAATCCTCAACTCCTTTCTCTCCAGTTGTCGTTTTTTCAACCACACCCTGACTTCTGCCGCCATCGTGAAACATGCAAGCGCTGCCAAGGCATTTATATTATATATTGTTATATTGGGTATTTATATAGCGCCTATCCTCGGTCACAGACCAAGCTCTAAGCGCTTTACAATAAACACACTACCTCACTCACTCAACGGGCTGCCTACCCAGGTAGAGTCGGTCGAAGAGCAGCCTACTGGCGCTCATTCAGTCGTTTCCCGTACCATTCAAATATCAGTCACTCATTTTCATTTATATCATTTATTCCTCCAGTTTCTCACAAAGGATGCATGCGATGTTTATACGTGTCCTCCCATTTCCACCGGTACACGATGGCACACGATAACAGTAAGTGACAATTTTTGTGGCTTGGTAAGAAATACCAGGGGGCTATCTTCAATCTGCGGTTACACATGGAAAACACAGTGCGGTGTCTGAAAAGGCGCGATTGCCAGCCTACCCGCCCGCTCTATGGACGTGTTTAAAGTGTGATCGGTGGATCAAGGTTCTTGATCGTTCCCATGCCTCACCCTGTCATGCTTTGATTCTCGCTGGAACTGCAATATTATGCAGCTTCATTAACGTCCACTCCACCCCCTCTCCAATCAGCAACAGCTTGCATCGGAGCCCCTCCTCCCCGCCCCCTCTCCTCCACAACGGCCTCATAGCGTCTCCTTCATCCAGACTGAAGCAAACGAGATAACAGAGAGATGAGTTGACACCGACACTTCTGCTCATTCATTCACTGTTGAAAGATGGGGAGATGGAGAACTTTTTTTTTCCCCCGTGGTGGTGGTTGTGGAGTATCTCATACTCCGTGCCACGCCAACAACATTGCTCCCATGCCGCTCGTTCCGCCTTTCCGTTCACAGCTACACCCCGGGTCACTGCCCTAGCTCCTGCAGTCTGAGGGAGCAGTCAACATAGAGCCGTCATGAAGCCACCCACCGGAGGAGACACCGCATTGCCACCGAGCCACTTCGGTGGTGTTCAGTAATGCCTGTTCTGATCAGGGATACACAGAAATAATCGAAGAGCACGCCGATAATTAAGGTGATTATGTGGAATTCCATTTTAGTCAGAGGCTATATGGCAGGGCTGCGCTGTTCTCAAGCAGGTCTGAGAGATAATGACACCCGCAGTGTTGTAAGTCAGTTTGAGGAACTCTCTTAAAGACGCACCCATTACATGAATGAAAATTGACTGTGTGGTTAAGGTCTTCCCTTCTGAGCCATACGAAATGCAGCTGCGGGTTAGGAATGGCTTAACAATCCTGCCGACGAATGGCTCTGATGGGAATTAAACCCACGACATTAAGCATCAAGCGACAGCGGCCACTAGAAAAAAAAAATGATGTGTGGAAAAACGCACGGAAGCTGGCTATGAAGCCACAAGTAATCCGCCGTTGCACGGGTTTTTCTGGTGATTTCTTTGGAGGGACGAGTTGCATTGGCAGAAACGACGAAGATAAAGAGGAAGTAGTGGGCTTGAAAAATATCGCAGTGGAAATGAGTGATTTCTTCTATTTCTGTAATATATTTCTTGTTTCTATAGAGTTTTTATAGAGTTTACTCCTTCTAATCGTTGCTCAGTTCTCTTGTTCTTGTTCTTTTTATTGTTGTTCCTGTTGTTGTTTCTTGTGTTTCTTCTTCTTCTTGTTCTTGATCGTGTTCTTCTTGCTCTTCTTCTTGTTCTTCCTTTTTTTGTTCATCATCATCATCATCATCATCATCATCATCATCATCATCATCATTCATCATCGTCAAATCATCACACCACCACCACCAACCACCACCACCACCACCATCATCACTATCATCATTCTATAACCTTTTTCCCTTTCTTTCTGCTATCTCTCTTAATGCACTACTCCTTTCTTCCTAGCGGCCACATTTCTATCACTCTCTACATGAGCCGCCATCACACGCTGCCAAGCGCTGCCAGGGTTTTGTGCGGTTACAAATGGAAACCGCGGCCCAGTATCTGGATAGCCAGCCTGCCCGCCCGCTGTGTGGACGTGTTGAAAGTGTGATCTGTGATTCAAGGTGCTTTATCGTTCCCATGCTTCACCCCTTTCATGCTTTCATTCTCTCTGGAACTGCAATATTATGCAGTTTCATTAACGCCCCACCCCACCCCCCAGTCCCATCAGCAACAGTTTGCATCACACCTCACTCCCGTCCATCCCCAAATGCCTCCTTGAGTCTCCTTGATTCACATTGAACCAAACGAGATCTACAGGAAATGTGTTGCAGCAACACTCCTGTCATTACCCACTGTTGAAAGTGGGGATGAGAGAGTGACCAATTTTTTTTTTGCTTGTTTTTTTTTTTTTTTTTTTGGGGGGGGGGGGGGGGGGGAGGGGGTCGGGTGGTGGCTGGGATGTCTCCTTGCCATGCTACTAGGGTGGCTTATTCCCACATCGGCATGTCGGCTCTTCCGTTTCAGCCACCCCAGGTTGTGTTCTGGCACTGCCTTATCACTCTTCCCCATGCTACTACGGGTGCCATTATTCCACATTCGCGCATGTCGGCTCCCGTTTACCGCCAACCCCCAGGTGGTTTCTGGGACTCGCCTTAGCACTTTCACTCTACTAGGGTGGCATTATTCCTGCAGCGCATGTCGGCTCTCAGTTTACGCCATACCCAAGGTGGGTTTGGGAGCAATTTCTTTCCCCATGTACTAGGTGGGCATTATCCTTCCCATTGCGCATTTGGCTTATCCGTTTACAGCCACACCCCCGTGTGTTCTGGCACTCCCCTTGTACCTGCAATCCCTCAGGAGCAATTAATGTCGAGCACGTAGAAGCCACCAACACCCAGAGTAGACCCCCACTGCTACCAAGCCCCTTCGGCGGTGCCCAGTAGCACCTGCTCTCATACAGGGGTACACAGAAGTGATCGAAGAGCACGATGATGATGGTGAAGGTGATTCTATGGGATTCCATTCTTCTAGGACTATATGGCAGGCCTGTACTGCCGGCCTTCTTTCTTTTATTATCAAAATATTCCCCATGTCAAGCAGGCCTGAGAGGCAGCGCCACCTACAATGTTGTAAGGGAATTTGAGCAACACTCTTAAAGACGCATCCATAAGTTGGACGAAAGTCGACACTGTGGTTATTAGGTCTTCCCTTTTGAGCCTGCAGGACACGCAGCTTTTGGTAGAAGCTGGTTAACAATCTCACAATTTAACGCTCTGATGGGAATCAAACCCGCGACCCTTCACTTGCTAAATGTGATGTTAAGCACCAAGCGACGGCGGCCGCTAGGAAAAAAAGTTAATGAGGGGAAAAAAACGCACGGAAGCTAGCTATGAAGCCACAAGTAATCCGCTGTTGTACGGAATTTTTGTGTGTGGCTTCTTTGGGGAAAAGAATTTGATTGCGTGAAATGACAAGATGAAGAGGAAGAAGGGTGCTTGAAGAATATCGCAATATAACGGACTGCTTTTTTCTATCTGTGTGACTTATTTCTTGTTTTGCATAGAGTTTGCTCCTTTCTCATTGTTCATTTCTCTTGTTTTTGTTTTGTTCTTACTGTTGTTCTTGTTCTCGTTCGTCTTCTTGTTCCTGTTTTTCCTCATTACCATCAGCATCATCATCATTAGCATCATCAGCATCATCATCATTATCATCATCATCAGCAGCAGAAGCAGCAGCATCACTGTCTTCTTCTTCTTCTTCTTCTTCTTTTCTCTTCTTCTTCTTCCTCTTCTTCCTCTTCTTCTTCTTCCTCTTCTTCCTGTTCCTTTTCTTCTTCTTCTTCCTTTCTTCTTCCTCTTCTTCTTCTTCCTCTTCTTCTTCCTCTTCTTCTTCTTCTTCTCTTCTTCTTCCTCTTCCTCTTCTTCTTCTTCTTCTTCTTCTTCTTCCTCTTCTTCTTCTTCTTCTTCTCTTCTCCTCCTCTTCTTCCTCTTCCTCTTCTTCGTCTTCTTCCTCTTCTTCTTCGTCCTCCTCCTCCTCCTTCTCCTCCTAAGGCCATACATTTTACAGTCCAATCTCCCATTTAGGCGAGGCGTCAAATTTCTCACTTTCTCTGATATGATCCCCCTCTGTGTCTTTCCCTTCAATGTTCTGTTGGATTCCTCGTCTGGTGAATATTTCAAACATGCGTTTTCTGCTCTAATTCATCATCATCATCATCATCATCATCATCATCACCATCATCATCTTTATCATCGTCGTCGTCGTCATCATCAATAGTTAGTAGTAGTAGTAGTAGTAGTAGTAGTAGTAGTAGCAGCAGCAGTAGTCGTAGTGGTGGTGATGGTTGGTGGTGGTATTACTACTATTTTTGTTGTGGTGGTGGTGGTGGTGGTTTACAATGGTTTGTTCTTTAGTTAGTTACTTAGTTTGTGAGTTAGTGAAGTAGTGAGTTCGTGAGTTATTTAGATAGGCGGTTAGTTCGGTTGTTGATTAGTTAGCCTTTTTTTTACACTTCCTTTCTTTTTTTCTTGCTTACTTTTGCTTTCTGTCTCGCTCTCTCTCTTTCTTCATCTCTCTCTCTCCTCTCTCTCTCTCTCTCTCTTCTCTCTCTCTCTCTCCTCTCTCTTTCTCTCCTTCTCTCTTCTTCTTTTTCTGTCTTTCTGTATGTTCAAAGCAGAATGTGTAGCAGAATGAAAGTGTCAGCTTACCGAACATTAGAATAATATAAACCAGACGCTGTATATTAAATGTCGAATCTGAAACTCGAACGTACTTTTGCAACAGTAACAGAATATGCAGATGTGCATGGCGAATGAAAGACAAACGAAGAGAAAAAGAAAAGGGAAAAGGATAAAAAAATCAGGAGGAAAGATGACTTGTTAAAGTAAAACGAAAGAACAAACACGAAAAGTTGAGTTCTCAAACATGAAACGAAGTAGGTGTATATAAACTAATAGCATCCACATTTGCTGGTTATTCTTACAATAGCACATTTCGCCCTTTTATTGATTTTTTTAATATAGAATATGGCCAAACGTATAATAACATGTTAACTCTTTGCTGACTCAAGTATGGAACGTTTATGACACGTCATTTCTTTGCTGAAATTAAGTAGCTTCACTCTGACTTGTAATAGTCTGTCGCAATACTTAGAAGGGATTTCTTTCACTCCCAGGTCTTATAGCACGGGACAAAAAAAAAACAAAAAAAATCTTCACCTTTAGTGACTGCCACACAAGAACACATTTTAGTGTTTAAAAAATATTCGTTCATATTCTTTTATAGTAGAGAGCGATATAAGTCATCTCAAGATTAAAATTATGTCAAGGAATTTCTAATAAAACTGGACATTGTACAGAAACGTAAGGTTAGTGAAATGATCTGTTTTGAATCAACTACTCATGGAAAAATTTTCGCCTGTTTGATATTATAGTGGGTCTTGCGATCTACAGTAAAAATATGTTGTATAAGATGGGCTAGGACTGTTTTCACTAAAAAATAAACCCTCCTAATTATCCAATTTGAAAGAAAAACGAGGACTGCATCATGTGTCGTACGCGAGTTGTCCGTGACTTTTCATCTCTTAAATCAAAGCCATACAGAGCCCCGTACATTGGAGCTGGTAGCCAGTGTTCATGCATTTAAGCATTTTTCAGGAGGCACCGATACATTTTGTAAATGATGTGTGTCAGTTGGATACTTTCTCAGTTCGCCGTAGACCAGATCATATCGAGTTCTATGGTGTACACATAACAAGTTTTCCATAACGAGTGAATGCAAATGTCAGCCCCAAATCGAGCTACTAGCTGCGCGTGCGCATCACATAATCTCAAAATGTACCCTTTGAACAGTTGCCAAACTAGTCATCCGAGAGAGAGAGAGAGAGAGAGGAGAGAGAGAGAGAGAGAGAGAGAGAGAGAGAGAGAGAGAGAGAGAGAGAGAGAGAGAGAAGAGAGAGAGAGAGACAGAGACAGAGACAGAGACAGACAGACAGACAGACAACGGTAGTGTGGCTGGGGGAGGGGGGAGGGGCGACCTACAAGGCAGATGATGGTCTCGGCGAGGAAGGTTTGAAACAGCTATGTTCTCCTTTTCCATTATCTCATGAAGCGTAGTAATGACATAATATCTAAAATTATATTTCATTCAGTACGCATGACGTCCCTTACTTTCGGTTTATTCCCAAGGACTTCAGCTGCTCGAAGAGCAAAAGCAAGGGGAACACGAAGGAGGTTAAGGAAAAATAGAAGGAAAAAAGGGCAGAGGAGGAAGAGAAGATGACGACGACGACGACGACGACGACGATGACGACGACGACGAAGAAGAAGACGAAGAAGAAGAAGAAGAAGAAGACGAAGACGACGACGACGACGAAGAAGAGAAGAAGAAGAAGAAGAAGAAGAAGAAGAAAGAAGAGAAGAAGAAGAAGAAGAAGAAGAAAAGAAGAAGAAGAACACAACAACAACAATAACAACAACAACAAAAACAAGAACAACAACATGAGGATGATGATGATGATGATGATGATGATGATGATGATGATGATGATGATGATGATGATGATGATCATGATCATGATGATCATGATCATGATGAAGCAGATGATGATGTTCATGATTGTCACGGTTGCTAAGCCGGACGAACCACCACCTCTACCCTCTTCACTATTTCCCCCGGACAAAACACACACACAAAACAAGAACTAACACTTCCAATCACTTCTATTTACACGCACATCACTCAAAACAAAGGGAAAGCAGACAACAATAACAAAGAAACAACCTTGCCAGCACCACAGCCAAGGGAAACAACCCACACACAACCACTGCGATCGACTCCCCTTCACGCAGTGCACCGAAGGTGCGACTACCCCGAGACCTTTAGGGCATGGCTTCAGAGAATGTAAATATGTTCGTTCACGACCACCCATCTTATTTTGCACGAAAACCCCCATTTTCACATACAAATCACGTCCATCACATGTCAGTTTTGGCCAAAATTAACACCTGTTTCACAAAAAAATTAACACCTCAAAACTGCCAAATATTGACAAAATTAGCACATTGAAACGGGAGTTTCCGTGCAGAATAACATGGGTGATAGTGAACAAACATATTTACATTCTCTCTGAGAACATGAAATCAACTAAAAATTTATATGGTTTAGCAGTCCTGTTTGTTTACAACCTGCCGGCCTGCCAGACTGGCTGCAATTAATATTGAACGCCGCCATTGTTTCTTGCATGCTCCACTGCACAGGAGCTCGCCCATCACGCGTGCAGGCTCAACCAATCGGCAGGGAGTATGACGTCATTTTGGCCGGGTAAGGCCAGAGCCGCCCTGCCATTTTACATTGGAGGCTGTGCTGTGAAGGTGTGTGTGGCGCTTTTTCTGCAAGAGAAGTGTTTGCATATGGCACAAAATATAGCTGCAGTTTCAGAAGACAGCGTGGATTCTGAGTTAGAAAAAGTTCTTGAATTGGAGGAGACAAGTTTGCACAGTCCTTGTTAATTTACATTCATTTTCGGGTAACTTCTTGATTTTGTGTAAACAATGGCAGGAAAATGAAAGGAAAAAAGGAGAACGAAGGAAACATGGCTGTTACTTTCTATAACTAACTTAACTTGTACTTATTTAGTTCTTAACTTGTACTTTATCTAGTTCTTAAAAACTATTCCATAGAAAATGGATCTACTGGCAGGGAGGTTCCCTCTTTTTTTGCAGAAGGCAGCTTTTCTTCTTTTACTGTGGGGGCTTGCGGCTTTGTTGTTGGTATGGTTTTAAAGTATTTGTATGAAAAAAAACACCAACAACGGCGCAGCCCCCAATACATAATGATACGTCTTATTGTTTAATTGTGTTGTTGTTGATAATTGTGTTGTTGTTTGGTGGAGATGCTGTATTACTATCTAATAATTTTTGTTTTGCGGATTGGTTTGATTTTCTCATTTTTGTTCCATTCAGCCAGTTTACGCCCCGCCTCAACACGTCCAGGATTTTTAACCTTAGTAACATTACTCACTTGCGGTACATTCACTTGGGGCACATTTACTTGCGGTACATTCACTTGTTCCTGCGGACTGCCCTGTGGCGTCTTCTTCTTCCGAATCGCTAAATTTTTTTTATTACGATTAAATTTAATATGATCAAAAATTAATATGATTAAAAGTAATTAACCCCATGATGAATGGACATAGCATATCCCAAAATCTGTAACACATGTCACATGCAAGAGTTTCAGTGACTTGTTTTTAAAACCGGATCTTGTGATAAGTCGTATTTTAAATCTTCTTCTGAATTTCAACTGGCGCAATCTTACTTACTAACTTAGCATATAGGCTAATCATTGTCTGCCCCACTGATCTAACCATTTTTGACCCTAGTGCGCTTCGAAACCTGGGTAGTACTTTTCAATGTCTGTGTAGACAATTGCTGAATCTGTTCAATACTTAGTTCAGTGCCTAAATACTGTTTAGTTTTTCCACAAGCGGCCAGAAAATATAATCTTTCTTTATGACAGTGGTCTACGGAGTATCTGCTTGCTCCTCACACTTTAATAGTTCGTCACAATCCATTTTTAAAAAGAAATTTAAAAAATAATATAATACTTTTAAAACCATGAGTTTAACGTTGGTTAATTATGCAGTGCCTATCGTTGGCGTTATAGTTTATTCAACCCTTGCAAAATGTTTGTTAGGAATAAAACCGCCCACAGGGGGAAAAGATAGAAGATTCGCCAAAACTAGTTGCAACTTTTTTTTTTAGCTTTAACAACAAAAGATTATTTTGATTAAAAAGCACATAGACAGTCTTTCGTATTATGATTATTTTAATTATTTTTTTAGTTAATTTAAAAAGTTGAGTGAAAAAAAGATTTTCAACACGATTTACCACTCTGCTGGAATTAGCGGCTTTAGTATAGCTATAGCGTGTTAGCAAAAAACATGTTTTAAAAAGAAGCCGGCTGACCTAGGAAGGTTAAAACATTGAGGATGTTGTTAAGGGGTTTTAGTTGTAATTTTCTGCAGGGATTGCCTCAAAAGACTTCTTGTTACACAGGGGATTATCCAGAAATGTTAGTTCATAGAAAGATTAATCTAGAAAATATTGATTTATAAAAGATGGCGGAAGTAGTTATGATGGTAGGAGGGGGGCTATTGTTAATGCCTTGGCCTTCTCTGGAAGCAAATTATATGTTTAGTAAATTGCGGTCCGACGAAGAGAGAGAAACGGCCAAAAACAAGGGCAATGGAAGATTTAGCCAAGGCAAGAGCGCTTATGAGAAAAGGCGAATTGCTCACTTAGACTTTATTATAAAAAAGTTAAGGGGAAAAGGGAAATGCAGAGCACACATTTACAGACGTTGATGAGGCAATGAATGAGTATTTACTTAGTGACAGGAAAGAAGTTTCTAACATCACCCCCGCCAGAACTGTCTGACTTTTATGAACCATCAGAAGAACAGAAAAAGCAGAAATTGGTTTTTTTGTGGGTCTATGGGAGCAATCTATATTTTGCACAAACAATCTAAAAAAAAATTTTCGTTAAGTGTAAATAAAAAGATAGTTAAAAATGGATAAAATATATTATTCTCCTAAAGGATATTGGAAAGGAAAGACTGCTATTGAAAAAACTGAGTAAAGCTGCTAGAGTGTCTGAATCAGATGCGAAAGACTGGGGTTTCAAAACAGGCAATTTGGCAAAATATTTGCCTGCTCCCAAAAGGGAAAAATAAGGCCTAGATTTGTTAACCTCAGTTCCCAATGACAAACCCCCCAAATGGGGCTTACTGTATCTTCCACATGACAAAGTTAGAAGAAAAAGTTTAGTATGCTCTGACAGTTGTTGACATGTGCTTCAAGATACAAAGACGCTGAGCCTTGACGGATACAGCTTCAACTGCTGTGGCTGTGGATTTACAAAAATATACATGCGAGGGACCATTTAGTATCCTAGGATGATCCAGTTGGTTGATGAAATGAGTTTTTAGGTCGCTGTAATATCAGCTGTTTTTAAACATCTTGTTACAGTTAAGTGAGGGATCCCAGGCATCCCAGTCGATCACAGGCACCCCTAGTAGAAAACTTTAATAAGAATCTTGCTGAAACGCCTGTTTATATCAATATCACAGAGATATTATGGACAGTACGCCCTAACACAGAATGGGTTAGGTGGTTGCCAGCAGGTCTTTCGTGCCATGAACAATGAAGAATTTAAAGCACTGGACTTAAATCCAGTGAATGCAATACAAATTTAAAAAAAAAATAGCTTTACTGAAGACCATCAGGTATCAAAAACTCTTGCCGTTTTGGGGATTAAAAGTAGATACTTGTATGCTCCTGGAGAGCAGAAGCGATGTTAGAATTAGAGCTACAGATCCTATATGGAAGGCGTTAGTTGTATATGAAGTTGAGCGAATTATGAATACAGACCCACCCGTATTTTATTTATGAGAAACCCTCTCGTCTAATGTATGCCTGCCCTAAAGTTCGGTTGTTGTGAAGAGCTGCTAGTTGTCCCGCCAAACACAGTGAGTTAACAAATAAATAGTGTTTATTTTTGCTATACTTATTTTTTTTGGTTCTTTTTTGGTTTAACTGATCAGTGTTGTTTTTTCAATGTTCTGTTTATTGCATCAGTGATCTACTGTCGTGAAAGTTTAAAAGTCTTCTCCACTCCTTTTGTAGTTCAATTTTTCTGTCGCCTATAATCCTCACCATCAGCCATAAGCTTATCCAAATTCTTTCGTTCTTGTAATGTTTTCATCCTGTATTGGATTTGCTTATTCTTTATCTTAATGACAAAGTTTTGCTGATGCTTAGGGCAACAATTGCAGTTGTGTGCTTCTGTATTTTTGGAGTTCTTTTTTTTTACAAATAGCACTTACAATCATAGAAATAGCACTAACCTAAACAAGGCTCCCCCCCCCTAATGCTAAAGAGGATGGAGCCCCAACCCCGGTGGCTAAAACAGCAACACTAGATCCTGCACTTACGCTTGCCACGCGAATGAACCAGTAATTACATAAGGAAAGGGTATTTAAAAGCTTTAGCATATTCCTTCCTAGTAACTCTATACTTAATCCATGTCGCTTTTCTATTTCCTTTTGAAGTTCAGTTAATTTGCTTTAATCTAAACTGATTGACACATGCATTTTAAATTAAGGATTATTTTTAAAAATTAATATTGTGCTTATTTCTTATTAATCCTTCTGACAGGCACTCATTAGAGAGTAAAACGAAATAAATCAACATACTTAATTGAAATAAAGTCAAGTACCGTTAGTTTGTCTTTGTAACCAATCTTAGTAAACTTGTCAGATGATACATGGGTGTTTTTTTGTCCCCGTTTTTAAGTTTAATTGCAATGCCAAGCCTACGAGGAGCATCCAAGTTTGCAGCCTTTATTTGTATGCCTCTGTTTAACGTATGTTTGGTAAACTAGTATCGCCCTCCTCGGAGTCATATATTAAGCGAAAAATCTTCGTCATTTGCCTAGGTAGCGGCAGTCAGTAGCTTTGGATTAAATTCTAAGCCGACGGTGAGCATTCCCCACTTCAGCTTAAGACTTCTTTTCGTAGCATAAATTCAGAACCCTGCCAAGTTATTTTTAATCTGTTTTTTTTGTTGTGTTCCTGGATCCAGGGACTAACAAGAAGGGACCTCGCATTCAAGCCTTCTAAAATTGTTTTCCTTATCAAAGTTTTAATTGGGACTTCGTAGTTCAAACTTTAAATTCCAAGCAATTTCAGGAAGCAACGGCCCAAGCATTTCTCTCTTTTATGAAAGTTTGTATTCGGCGGTTTGCAAATCGTTTGCCCTTAAATATTTCTTATCTCTTCTGGGTGGTACTGCTGCTTGTTTTTTGTCTTCAATGTCTGTTCGTTTGTAAACCCGTCGTCTGTGTACTCAAATCCATAAACATTTCCTGGACACTCTAATTAGATCGAACTCGGTTGTGTCGGCTAGGTCTTTTAGCTCTACTGCAGTTGCATTTAGGAGCTAGCTCCGCTTTTGATTCTGGCCCCCCCGAGACATTCTTTTATTAATATAAAACTTATAATAAACAAATTATTATAAGCAATCAATAATAAAACAAATTATAATAAACAAACGTATGATGGAGGGTCAGTCCGTAAGAATGGCTTAGCCTGGCTTAGATTTTTTCTACTGCTCTTTCTTTTTTTTGCTCATTCTTTGTTCCCTTCCCCTATTATAATAATTTTACTTTAAACATTCTTCAAAACTATCTTTGGCCTTAGTGTAAAATATTTCAACCGATGTTAACTGACGATCTAAAGTCTTTTAAGACAGGCATTATATTTTGAGTAAGGAGCCACACCACACAGAAACTAAGGCGTGATCGGCCGCTAAACGCTAGCTTTGACAGAGCTTTCTTTTTTTTAACAATGTCTCGTTCAGCCGAAACAGTCATCAATAATAAAACAGTGTTTCGTTCCTCAATAGTCTATAGTAAGTTCTAGAACAGTCGACTCAGTTTGTCGTTGGATCAACGATAAATATTATCGTCTGTCCAAAATAAACTTCCCTTACCTTTGTAAGACTTGTTGTGCTTAATGGTTGTGCAGAATATAACATGTGCTCGTAAATGAAACCTGTATATTGTTTGTAAACAAATCAAGAACGAAGAAGGTTTCCCACACCCAGTAATCCCGCCAGATAGAGAACAGATGCGGATCTCTTGGCACAGAACTTCAAGCTATCCATCTGTTTTTATTAGAACTATTTCTTCTGCATTTTCAAAGCCACGTTCTTTTAGCCTGTTTTTTCAATGTTTAACTGAGCATCACAAACCATAAACATAGTGCATTTTTATTAATTGGACCGTTTCCGTCTGCTTTCTTGTGAATATTTATTGTTATACCCATCTTGCGCTATCCTTTCTCCCACTTCCCAAAACAATCTGTTGTCAAATGTTGATCTTAAAATCCAGCCACATCCCATATTTAGTTATTAAGTAGTCTTCGTGTCTTACTTCATAAGGCGAAGTTTTTTACATACCGATCAAAGCCGATCCTTTGCCTACTCCAAGCGAAAACTTTCTTATTTCATCAAAGTGTTGGTGGGGTATAAGGTCCGGCCCTGAATACAGCGATCAGACTTGCCATGTATTACACAGTCAACCATCTCAATTGGTTGGATTATAAAACTCTTTGATTCTAGCTACAGCTTCTAAAGAGTTGTTTCTTCAGTAAAACAAGAACAAAATTCCTTTTTATAGACTTCAGAGACTGATGTGATTATGTTCTAGAGAGTTGTCTCGCTTGTTTCTAATTTTTCTGTAATGGCGTGCACAAACGTTTTCATAATAATAACCGTTTTACTTTTTTATACTGGGTTTAAAGATTGTTTGGCAGTCCCGGAGTTATTTACAAAATCAAAATCAATGAAAGGTGACTAACCGCGTATTTAGCTAAAGGATCTTCAGGGACAGAACGGCAGCAGCTGCTAGGATAAATGTCAGTTCATAAGTAAGTTTTTTCTTTTTAGTTGCACCTTGGTAATATGGCTATGTGTCTAATCATGTTGCCAACTGCTTCTGCTATGCCTAATCTTTCAACATCATTCTAGAATTCCCCCCGCTTTAAGCTGTGCTTGGAGGCGTTTGGGCTTTGTAATTCCCTGATAAACTTTCTCTTTTCTTTCTTTTTTAGGCAGCCATAGATCAGAATAGGAGGGTAAAATGTCTGCCTCGCCTAGTAAAACGGCACCGTTTTCCATCAGTTTAATTATATATGATTAATGATAACCTGCCTAAATTAGCAAAACAGTAGCATTAGGATCTGCCGATGTAATATCTATTTTGAATGATAGGTTTGCTGTGCCTGGCATTATAACATCGTCAGCGCCAAGATCAGGGAACTAATGATTAATTTGTCCTGGTGAACTGTTGGGGAGTATTGACACTAATTACAGTCTGCCTTATACCTTTTACACCATGGGGTTCCTTCTCTTTTCTGTAGGGATCGAGGTCACAGCCGTATGAGTTCATTTTTTTTATTATAAACAAAAAAGGAAATTATAAATAAAAAAATATGGTTGAAGATTAATGACGTGCTGATCCTTCCTGAAAGAAGAAGAAGATGAAACACAATTGGGGACCTTCAGTAGATGAGAAATTGAAGGAGTGGCAGTGGACCAAGGAAGTAGGATTACATCAAATACGTTATTGCTAGATAGAATTGAATCATTATATAGCCATATGGGGCGAGCAGCAAACCAGAAGCGCTTAGGGATTTCCAATTTTTGAGATAGATAAAGATAATCATTTGAATTATAGAACCAGTAAAGAGGGACCTTGTGCGGGTTTACGAAAAAAACCAAAACCACCCCCCCCACCCAGTTTTAAACAAGCAACAATTCTTGGAAAAACTCCCTGTTGCTGACAATAAAGACATTGACTTGATTGAAGATTTAAGCTCTGAGGCTGTTTAGTCGTTTACAAACCTAGTGCAAAGGTTGCCCACACGATCTGAAAATAGAAATGACCTCTTTTCAAGATTTGGACCAAGAACAGCTGAAGCGGCGGACAACAGAAATTGAGACGGAGTTTTAATGAGGAAACAGTAAGAAAAACATTAGAAACAATTGGGCGATGTCTCACTTGCCTTTGAGTGAAAATCCTGGGGCCTTATAGCGTCTAAAAGTCATAATGGGTTGAACTAACAAACAATTTAGGAAAACTTATTGAGCTGGATCAGGATGAGATAGAAGAGAAAAAATTAAACTGGCTGATGCAGATGATAACAATTTAGGGCGAGAAGAAAAGGTAGAATACAGCAGAAAATACAGGATTTAATGCGACAAAGGGCAGCCAAGCTTAGAAGTGTGTCTACTAAACAGAGCGCAGCATGATCCCAAACAAGCTGAATGAAGAGGAAAACTATAAACAGTATACTTTATGAAAACCACTACGCTAGCTTGAAGAATAAGGACTCTGTTCAGAGAACAGGGGATTCAATAGTTAGTATGTTAACAGCCGTTGGGTTTGCTATCTCTACACTCGTTTATGCTTTAAGAGTAGTTGCGCCAACAGGGCCAGTAGCGCCCCCAACGCCCTCAGCCTGGTAAAAGTTGGAATTAGAAAAAATTGCATCATCTAGCAAACCTATTAAAGAAGCTAAGCTGCCAAAGCGCTTGACCCCCCACAAGAAAAAAAAAAAAAAAAAGCGCTTGATGCTCTGCTGGCATAATAGGCAGTGTTGTTTTAGTTGGGGTTATGTCTACTATAGGCAAGTTGCTGGTTAAAATGGCTGACCATCTGATGGACGTTAGGAGTGCTAGCTGCTGGATTAATTTTAGTGGAAAACTAAAGTTGGCTAATCCAGTAAGGTTAAAACACAAAAGGGCTGCTTTTTGCTAGTGTGACTGTTCAGATGCGAGGTGATTAACAGGTGGTGTGCTTCTGGCTGCTTTTCTGGCTGTTGGGGGCGCTTAATACTAGATCGCTTTCTTCAGGGCTAGGGACTTTCTTTAAAATGGTGGTGCAGGCTTGTGTTTAAGCCTGATTGGGCCCTAAGTTTGATCGTCTCCCTGCTATGAGGATTTCATTGTATATTCCTGTATCATGCCAATCTGTGTCTAAGGTCAGAGGGTAGCATTGTATAATCCATGACCTACAACAAAGTCAACTTTGACCTAGCATGTGCAGAACGTCTTGATACCTTTGTATGTCTGGCAGGGGACAAAATCAACAGCAGAGTTAATAGCATCATCTAAATTAGCTAAAATGGTTTTCTAGCGCTCAAACCCTGTAGACTGATCTACTATGCTAGGACTTGGTCTGTTGCTTGTGTCCTAATAGGACACCAAACATATGTCTTATGGAGTCATTAAGTCTTTGCACTCCTGGCATTGTTAAGCCTTCACTTTATCTAAGATAAATGTTGCAAGCATTAGGATGTTTTTGTTCTATGGAATCCTAATCGAACTTGTTTGGTCTGGTTGGAAAAGAGTTAGGTCCAGGCCAGTAGTAAAAAGTATATTATCTCTTTACCACCCCCCACATACAATGTGCCTAACCAATGATTGCGGTCTAACTTTTGTCTAAAATCAGGTGAGGATTAAATGTTAATTCGCATTGCAGATATTCTTTCATGTGCATTATTGTCCAATTGGGCTGATGTTGAATGGGTTTTTAAACGCGTTGTCGTTAGGGAGGATTACATTTAGATCAAGTTTAGTATTTCGCCTGTACTGGGTATTACACATGAAAGTTATTTACTGACCTTACTAAAAGATTAGGATGGTTTAACTGGTTGGAGTATGAAACACCGCATGCCAGTAGTTGCGCAGTAAATGGCAAAATTTAACTGATTCTGTTAAAAATCCATAGGGTGGGGATGACCAAGCTGATTGGTACTCTTTCATTATTTATTGGCGGATTAAAATCTAGTTAGTGGATTTACAAGTCTGACTTGGAAGCCATATGATTATCTACTGGGCAATGGTGAGATTGCTGAAGTCTAAATATTGGGATTATAAACGCCCCTACATTGGAAGTAAGCACTTTCGTTATATTTTAAAAGATTCCTTTTTTATCCATAGTTTTTTAAATAGTTATAAAATAAGGATGTTCATCTATATATAACAAGCAAAACGAGCGGGTGTTCTTATTCGTAACCACAGTGTCAATTGGGCGCGGGGAGTTGTGGGATTGCTCTTAAAGAAAATTGGATTTTAAAGTTAATGGTTTAACATATCTGAAGGGGCTTTAAAATACGGATAATATTAGTAACTAGGTGGCGCAATCAAATTAACCTAATGTGCAATACCTGATGGTTATTACAAACTTTTGTTCTTTAAGAAGTACTTAGCAAATTTGGCCTATTGTTAACAATTAACGAAGCAAACCTCAGAATTACTGTAAATTTTCCACTAGAAGAAAGAAGGGAGTATACTTTCCCTAAGGGCCTGGCTAAAATCTTAGGCTTTCACAGTAGTGACAGAGCTTATAGATTTAGTACAAGAGAAGATGTTTATCAATTTGAAGGTAATAAACCTTCTGATTTTCTCGTGAACCCAATTTTGTATGTTCATTTACAACAGTTAAAAACAGAAGCTAATTTATTTGATGGCTATCCATCTACAGTTCTAAAGGTTTTGCCATCAACTAGGGCAGGGTTTTGCGATTATCGATTAATCTCAGTTGGAAAAAACAGTCAATTTAAAGAATTAATTAATGGACCTATAAACTCATTAGATGTAAAAATAACTAACCAAAATGGAGAGCCAGTTGTTTGTTCTCATTTATTAATGGTGTTGGAAGTAGAAGAGCGTACTGTAAGCCCTTAATTTTTATATCTCTTTAGAGAATGTAAATATGTTCGTTCACGATAACCCATATTATTCTGCACGGAAACCCCCGTTTCAATGTACTGATTACGTCAATATTTGGCGGTTTTGAGGTGTTAATTTTTTTGTGAAACGGGTGTTAATATGGCCAAAACTGACATGTGATGGACGTGATTTGCATGTGAAAATGGGGGTTTTCGTGCAAAATAAGATGGGTGGTCGTGAACGAACATATTTACATTCTCTCACATCCATCTGCATTGCCCACTGCGTCCGCCGGATCGGACCCACCAGGGAGACACGGCTGGCTGCGTCTGTGCCCCCAGTGCAAAACAGAGACACACCACAGTCCACAACTCTGCGGTGTTTCCAACCACCAAGGATAAAAAAAAGAATCCAACAGCACCCCCAAGCAGCCAGCCAAGGGCAGCAATATATATAATATATATATATATATATATATTATATATATAAATATATATATATATATATATATATATATATATATATATATGTAACGGTTTTTAACGGTTTTCTTTTTTTAGAGATTAGTCCAAAACCATCCTTGGGTCACAACAGACGTACCTGCTAAATTTCAAGAAGATCGGGTTCTAAACAGTTTCTTTTATAGGGTTTGGTGTTTTTAACGGGTTTTAACTGTTATAAATAACGGTTTTTGTAACTGCCAAATAACGGTTCTCATTTTAGAGAAGTAGTCCTGTACCTGTGCAATGTCACAACGGCCATTTGATGAAAAGCAGAGGAAAAAGATGTGTTTGAACCCGTTATAACAGTTTTTTAACGGTTTTTAACGGTTTTATTTTTTTAGAGATTAGCCCAAACCATCCTGGGTCACAACAGACGTACCTGCCAAATTTCATTACAATCGGTTGAGCCGTTTTTGAGTCTATAGCGTACACTCAGACAGAATTTGCCATTTATATATTAGATATATATTATATACAAGCAGAGGAAAAAGATGTCTTTGAAACCGTTAATAACAGTTTTTTAAACGGTTTTTAACGGTTTTGTTTCTTAGAGATTAGCCTAAACCATCCTCGGGTCACAACAGACGTAACTGCCAAATTTCATTACAATCGGTTGAGCAGTTTTTGAGTCTATAGCGTACACAGACACACACACGCACGCAGACAGAATTTGCCATTTATATATTATATTATTATATATTATATATTATATTATTTTATATATATATATATATATATATAAAATATATTATATATATATATATATCTATATATATATATATATTTTATATATATATATATATATATATATATATATATATATATATAAGTTAAAAGAGGAATCTTAAAAACTATCTTCAAATTTGTTTCGAGCGTGTTGCGCTGTCATCAGGATGATTTTGGTTTGCCCACCGCTGATGTTATATAGCGTGTGGGCTCCCGTTTGCGGTTGTTTGCCCCGTGGGGGTTTGGGCTGCCCCGTTTTTTTTTTTTGGGCTTTTAGGTTTTTTTTTTTGGGTGTTTTTCACCCCAAACGTTTTCCCTTTTATGTGCAGTTTTTTACTATTTCTGTTTTGGTTTTTTAAATTTTGTAAGTGTGGTTGATGGGTTTAAACCCTTTTTTTTCATTTAAAAACTTAGGTTGCACTTTTTTAAAACCCTTGCGGTTGGTTGATGCTCTTTTTATGTTTTTTCCAGGAAATATTTTTAGCTTGTTTTTTTGCGTCTTTAAGGTTTCCGATATATTTGCTCATTCTTTTTGGGGTTTTTATTTTTTTTTTAAAAAAATTTGATTTTTGGGGTTTTGCATATCTGGTTTTTGAAGTTTTTTTCCCGTGATCCCTATGTGTGTTTCTTTTTCTTTTTCTGATTTTCACAGTACCCTTTGGTTAAAATGTTTTTGTAAAGGGAATTTTATTTTTCTAGGGGGCATGTCCTTTCTGGTGAAATTGAAAGTTTTTCCTTTTTTCCCCCTTCTTTGCTGGGTTGATTTTCTTTTTGGGTTGGGATGCGTCAATTGGGTTTTTGAGGTTGGGCTCATGAGTACGATAGTTTGACAGTTTTTTTGTTAAATTTTTTGGGACGGGTTTGTGTTCTTTTGGAAATGAAGTTGTTAGGTTTTTGGGAAGAATTCTCCCCTATGTTTTTTTTAAAAGTTTTCCCTTTGTATGGGGGGTTATCCCATAGATTTTTCTTTTCCTATTTTTCTTGCTTTTATTTGTGTTGTTGTCTGGGTTGTTTTTGTAATTTGTAATTGTACCCATTTGGGGTTTGGTCCCCAAATGGGACAAAAAAGGTTTCAAACCCAAACATTTTTACCAGGTTTTGTGCCATAGAAAATGAAAAAAAAAAAAATAATGGGGATCATGAAAACCATTTCCCAAAACCAGATATGAAAACCACAAACAGTCTTTAAAAAAGAAAAATTTTAAAAACCAAAACCACTCAAGCACATACTGTTGGGTTTAGGGGCGGGAATCATTCCCACTGCTCTTTTTTTTAATTTTTTATTATTTTAAATTCTTATATTTTTTAAGATTTAAATTTGTTTTTTTAAACTTATATATATTTTAATATATATTGTCAGAGTTTGTCAGGGGCCCTCGACGTTCGCCCCACCTGGGTGGCGGAATTACTTTTTTTGTTTTTTGTCGTTGGGTTTTTTCCGTTTATTTTTTTCCCCGGGGACCCTTTTTTTTTTTTCCCCCCCCCCCTTTATTCAACCCCATTTTCTAAAAAAATTTTTTTTTAACCTTTTTTTTCCCCCCCCTTTTTTTTTTTAAATAAAAACCAAAAAAAACCCAACTTTTTTCCAACAACCTCCCTTATTTTCCCTTACCAAAAAACCAAATTTCAAAAAATTTTTCCTTTTTTTCCCCAAACTTCCCCCCTCTAATTAAAAAATTAAATCCTTTACCCCCTTCCTTCCCCCCCAATTTAATAATTTCCTTAAATTTTTTTAAAAATTTTTTTTACCTTTTTTCCCCTTTTTCCAAATTTTCTTTTTTTCAAATTTAAAAAAATTTTTAAAAACCTTTTTCCTTTTTAATTCCATTTTTTAAACCTGCCTTCCCCAAATTTTTTCCAAATTTTTTTTCTCTGTTTTTTATCTTTTGGGGGAAGTCTTTAAAACCCTTATTCTTCCCCCGCCCCCCCCCCCCCGTCCCCCCCCGGGGGCAACCCTTCCCGGCCCCCCCAAAAAACCCCCATTTTTTGGCCCCACACGGGGTTTGTTTGATTTTTTGTTGGTTCCCGGGTTAGTTTGTGTTAATTTTTTTTTGTTTTAAAAAGTGAGGTTTGTTGGCCCTTTTTTGGAAATTTTCATTTTTTAACCTGGTTCGCTTTAAAATTTTTTCCCCTTTTAAGGAGGAAAAAAGGGGTTAGCGGGGGGAAGGGAGAAAAGGGGTGGTTTAATTCCTATTTGGGTTTATTCCCCCCTTGTATAATTCCCCGGCTTTTACCTTTGGCCACCCCTTTTTGTGGGGAAGGGAAAGGGGTTTTTTATTTTGGGTGCCATTTAACCCTTCCTCCCCTTGGATTTTGGTTTTTTAAGATTTCCCAGAAAAAAAGGGTCGGCGGTTAAAACGGGCCAGGGGGTTCCCAACCCCCCCCCCCCCTTTCCCCCCCCCCCCCCCCCCCGCCCCCCCCCCCCCCCCCCCCGGGGGGCCCTTTTCATGGCCCCGGGGAACCTGGAAAAAAAAACTTTGGCTGGTGGGGGGGTTTGTAAAGAAAAACGAACCGGGATTTTGCAGGCCGGGTCGGGAGGTTTGGGTTCGGGAAACCGTGGCTTTAAAACCCCCCCGTCGGGGATGGCGGTTTGGACCCCGGTCCCGGACTCCGGGTTCATTTCCCCCCCCCCCCCCCCCCCCCCCCCCCCCCCCCCCCCCCCCCCCCCCCCCCCCCCCCCCCCCCCCCCCCCCCCCCCCCCCCCCCCCCCCCCCCCCCCCCCCCCCCCCCCCCCCCCCCCCCCCCCCCCCCCCCCCCCCCCCCCCCCCGGGCACGCTTTTCCTCCCCGGGGGTGGGAAGTGGGGTGTCGGCTTTGGGGGGACCCCTGCGAAAACCCACCCGGGGCTCGGAGAACCTTGCGACAGGGTGCCCCCTGGGACTTGACAGGGGCAGGGATGGGGACGACCCCATGGTGTGGGACGGTTTGGGCCCTGGGAAAATTCCTTTATAATTTTTTTATATGCTTAGTGGGGAAAAGCGTAATTGTGATCGTGTCGTCGTAGGGGCAAAATATTTTTTTTAAAAATTCTTTGCATGTTGTGTGCTTTGGAGGGGTTGGGGGATGTGACTGTGCAGGGTTGTGTGCTTTGGGTCCCTTGATCGTGATTGGCATGTTGTGTGCGTTGGAGTGCTTTTTGTGATCGTGCATGGTGGGGGTTTTGGGAAATGTTTATTTTGCTGGTGTGAATAAATGGGGGGGTTTGTACGTAAATCTTTATTGTGTGGTTCTTGGGGAAAGGTTGTGGGTTCAGTCACCCCCTTCATCCCCCCTAAAACCATCCTGTAGGGGGGACCCCAGGGGTGGGTTTCCGTGACAATTGTGGGGGGGCTCGCCGGGATGTAAAGGGGTCTGGCTGTCTCTCTCTCTTTTCCCCCGCAAAAGTACCTGTTTAGTTTTGTCTGTTTGGTATATTTTAGTCAGTTTGTCGTTTTTGTTCGTGGGGGGTTGGTGGGGGGGAACTCTGCGTGAAGGGGGGCTTGTTGTGGCCTGGGGGGAAACATCGGGTGATCGGGGGGTGAGGTGGCCCAAGGGGGGAAGTCGCCCGGTCCGGACCCCCTTTCGGGGGTACCTACGGGGTTTACGGCCTTTAAGTTTTCCCCTTCTGCTGCCCCCTCAGTCTTCCTTTTCCGTGTTTTTTATTTACCCGTTCTTTTTTTTTTTTTCTTCCCGGGGTTTTGTTGAGTACGGGGGTTTTATCGGACGCTGTTTTTTTTTTTTTTCTCTCCGGTTTCCGTTGTGGTTTTTGTTTTGTTTTTTTTTCGGCCCCCCCCACCCCCATGTTGTCGTGCTGTAGAGCGCGGTGTTCCCCGATGGGGGAAAGCCGGACATAGTTTTTGTTTTTTTGTTTTTTTTTGGTGAGCCCCACCGCATGTTTCTTTGTGCTGTGAGGCCCCCGGGGTT
Organism: Conus ventricosus; assembly: GCA_018398815.1. NCBI lineage: Eukaryota > Metazoa > Mollusca > Gastropoda > Neogastropoda > Conidae > Conus > Conus ventricosus. Next base: position 84,930,515 of record CM031611.1, on the reverse strand, counting down.
GCCAAGGGGGGAGCAGCCGGAACTTGTCCCCAAAACACGCACACCAAAAATCCCCAACCATCTCAAGCCCCTTTAAAAAATTTGTGTTTTTTTTTTAGTGGAATTGTTTTTCCCCCGATTTGGAAAACCCGTTTGGTATTTTTTGTCATGGCGCGGGCCCGGTTTTGGTGGGGTTTTGGGAGGGGGGCGTCGAAAAAAAAAGGGTTTCAAAAATGTTCCCGTGTCCCCCTATTAAAACCTACTTCGGGGCCCCCCACGGTAACCCTTTTACCTATTCCCGTGCGGGGCAGGTAGTCCAGGGGGTACTTTTACTTTCCTTTTTCGCTGGGGGGGGCTCCCCGTCAGACCCCGGGTGGAAATTCCGCCCCGGGGGGTCAGAGTTAGCGAAGCAAAATGTGGGCTTCTGTTGAGTCGCGAGACCGAAACCCTTTTCCTCTCCCGGCTTCCCCTCGTAAGGGGCATGCCCCCGAAGGCCCTTTTTTAAGGGGAAAATGAGCCCCAAGGGACGGGGTCAGACGGATCATCCCCCCCGTGTGGGAAATGGTGAACCCCCCGGACAACCTTCCGTCCGATGTTTCTAGGGACAGCGGCCCGGGGGGATGAGGCCCCCCGTAGGGAAGGGGGTTTCTGGCAGGAAGCCCTAGTTTGGGAAGGGTTGTAGGCAGGAAACCCTATTGTGAAAAGGGGCCCCTAGGAGGAAACTCTGCGTAGGGAAAAGCGTGAGAGGAGGCCCCTAGCAAGAGGCTCTGCGCCCGGGGAGGGCTGACAGACGGAGATTATGCATGGGAAGAGGCTATTTCTGCGAGGAAGAGGTGCCCCACAGGAGGCCCTTTGTAAGGAAAGGAAATGTCAGGTAGGGAGGAGGCTGCCCGAAAGGGGGCCCCCCGGAAAGGGAAAAAGCTGCTCCGCGTAGGGAGGAGGCCCGCCCCCAGGGGCCCCTTTGTAAGGAAGAAACTGCTCCGGTAGGGGGGAGGGGTGTAGGAGGAGGCCCCCGGTAGGGGGAGGGGCCCGCAGGAGGATCGGCGTTAGGGAAGAGGTGACCGGCCGGAAGCCCCCGTAGGGAAAAAAAATAGACGGATGGAGGCTCTGGGTAGGGAGGAGATGGAAAAAAAATTCTTTCGCGGCCCCCCGTTCTGTTAAAAAAAGGGGGTTTAAACACCCGGCAGGTGATAGGGTTTGAGGCCCCAAAATTAAGCTTCCCGAGTTCCCGACCTAGTGGGACCCTTTATATGTTTTTTAGAGCATTTTGACAAGGTTTCTTGTTCCTCCCCAAATTTTTGGGAGCCAAAAAGGGTATGCACTTTTTTCCCGGGTTATTGGTGCGGCAAGGGAGTGTGTGTCACTCTAAGAAGGTGCGTCATAAGCCTGCCGTTGGCTTTTTCGTAAGCGTTTTCCCCCACCCCCGAGACCTACAAAGGGGGAGTTTTGGTCCTTTTAAGACGATATGATGAGAAATTTTTGCCGTTTGGTGGGGTTTTGGGTGCGCAAGACGTGGGTATGGGTCAGAAAACTAAGTTGGAGCTGGGGGGAATTTGATCCTCATTGAACAGTCCCCAACACTGGTTTTCCCCGAGTTGAGGATCCCGGGTAGGCGAGACAGCACCCCAGGATTTTTGCGGCTGCGATTCCCCCGCTGGGTGTTTGGAAATCGCAGGGCTTAGGGGTCGCCCAGCTGGGGGGGGAAGCCCTCCAGGATTTAAAAGCAAATAAAGGGGCCGACAAACTGAAATGGGGGAACCAAAAGGGAGGCAGGGTTTATCGGGGGTTTCCGCGCCCGATGTGTTTTCTTTTTGGTCGTTTCCCGGGACCCTTTGGAAAAATTGTCCTAGAAACCCCTGGGAGTCAGGGGGCTGTCCTTTCCCGCATCCTGTGCCCCGGCTAAAAACTTTGGGTTTTCCCTCCCCGCTTTGGTGATTCAGGTGCCCCGTGTTTCTTTTTGTTTTTGGTTATCCTTGGTCGGGCACCATCCGGGTTTTGGGGCCTCAACAATTTTTTTGGGGGTAAGAATTTGGTTTCCCCTGAGGCCCGGCGGGGCGCTAGTTATGATGTGTGCGGGTTGGAGGCTGGTTTTACCTCCCCCCGTCCTTCTGTAAATTATTTTCCCAAACTCACCCCTATTCTTTTGGGGGAAAAAATGGGGCCATGCCCGGGGGAGCGGGCCCCTTTTAAATTTCCCTTTTCATGGGAATAAATTCACCCTTGTGGCCGGACGCACCGTCCGTGTCTACGGATCTGCCCCTACAGGGGTGTGTGGGAGTCCCACACCCCGCCAAAACTAAAACGCAGGGGAAAAGGAATTTGGGCCCGTTCTTTGCCGTCTCTAAGGGTTTTGGCAAGGGGGGCCCATCCTGCTAGGAAATTTTCCTTTTTCAGGCCCGGGGTTGGATGTCCAACGCCTGCGGCCCAAATGGTGGGCGTCCTGCTCAGTCTGCCCGGGAAAGCCAAGGTTTGGGTTCAAGTCCCCAAAGGGGTCCTTTTTTTTGGGTTTTTACCAGGGGAGTCGTGTGGCCCAAACAGCTTTGTGGTTTTTCCCAAAAACCCGAGAGGGGTCTGTCCTCCGGCAGGGCCCCCGTTCCCCCGGCAGGGTATTTTGGGCTCCAAACGGAAACCCCGAGCAGTTAGGCAGGATTTCTTCTGGCCCGGGATGAACTCACCGGTTAGGCAGTTCCCGCCGGGAGTTGCGATTCCTGCCACCGGGGCAACGCCTGGGGGCTTGAGGCGTGTTCCCCGGGAAACCCGTGCCCCTTGGGTTTGGGGAAAACCCTTCCGCAAAGGGTTGGGGTCGCCTGGTTGGGGCCCCTTAAGCCACCCCGATCCGGTCACCGCACAACTTGGTATTTGGGGGCCCACGCGACTCGGGATCCAGAGCCCCTCCCCCTTAGGACTATCGATGCCCTACGGTTGCTGGGCTTTTTGGAGATTTTGGGCGCGCCCCTGGCCCTGCCCAAGAAGATGTCGGGAACCAAAGGGGGCCCAGGGTTTTGTCCCAATCATTAAGGAGGTGAAAAACTCTGCTTAATGTTTTTAAGGAGGCCCAAAGTCGCCCCAACATGCCCCCCAGGCCAAAGGCCTTGTCGGGGGTTTCCTGGGGGGCGTTGAAGCAGTGTTTCGTCGCCTCTGTGGGAAGCCCCCTCGTGAGGGGGGATCGCTTTGTTCCTGCTGTACTGTTCGCCTACAGGGAAAGGGTTCCCCGGAAAACATGCGGTTTTTCCCCCTTTGAAAATCCCGTTGGAGAACAGTACGGGACCCACCGAAACCCGAAGCAGATGTTTGGGCCCATGGGCGATGTGGAACCCGGGGGTTGGAAAAAAAGGCGTTCCCTGGTCGAAATTTCGAACCGCATCGCTTGGGGACTTGCCAGCTTTCCCCCAGAAACACTTGCAGTCGGCCAAAAAACCCAAATACAAGGCTTTGTACCCACCCCCCGCCGTGTTGAACGTGGTTTGAGCCCGGGTGATGAGGGGTTTTTGCTTCTCCTTCCCCAAAAGAAAAAAGGTGCACTTGCTTGGCAGGGCCCCTTTTTTGTCTGCGTCGGGTGGGTGATGGGGGGCTATAGGATTGCGTGCGAAGGGGGAAAAAAACGCCCTTTTTTATCATGCCCAAACCCCTTGAAAGGGTACGTACGACGAATCAGGGGCAGGCCGGTTTACCCCCGTCGTTGTGGAGAGTGGCGTGAGCACGCCGGTCGGGTTTGGGTCGGGGAAACCCCCCCGTTCCCCCCCTTGGGGAAGGTCGTGGCAGGATGTTTGCTTGGGGCTAACCTCTTCCCCAGTCAGGGCTGACCCAAATGCCGGTTGTGCCGGGGTTCCAGGACGTGCTTAAGATCGGCCCCCCCCCCCAGTACTGGGCGAATGTTTCCTGGCATTGCCCCCCGAGACCCCCGGGTTTGGGGCAACCCGTACCCTTGCCTCACCTTTAAGGCGTCTTTCATCCGCGGAGGGCAGGGGCCCCCTTGGGTTGGGGGGCATTGAAGTGCGGTTTCCCTATCATCCCCCACCTTCTGGTAAAGAAGAGGTGGCCCAAAAAGAGGTTCTGCGTCGATTTTCGTTTTGACTTTAATAAGGTTCTCCGGTTCGAAGCTGAACCCATGCCGGATGTCGAAAAAACTTTCGCCCCAGCCCGAGTCCGGGGCCCAAATATTTCTCCCAAATTCGATCTTTGCGAAAAAGGGTTGGCAGAATTTCCCTGCGCAGAGAGGACCAAAACCCAAAAAAGGCATTTACGACGGCCCCGAAAGGGCAGTTCCGTGGAAGTGATTTTATTTGGCCCCAAAAAATGCTGGAGCAATTTTCAGTCGCGTCATGCGGGCAGTTGCCTTTCCCCCTCGAACGCCAAAATTTGAACAATTTCATGGGGGCGACCCCGTACTCGCCAGTGGTTGGAGCTGCCCGTTTCGCTCCTCCCCTCGTTGTTCCCTTTGTTTGCGGGAGGTTCAGTGGGCGGCTCGGCCTTCCCCAAAAATCAGCTTGGCGGACGAGATTTTTTCTGGGGCATCATTTTCGGCGGGGTTTGATTTTCTCCAGGAGGACAAGGGGACCAAAGTTTTCAAGTGCCAAAACCCCCTGGACCAAAAGGGAAAAATTTCGGTCAAATTCCCTTTGGCCTTTCGGGGGTACTACCGCAAGTTCCCATGACTTTGCAAAGGTTGCCTTGCCCCCCACTGACCTGACCAAAGGGAAAAAAACCAGAAGTTTTTTGGAATTTTGGGGGGGGAGAGTTGCCAACAGGTTTTTCGCCTTGAAAACGGCCCTCACTACTCGCCCGTCCTGGCTCTCCCCCATCCTAGTCTCCCTTTTGTCCTGCGGGGCTGATGTTCCGCAGTGGGGAATTGGGGGGGGGGGGTTTTGTTGGTTCAAGATCCAAAGGGGAAGGGACTCCAACGCTTGCTTTTTGCGGCAAAAACTCCTGACGCCCCAGACTAGGTACCCACGATTTTAACCCAAAAGTGTTTTTTGCAGTCGTGTGGGGCATCCGGAAATTTTACCCCTTAACCCGGTTACGGCCGTGGTTTGGCCTGGGAAACGATCATCTCCCTTTCCCGTACCGGACCGGATCCGGCCAGTAGTCGTCGACTCATGGGGTTTGGGGGGGGGGAGCGCAGGAGTTTATCGTTTTACCCTTTTGTCATATCAAGGGGGTTCCCGTAAACGGATTTCTTATATCTTAGCCGAGTCCCCTAGTTAGTATTGGAAAAAAGTCAGAGGGAAAACTCCCCTCAACCCCGGGGTTTTATCCCCTTTTTTGGGCCCCTATCAGGTGTTTAGTGACGTTGTCACTTTTAGTGAGGTTAAGGTAGGGAATCCCAATGGTTTTGGTTTTTTACCTTTTAGGTTTTGGAAGGTTTGCCCTTTGTTGTTTGATAAAATGTTTGTATTATGTTTTCCCCCCGTGATTTTATCGTGGAAAGTTTGTATTGGGAATTTTTTGTACTTTGTTTGATCACAGGAGTTTTGGGGGCGGTCCCCTTTTTGTGAAGTTGCACATGCGACGGGTTCAAAGGGGAATGAACTCAGGAAACCCCGTGCTTTTAGAAGGGGGGGGTTTTTCACGAGTTTTTCACGAAAGGCCCACCACGTTCGACCCACCCCCGGGTGGCGGAATTACTTATTTTTTTTTTTATTGTCGTTGCTGTTGTGTGTATCCGCCCCTTTGGGGGCTTGTGGTGAGTTGCACCTTGGTGTGGTTAGCTTTACTTCGGTTTTTTCTTTCTCTCTTCTCTCTCTAATTCCACCGCCCCCTTTTATTCATCCCGCAAGTTCCGGGGGGCCGGGACCTTTCTCTGAAAATTTTGTCTAAACGGGGCCCCTCGCCTGTCTTTTTTTCCCCCGTCGGGACCCTGCTTCGTTTCTTTTAGTTTTTAAATTGCTCCCCTTGTGAAGAGCATGGCATGTTTTCCGCCTTGCTGGGGAGGTTAGCTTTACTCGGCGGAAGATGGCTTGGGGGCGCCCGCCAGTCCCCGGTTTTTACCTTATCGTCCCAGGTACCGTCGTACTTTTAATTCCTGCAGTCGGCCGGGAGGAGGGGACCTATTTTTCTTTTCCGCATCTTCGCCTCTGTCCTCTCGATGGACAGAGGGGGAGAGAGAGTCCCTTTTACCCCCTCTTCGGGGGGCACCCACGGGTTTGCTGGTAAGATCAGTTTCGTGGTTGTTTGTTTTGATTTGTTGTTTTTTTTAGCCGGGTTGGGTCTTCGCTTTTGCGCAATTTTCTTTTTTTTTCGAAATTGTAAGGAAATATTTTGTGGGACCCTTTTTTCTGGTTAATTCCATCTTTAAAATGGCCATTCTAAATTTTTTCCCCCCATTCTTTTTTCCTGTTTATGTATCTGGGTGCGGTAGGGTTTTTGGGGGAAAGGGGGGAAACCCCGGGGATTAGGGTTGGAACTTGGGTTGGTCTTTGGGTCGGCCCCCCCTGTACATTTTGGCCCGGGTTTTATCCCTTTGGCCCCCGTCTGTTTGGTTGTGGGCAAAGGGAACGGGTTTTTGTTTACCGGGGTGCGTAGCATGATTTGTCGTTCGGATGGTGGTTGGGATTTGTGTTATTTTTAAATGTGGGTTTTTAAAAAGTGAGGTTTTTTCCCTTGAATTATTATTTGCAAAAGTGGTGGCAGTTATTAAGCGAGGTTTGCTGTGTTGATTTTTTCCTAAGGAAGTAAAAAAGTTAAACCCTTGGGGTGGAGAAGGGGGAAGATAATTTATATTTGTTTTATAACCTGTTTGATTTAATGCCGTCTTTTTCCTGCATCGTGGGAGAAAACTTGATTTTAATGGGTTTATGTGTGCCCTTTTTAAAACCCCTTCCCCTGCCCTCATGCGAATGGGTGTTAAGACTTGCCCGCAAGGTTAGACGGACTGACGGCAGGGGTTTTCCGTCCCCCCTTTTTCCTTCCTCCTTTTCCTTTCCCCCTTCCTTTTTTTTTTCCTCCTCTCCCACTCTCTTTCCCCGTGTCCTCCCCCTCCCGGGGGGGGTTCACCTGGAGCACGAACTGGATGGGGCCACGTGCTGGTCGAGGCCCCGTTTGGCGGGGACCACGGAGGGATGGGTGCCAGCGCTGGTCGAGGCCACGCCCTTGGGGGGGTTTTTTGGGGGCCCTGGACTTTTTAGAAAAAAGCCGCCGTCTTGAATGGCCGGGCCCGGGCCCCCCTTTCCCGGGCCTCCAGTAAAAAGCTACGTTCCCCCCCCCCCCCCCCCCCCCCCCCCCCCCCCCCCCCCCCCCCCCCCCCCCCCCCCCCCCCCCCCCCCGGGGCACGCTCTTCACTGCCCGCTTGGGAGTCGAGGGTGTCGGCTTTGGGCGACTCCCTGCGAGAACCAGCCCGGCTCGGAGCACCTAGTGCGACAGGGTGCTCCCTGCGGACTTGACAGGGGCAGGGATGTGGACGCACTCCATGGTGTGAGGAAGGATTGATACTGGGAATATTCCTTTATAATTGTGTATATGTCATATGTGCTGGAATGCTGTAATTGTGATCGTGTACGTCGTATGGCGAAATATTTATTTATAATCGTGCATGTTGTGTGCGTTGGAGTGCTTGATCGTGATTGTGCATGTTGTGTGCTTTGGAGTGCTTGATCGTGATTGTGCATGTTGTGTGCGTTGGAGTGCTTTATTGTGATCGTGCATGGTGCGTGTGTTGGAATGTTTATTTTGCTGGTGTGAATAAATGGGGTGTTGTATCGTAATCTTTATTGTGTGGTCTCTTGCGGAGCGTGTGAGGTCAGTCACTCCCTTCACTCCCACCTAGACCGATCCTGTCAGGGCAGACCTCCAGGGGTCGGTCGTGACAATATATATATATAATGATTAAAAGCAAATCTTAAAACCGGGACTACAAATTTGTTTCGAGGTCTTTCCTCTCTTCAGATCCCGTGCCAATCCCCTGCTACTGACCTCAATCGTATATATGCGTTTTGGATTGTGAACTGTAGTCCAGTTGGGTTGTGTTGCACGTGTTGTGCAAGGGGGGCCCTGTTAAGGTTGTAAGGCTTTCTTTCTTTATTATTGTATGAGGGGTCCTATCAGGGTTGCTATTTTATACTTGTTGATAAAAATTTCCTTTTGTGCCTGCAACTGTCTACGATTTCAACTCTTGTGATCAATGTAGCCATACTAGGTTTGCATAGAATCATCCACTTTTCTGTTGTGCACAAATTACATCTCTTTGTGCTATTATTGTATGCTGCTGCTTTTCTGATTATTTTCCATGTGATGTTAAAATCTGTACTTGTTTTCTTAACCAGTTGCGTGCCTTTAGTCGGTCAGCTGACGCGGAATTAAAAGTGCTTTCCCAGTGCCTATGGTCGTTCCCCTGACGTCATGCATTTTTCTTGAATTTTCATTCGTTACTATTTCTATCAACGGACTCAAATAGAGTTTGCGTAGAAAGCCTTATATGTCTGTAGTCTTAAAATAATATGTAAATGACCACACGTGAGGGGAAAGCCCATTTATTCTCATCACTGACTGGCTGACCAGCCAGCACTTCGTCTCGCTTGCAAAGATGGCGGCACAAACTTCGACAAGCCAAGCGACCAAATCAACGTATTTACACAGCTGAGCAGGCTCTGCTGATGATTTTTGACAAAGACAATAATCTTTTATTCAACGACTCACTCGAGCATGAAGGTGAGATGATGATAGTGGTGGAATTGCCGACCATATTCGTCAGTTATTGAGTAGGGCTCTGTGACCTCAGTGTGTTCAGCTGACAGCGTCGAACGAGCCAGCCTAGTGTGTACTGTGCACTGCGTGCTGGTGTCCAGCGCGAGAGGCGAGCGTGGCCTGCTCGCGGCCGTGACACACGGTGCAGACGGAAAGGTAGGAAGATGAGTGGTGAAAGGGAGGGTTTGAAGTCGAGCAAGGGGGTGTGGTGGGGAGAGGGGGGGGGGGGGCGTGGTCGTGGACTGGTCAGTCTGCATCGAGTGTGAGTGTCTTGATAGACTTCCAAACTTTTTTACTTTCATTTACAGGTGTAGTGTGACAATACAAACTTAATTTTCAATTTTTTTGCTGTGTGTTCTTGTTTGGATGTGGTAAATACATATGTTTTTGATCGTGCAAAAAAATCTATCCAAATCTAAAAGCCTAAATACTTTTTTATTATCACAATTAAAACAAAAGAAGCCCAGATTCAAAATCTTCATTCAATTTCCTTCAAAAATGATATAGATTTCATTTTTCTATCTTTTGTAGTTTCTGAGCTAGAATGTTTTGTTAATTATGACCCCCAAATCATGAGATCTCCCTGGCACCTGGGAACACCTTTGTTTGTACTATAGTGAGGCACTGAACGGGTTAAGATCCCATATATGTTTACTTAATTCTGCTTGGTGTTTGTATTTTTCATACTTGAAAGATTGCTTGTGATTGGCGTACCTTGCTTTGAATTTTTTTCTGTGATCCCTATGTATGTCTCTTTGCCTCTTTTCATTGTCACAGTGGCTTGGTATACGATGTTATCAGAGAGACATTGGTTGTTCAGAGGGCATTGCTCTTTGATTGTGCAATTGCAAGTTTTCCGTTTGTCACCCTCGTTTTTGACGTTGGTTTTCTTTTTGTTTGAAGCAAGAGAACTATAATATGCCGCTTCTGTCTCACCCGCTCTCAACCGGCCTTGGCCGGTCTCGGGCGGGCGAATCCAAAAGCGGCATATTATAGTTCTCTACTAAGCATGACTTCAATAACCAAAAAATAACGACCCTACAAACAAACACACACACACACACACACACACGAGTGCGCTGAAGTGAAACCATACCTCCCCGCTTGCCGCGCAGGCAATTCAATGACTTTCAAAAAGCCTATTGAAATTGAAATGCTGGCCCCTCTCAATAGAGGGTGCAGTTATGAATAGCGATCGATTTCTTTTGCTTGCAGTTCTGAATAGCGAGATTTCTATAAGTGGTTGAAAGGATTTTGCTCAGTCTGCCACCAATGACGTTAGCGCGGCAGCACCTGCAAAGCTCAGCGGCAAACTAGGCCAAGTGATCACATATGATCACTTGACCTAGTTGATTGAGGTTGCGAACGGGACACAACCTGTTTAGTCACAAAGCAAGAAGTGGCCCTAGTAGTTCCCCTTCTTGTTTGTTTGTTGGTGTTTGTGTGTTTTGTCCTACCCCACACATGCACACCCCCACCCCACCCCCACCCCACGCATGCACACCCCCACCCCCCCACCCCCACCCCACGCATGCACACCCCCACCCCACCCCACCCCCACCCACGCATGCACACCCTCAACCTGTTTTCGACCGGGGCGACTCCAAAAGCGGCATATTATAGTTCTCTCCTAGTAAACCCTCACCCGGGCCTTGGCCCGGGGCTCACCCGGGCGAATCCAAAAGCGGCATATTATAGTTCTCTGCTAAGCATGACTTTAATAACCAAAAAAATAACGACCCTACAAACATGCATACTGTGTAGGATTATCCGTTTTCAATACTAATTTACAAATCTTTTCAGATTTCAGTTTTTGCTTAATCCTATGTTTTTCCTGATCATTCTCATAACATCATTTTCACGCAGACATTCGTCAAATGAGTCTCTGTCTTTCATGTGAAATAAAACTACAGTCTTTAACTGTTCTCTAAAGTCTTTTAAAACGGAGTTATATTTTTGGCATAAAATCCACACACTTATCCCAGCATGTCTTCCACTGAAAGCCAGTTTTGATAAAGTGTTTCTTTTTTTAACTATGTCTCTTTCTGCTGAACAGTCATCTATAATAAATAGTGTCTGCATTCCTTCAAACAATTTATTAAAGTGTTCTAGACACTCACTCAGTTTATTGCTAGGATCAACTAAAAATATGTCATCATCTGTCCATATAAACCTTCTATCATGATATGCTTTGTTCCATTTAAGTGTTGGACAGAAAATCACAATATAATCAAAATTATAGCGATAAACTGTTTGTAATAGGTCTAGGATAAATATTGTTTTCCCACAACCAGTTTGCCCACAAATTAATGAACAATGAGGAGTTTTTGTCATAAAGTTTAACTGCTCCATAGTTTTTATAACAGAATTTAATCTAATCCAGTTATTGTTTTTATCATGCTCTCTGTCAAAACTTGTTCAGTATAATAAAAACCTATAAGATCTAAATGTGTAATATTAATCCAATTCAGTTCTGTAAGATTGTTTCTATTTAGACTAATATTGATTTTGTTGCTTGTTGTTATGACCTTAATATCCTCACCATTGTTAAGAACGACGATGGTAACTTTAAGTTTTTCAACGTCTAAGTTTTGCCAGCTAATTAGAATTCCTTTTAAAAGGACGTCACTGACGCCCACAGCCCCATTCCTCGCCTCATCTTTTAAGACAGAAATTTCAAATATCATTGTGAACGCATCATCTAATTTCATTTGTGGAAAGAACTGTAATTTTGTAGAAGCGTCCTTTAAAACTGTTTCTTTTCTGTGGAGGATGTACTGTTTATTCCCATACGGCTTTATTTCAATTTCTTTCCGACTATTGTCGTCCGGCATAAGACTTACATGTAAAGGGCCAGAGTTGAATGCTTTTCTGAAACTTTTTTGGCGGTCAAAAAATGTAAATGGGCTTATGAATTCAAATTTTATTTCCCATTCTAAATATGGTTCCAAGTGCCATTTGAGGTCAGGTTTTCGAACTATTTTATATTCATACTGACCAACATTATTTGCTTCTAGATTGCGCAGTTGTTCTAGTTTAGGAAACTTTTTGTTGTCGCCAACCTCTTTGCGTTTATAATCACCATCTTTAGTGTACTCAAAACCATACAAAGTGCCTATCTCACCATTTTGTTCAAAGTCTGTAACGTCTGCAAGGTCTTTTAATTCTAAAGTTATACACCTCACAGGCGCTAATGTAACTCCTGATTCTTCTGGCCCACGCGACATGTTTTAGAACAGTTTATTATTTTATTTCTAAAACAATGTGCAGGTTATCACATTTCACAACTTTTCCTGCTTTGTCTTTGATTTTTATATTAAATGATCCGACCCTCCCACAAACTAATCTTTTAAACTGTAAATTAGGGAATTGTATAATTTCATAATCGCAATATGTAGCTTTCCCTGACGGAAGAGCTCTTAAAACAGTTGAGGGCCTTCCATCATATAAGTTTTCATCAGTGCTCAGCTCATCCAAATGAACATAGAGTAATGAATGTAATGCAAGATTGAGCGGACTTTCCCCTCATAAGTAGTTTTGTTTGGTGTAACTCTAAATCTATGATTGTCAGCTGCAAAGCCTAACATTTTAGCTAGCTCTCTATCAAAATAGTAAGCTACTTCTTCAGGTTTGAATGATAACATTGTTTTCAGATTCGCATTGTTAAGTTTGAGAGTAATGTCAAAGTTACTCATTGCTTCTTTTAGTGAGCAAAACCCGTAATAACCATCAGGTATTGTTAACTGGCTAACTATGGCCCCTGATTTGTCAATTTTTTTAATCTTATTATTCTTCCTGGATTCATTATATTAAACCATACAACTTTGTAAAATATTTCATGAAGCGCAACCGTTCTGCTTCCGCAATTGTTATTAATAGCATGTTCTAAAAACGAAGGGCTGTCTTGAGTTGTTATTGTTACAAACATTTTTTAAAACAAATTAAAAATGAGTGCATTCAAATATACTGATGCAAAATATTCTGTTGGGCCGCACTACAATCTTAAAATATAACAACTGATACTCTTGACATTTCTGTGACCCAGACTGACACCTTTCAAGTAAAGGTTAGTACTCCATTAAACAGATATCTTAACCCTCCTATTAAAAAGACTACATCGCGAAAGTGTGGTTTAGTCATCCGATGCAGTTTTATCAGAACCAGTTAAACTTTGCTGTGTTTTGTGCAACAACTGGGTGTGGAGTGTCGTATGCTGATCATCTAAATCATCCTAATCCTTTGGTGAGGTCAGTGTACAGATTTCATTTTTATTACACCTTCAGACGTATTTTGACTGAACTGCGAGCGCCATTACCAAATGACAAACCGTTTAATCCATTCAGCAACCGAATAGACATGAAGGCTTTTGAAAGGATCTGTAACGAATTCAATATTAATGTTAAGACAGACTTTAGACAAAAGTCGGATCTTAATCATGGTCTAGGCACCCCTTATTTTTGGGGCGTGCACAGAAAGTATAACTATGACTGGCATCCTCCTTACACATCTTTCTCTTCAGGCACAGCTGTTCACCTCGGGTCCATAGAGCAAGAGCATAAAACAGCATGGACAACATTTATCTTAGACACTTCTAAGGGCCTAACTAGAGCAGGAATAGAACGAATAAACGACTCTATTCGTACTTACGTTTGGTGTTTGCTAGGTTCGCAAGCACAAACGAGATCGAGCATAACTGATCCTTCTACTGGCTTTGACGCACAAAAACAATACTTAGCAAATTTAGAGGACGCCATTAATTCTACAGTTGATTTGCCTTCAGTATAAAAAGGTACCAAAATGTTTTACAATACGCAAGATCGAAAGTAGACTTTGCTGTTGGCGCTGGTTTATACATGCTACCTTCTGACCTCAGACTCCAGATAGGAACAATAATAAACTACAACAATGAAATCCTTGTGGCAGGCAATGAACAGAAGGTCGGAAAAAACGAAATAAATTCTGAGCCAGTAATATTACAAGCAGTAAACAAACACCCAAGAATAAGTCATCCAATCCCAGTGGCCCAAAGCCCGAAGGTCGTTGAAGAACACGAAGTCCACGAAGTCAAAAAAAATAATGACCATGAATATGAAAAGACAGCGCTTGTTTTTGGATTAACTGGCCTAGGATTACTTGGTCTTTATTTTACTAAATATTAACCCAACTATTAAGAGAACTAATGCCCATAAGTGCTCGGCCATAAAGCCAACTACTTTGCTTGCAGTAGACAAAAGCCAGCTAACGACACCCCTAATATACCTGGTAAAGCATCCACGGCTTTACTGGCTAATTTTTTTAATAAACCCGCAAGATGATCAAGCTGTTTTTTTACCCATGATTTATCAGGCGGAGATGGTGGCGATGGCGATGGAGGCACTGACCCGGTACCACCGCCGCCTGTAATAGCCATCACCGGTGTACTTATTGCAAATCCTAAGGCTGTTATAACGCTTGCTAATGTGACTCCTTGCTCTCTAAACAGTGTTCTTATTCTTTCTGCTAGCGTTGTGTCTTCATATAAAATTCTTTGAATAGTTTCTCTTATTCTGCTCACTTGAGTTCGTAAGTCTTCTCGGTTAGTAGACAACGCTTCTAGTCTTGCTGATCTCTCTTGTTCAAGATCTTTTAGTCTTTGGGTTATTCTTTCTTTAATATCATGCCCTAAGTTGGCGTCATCAGCCTCAACGAGTTTTTCTTTTTCTCTTTTTATATGCTCATCTATTTCACCCAGTTTTGCTAAATTGTTTGTTAATTCACCTCTGATGCTTCTCAAAGCATGATCAAGGGCCGTTATTTCTCTCATGGGCAGCGGTGAGTCGTGTAAAGTTTTTAATGCTGTTTCTTCTGAAAGACTGGTTTCTGCTTCTATTATTTCGCCCGCTGTTTGACTTAAATCTTGAAGTTCCATGTTTTGTATTTGGATATCAGTTGGGAGTTCCTGTAGCGTGTTTTGAAGTTTAGCAACTGCCTCCCTATTTAATTCTGGTTTAGTAAAGCCAAGGCGATTTCGATCTCCACCCTAAGTCTTTGTTTAATTGTATTCATGCTTACAAACTTTGATGGGTCTCGTCTAGTTGTAAGCTGAACAGGTTCTCCTTGATCGTTTTTCACATACAAATGGCCTTTTTATCTACATCAAAATCAATAGGAAAATCGGGAGGTTCTAGGCCTAGACTTTTGTAAAATGAGTCAACCTTACTTAATGTTAATTCATGCAACAGTGAGGTCGTTGAGCGATGCTGTATCAAAGAAGCCGTTTCACTCATGTCGTCTCCAGGATCAAAAACATCATAATCTTCATCTTCAATTCCTGCCATGTTTTAAATAGTTAACTTTTTATTTTGTTTTATAAAAAATGTTACAAGTATATGGCTCGATTCTTGACCCGCATAGAAAGCTGAAAGAACCCTTTGGCGTGAAGGGAAATAAGCGGAATATTACTGTTCCAAATAATCCATCTACTATTGATGCGGATCAAATTCTTACTGTTAAATTTCCAGACCTAGGAGCGGATGAAGTGATTGTGCCAGGCTCTGCACGTCTTACTTTCAAAATAGAACTCGCTTCAACAACAGACCCAAACAGGACGGTTGTACAGAATTTGGGGCGGGCAATCGTTAAGAAAATTTCTATAAAACTTGAGGGACAGAATATTTTCTTTACATAATGCAGACATATTTTAACCTATTCTGATCTATGGCTAACCGCGACTGAAAGGGCTGATCTTGCGTTTCAAGGAATCGAAAATGAAGAAGCACTAAAACATAGAATAGGCGCCGCAAACGCTAAAGACGGCAAAAGGTTTGTAGCCGTAAGTTATGCGTATGGAAATCGCTTTTTCATACCCCTAGATTTTGAGTTGTTAAAAGCGCATGCCCCATACTTTCAAGGAGCATTAAAAGACAGATTGTCATATGAACTAACTTTTAATGAATACAAACGTGTTATCATATCATCAGACACCGAAGCAAAGTACAGCATTTCTGACATCTCGTTAGAGTTTGACGTTGTTAGCAACCTGACTTAGCGAGGTTGATCCAGCAACAATATCAGTCAAAATTAGCAATATATTACGAAAGAGTGATTCATCATTCTAAATATCCTAAAAGCAGGGCAGACACTATATGGAATTTCAGTTTTAGTGCCACAGCAAGATCGCTTTAAAGGTATTTTATTGCTGTGTGAAGATGAAGGACCATTCGAAAGACAAACTGAAAATTTTATTAATCCTAAAATAACAAAAGTGCAATGTACAATTGAGGGTAGTCCTAACCAAATCTACGCTAGCGGGCTTAAACCTTATCAGCATTTTGATGAAATAAGAAAACTGTTTGGAGGCGGGAGGTGTAGAAATCCGACAGTTGACCTTGTGTCTAAAGATCTGCATCTTCACAGTGTTAGACTTGATCATTATTTAACAACGAAATACGGTTTATGGATTGACCTAAGGTCAACGGAGGATAATCAGTTACATGGAAGCGGGAGAACTGTCAGAGACATAATAAACATTCAAATTGATAAAGAAGAAGAAGCCGATAAACCACTTAATGTGTATTTGTTTTTAATATATGATGCGCAGCTGAATATTCAAGATAACAGATTAGAAAATATACATTACTAAATTATTTTTTCATTTTATAAAAAGCATGTCTGTTCAAGTTTATCCAAATGTACCCACAGCGCCAGAGTCGCCGAGAGAAGAGATAACCCCCGGCATAAAAACCTTTAGATTAACCAACATTACACAAATGCAACAAAAACTAGAGCAGGACCTTTCAAAATACAGCAAAACCAGACGAAGGTATTCTGCTGCCTTTAATGCTGTTACATATGTTAATACTGGAGCATCGACTTTGAGTGCACTATCAGCAGGAACGAGTGTTGGTCTCTTAGCAACAGGCGTAGGTGCACCTGCAGCTTTACCTCTAGGTGGTTTGTCTTTAGCTCTTGGCCTATGTTCATTAGCCGTAGGTGCTGCTAGCAAAAAAATAAAAACTAAACTCCAAAAGCACACAGCTATGGTTCAACTAATAACAGCTAAACTTAGTTCCTTCAAGCTGATTATAAATAAGCGCTAGCTGACTCAAACATCACGGATGAAGAATTTAGTCGTTTACAGGCCGATTTTGATGACTATAAAAGACAAAAGTTTGATCTTCAAAGAAAGGCGAGGACAAGTTTTTCTCAACAGCCAGACCCCGAGAGACAAAAAAGGAATGTTTAAAAAAGTAAACGAAACATTAAACTCTGTTCTAAACAGCTCACATTAACAACCCCAAAGGGCGTTTATACTTTAGTTTATGAGTCTAAACACAAAAAGACCATCGATATTGATTCTGATTAAGTATTTTTTTTTAATTTAAATAAATATTTTGAGTTAGAAAAGAAACTCAGCATGGATAAGTTATATGAAGGTCCAGACGAATTCTTTGAAGCAATGCAAGAAGATTTATCAAGAGCACTAAATGATATTGATTTAGAAGTCATTAATCCAGCAAGCGTACAGGCAAGTGTTGTGTATGCTATTTCTCAAGTTCCAAGTAAACTAACAATAGACCCGCCAGTTAAAGTAATGTTAGCTGTTTTAATCGACTATGTAACAATAAATGAAGAAAATCTAGAAGTCTGGGTCTCAACTAAACAACAGGCTATTCTTTCTCATAATGACTTAACACCCGGTTGGGCAGACCAGCTGCTTACACAGTTTGATGTGGCCGCCGAAGAAGCCAAAATGAGAGGCTCTGGTTGGTCAGAGGGCGAAGTCTTAGAGATCAGATTAAAACAGGCTAAGTATGCACCGATTGTAGGCAGGTCTTACATTCCACTACCTCCAGCATTAGTCGCAAAAAAGCAGTTCTAAACATAAAGAATTATTCAGACAACAAATGTTTCATGTGGTGTGTTCTCGCAAGGCTGCATTATATCCGCAAAAACGCAGAGAGAGTGTCTAACTATCACCCTTACATCAATGATCTTAACTTTAGTGGAATATCCTTTCCTGTTAGCGTGGATTCCATTGATCAGTTTGAAGAACAAAACAAACCAATAACTGTTAATGTATACACATGGGATGAAGAAACAAATCTACTACCCATTAAAGTGTCCAAGAACAGCCCAACAATAGGTGATCCAGACAAAAATCATGTTGACTTACTACTGATGTTTTCACCAGCGGGGGTACCGCATTACACATTGATACGCACAATGAGTAGATTATTGACACATACTTCAAAGCATGAACATAAACAAGAATTCTGTAGAAAATGTTTAACAAGAATTCCATCTGCTCAAGCCGCAAGCGAACATAAAAACATTGTAGTAGCCCAGTTGACTGTAATACAGAACTAATTACACCCCCGCCCGGATCTAAAGTTAGTTCTAAGAACTGGAAAAAACTGCAAAATTCTCCATATGTTGTTTACGCAGACTTCGAATCGCTTATTGTTCCTTATGAAGGGCCAGCACCACAAAAACTTCGAAAAACAGTCTTAATGAGTAATCACCAGATTTGTTCATTTGCCTTCGTTATTGTCAGGTCGGATGGCGTTCATTCAAAGCCAGAATTATATAGAGGGCCTAATGCTGCAGAATACTTCTTAGAACGCATGCAGCAAGTGCGTAATGACTGTTCTAATAATCTAAACTTATCTGAAATCATAATGACGCCTGAAGACCAAGAAACAGTATGACTCAGCCACACATTG
Organism: Conus ventricosus; assembly: GCA_018398815.1. NCBI lineage: Eukaryota > Metazoa > Mollusca > Gastropoda > Neogastropoda > Conidae > Conus > Conus ventricosus. Next base: position 84,912,153 of record CM031611.1, on the reverse strand, counting down.
TTGAATTTGTGGTTTAGAACTCAGTGAAGAAGCAACAAATCCGACAGTAAGAGACCATGATCACATTAGTGGAAGGTTTAGAGGAGCAGCGCATAACAAATGCAATCTTCAACTAAAGTTTGAACCAAAGACATGGAAGCTGCCTATATTCTTTCATAACTTGCGAGGTTATGACTCTCACCTTATAATGAAAGCAGTGGACGATGCCTTCAGGGTAGCATGCATTGCACAGTCATCAGAAAAGTACATGTGTTTCACTTTAAATAACATGTCTTTTTATGACTCTATGCAACACATGATGGGTTCATTAGAGTCGCTGGCTATGTACTTAAAGTCCTGCCCAATAACGGAAGAATATTTTGACCCAAGTCTCGTTAGAAAGGGCGTTTACCCTTATGAATACATGAACAGTTGGGAAAGGTTTGACGAAGATACACTTCCACCTAAAGGCGCGTTCTTTTCTAGTCTTAGAGGAAAGGACATCAGTGATTCCGATTACCAACATGCTCAAGATGCGTGGCAGAAGTTAGATTGTAAAACGATGGGAGACTATCATGACTCCTACTTGATGGCCGATGTATGTTTGTTGGCGGACGTCTTTGAAAATTACAGAAAGACCTGCATGAAACATTACAGTTTGGATCCTGCGCATTATATTTCTGCGCCCGGGATGAGTTGGGATGCTTTCTTAAAGTTTACTGGAGTACAGATTGATTTATTGTCAGATTTACCAATGCTTCAGATGATTGAAAACGGATTGCGGGGGGAATTAGTATGGCGTCGCACCATTACTGTAAAGCAAACAACAAATACTTAGACGACTATGATCCGAGTAAAAGGTCTAACTATCTCATGTATTTAGACGCAAACAATCTGTATGGTTGGGCAATGGCGCAATCACTTCCATTACGCAACTTTAAAATGTACACTGGTGGTATTAAAAACATTCAAGAATTGTTAGAACATCTGCATACTCTTACAGCTGATCGTAAAAGAGGTCTTATTCTAGAAGTTGATTTAGAATATCCTCATGAACTCCATGACCTGCATAATGACTATCCATTAGCAGCAGAAAGCCTAAAGACGAATCCAAGAGAGCCGCCTAAACTTGTGCCTAATCTTCGAGGCAAAAAAAATTATGTCTGTCATTACAGACTTCTACAATTTTATTTAAGACATGGTTTGAAGTTGAAAGCTGTTCATCGTATAATTGTTTTTGATCAAGAACAGTTCATGAAACCATACATCATGAAGAACACTGATCTTAGAACCAAATCCACAGATGCTTCAGAAAAAGACTTTTTCAAGCTGATGAACAACAGCTGTTTTGGAAAGACTATGGAGAATCCGCACAAGCGCAAAGATGTTAGATTGGTCACCAAAGAGAATGAAGCAATTAAGCTGACTTCAAAACCAAATTATCAGGACTTTAGAAGATTTCATGATCAGCTTTTTGGTATAACGATGAAAAAAAAAGAAAGTCAAATTGGACAAACCTGTATTTATTGGGTTTACCGTTTTAGAATTATCAAAGCTTTTGATGTTAGAATTTCTTTATGACTACTTTAAACCCTCGTATCCAGAGTCCAGAGTACTTTACACAGATACTGATAGTTTTGTTATAGATATCCCTACTGAAGACATCTATAAAGACATGGAAATCGAAGTAGCTAAAGGAGCGAGTGGATGGTATGACACGTCCGATTACCCTAAAGAGTCGCCTTTACATTCAATTACTAATAAGAAGGTTTTAGGAAAGATGAAGGATGAATTATCTGGAAAGGTGATCAAGGAGTATGTGGGGTTAAGGTAAAAAATGTACAGTATTTCGAGCCAAGAGAAAACCATTAAGAAAGCAAAAGGAATATCTCGCAGTGTTGTGCAGTCGAGCATATCACATGACAACTACAAAGAAGCATTGTTTGACAATAAGACTTTTCATCATGACAACTTTAAAACTGCGATCTAACTCATGAGATTAAACAAACAGTTGAACAAGAAGCCCAATTAGATAAACAAACACAAAACGGGTGTTTTTTAATCCAGAGTTTTCATATCAATGGGGCCCATGGGGGAAAATGAATAATTGTAAAAATTCTTCGGGTTTAAAATATTTTTCTAAACCCTTTTTTTATAAGATCAATTTATCTTCACCCAAATTCCATTTAAATTTTTTCTCATGTTTGCTTGATGCGTTAAAAATTTTTTTTTATTTTTCAAATATTTTTTTTCCAAATTTTGGGGGGTTTTTTTTGTAGGTGATCGGGGAATGATTTGGGGGGGGAAATGCATTGAAAAAATCCTCGAAAATGTTCCCCTAATAGCATTACACGAAATCAAATGTTCCCAAAACTTTTAAAGGTCTTTTCCCTTTTTAACCTTTTTGTTTCGTTCTGCATTTCCCTTTCGAGTTCCTTTTTAAAATCAAATAAATTTTACGAAAATTTAAAACTAAGCAACTGGAAACCTGGTCGGGGGGGATTATCTGAAATTCTTTTTCCCAAAAAGACCCTTTGGGGGAGCGGGTTTTTTGGGTTGTTTTCAGTTTCTCAAAATAATCCAGGGGGATTTTTTTTTTCCAAAATTCTTTTTTTTTCATATGGATAACACTCCAAATGGATCTTTTTCCCCTTTGATGGAGTGCCCCCTTCTGTTCCCCCCGGAAAATAAAGGTACCTTACTTTCAAGCCAAACGGTAATATTTTTTGCTGGGTGTACTGGACCCTTTAAACCTCTTTATTGTTTTTTTTTGTTTTGTTTGGGACGGGTTTTTAGCCCTTTAAATTCTTCATTAATTTTATCGACGTAGGGAAATGAGGGGAGTCTTCTAACCCTTTTTGTTTGCGAGAATTTTTCAATCAGCTCTCTGTGGGTACTGGAAGGGGGGGAAAAGCCTTTCAGATAACTGTTTGTTTTAAAACTTTCAACTAAAACCGTGATCTTTGAACTCCTGGAAAGCCCCCTTTTAAGGGGAAAAATCTATGGGTTTTAAAAATAATTGATTCACTTGGCCTTTAAATTTTTTTTCCCTCATCAAATTGAATCATGCGAGGAAAAAGTTAACGGACCCGTTGGGATATAAAAAGTTTTGGAACAGCAAAAAAGAGAAGCACTCTTTTTTGTTTAAGGGGGTTTTGCATCTTTGAAACTTGAAAAACCCCTTTCAAAAGACTTGAGGCGACCCTTAAATCCCTTTTCTCTAATCGTATCAAGGGGAAAATAGAAAGGGCCATTTTGGGGGTTTAGGTAAAAAACCCCTTTTTTTAACATAAATTTAAAATTTCCCCCCAAATTTCCCCTTTTAAAAAAACCCAAAAAATTTTTTCTTTTTTCAAACCCAACCCCTTTCCCCCCCCCCCCCCCCATTCCCCCCCCCCCCCCCCAAAATTTTTAATTTTTTAAAAAATTTTTTTTCATTTTTTTTTCAGCCAAAAATTATGCGCAACAAAATACCCCGGCGGTCATGCCCCAAAAACGAAAAAAAAACATTTTTTGCATCCTTTTTTTTTTCTTGGGCGGTTTTTATAAAAGTCGCTGAATTTTGGGGGGGGCAATGTTTCGATTTTGGGTTTTCCTGTTACTAGATAATATCTTTTATGCTTGGAAACAACATCTTTAAAAGTGTAAGCTGCATGCCCTGTTTTTCAGAGTATCATTAATAAAAAACTAATGCTCAATTCTATGCTTTTCATAGCGATCTTGTGCTGCGGCTAGTTGCTCCTAGCTTTGTTATGTCTTTTTCTCTCTCCGTCATCCCGCAGTTTACTAAACGCGTAATTACTTCCGCTAAAAGCAAGCGCATTAACCACAGCGCCGCCTATCATCATTACGAGTGAAGCCATTTTTTATATAAATGTATTTTTTTATTTTACATATTAAAAACTGTCTGGAATTATTCTTGCTTAACTAGAAAATCTTTCATAGCGAACGAAGCTGCAATGATAGCAATTAGCTTTGCTGAATCCTCAAAGCCTAGTTTGCCAAGATCGCTGGTTTTAATTCTTAAAAAGCTTTTACCAAGCATTGTGTATCCTATACTTAGACCACCAATAACAGCAGAATGGTAAACAAGGTTGGCACAGTTTTTTCGGCGCTCATTTTTAAAAAAATAAAATAATTATAATTTAATAAAAAACATGAACAGCGATGATCTATTAAACCTTCCTGAACTTATGATTACAAATGACCAGGTTGATGAGCAAGCTATAATGCCCAAAAGGAAAGACTGTATTCTTTGGCGGCATGTGGAAAAACAAAACAGTTCCTCGGAACTGAATTCAGCATAGAACAGATTCAACAGATGTCGCCCCAAGACATTATAAAGTATCATAAAAAGGTATGAAGCGCAGTTGGGGTCTAGAATGGTGAAAAGTGCGGGGCAAACGGGTTCTTAGTTTGTACACTAAAACTAGTCAGTAGATTTGTCCCCATTGATTCTGAACAAGATCTTACGTATGATTTAACGCAGGATCCAGTTTTAACAAAGTCATTAGAGTCTCTAGGATGTGATTTATACTACAGATTTGGAACATTGTTATCGCCGTTAATCATGGGATTAATTACTTTTAATCATATAGATTTTATTTCCCTTCAAAATGAACGAGCCAGAAAATCAGCAGAATCAGAAAACATTGAATCCAGTAAAAAAAGTGACCAGCGAGAAGCATCCTCATCCTGGGCGTGTTGAAGCAGGAAAAAATTAGCAGAGTGGAACAGACAAAGAAAATTAATGTTACAATCACAGAATATAACTCATCATGAAAACATAACACCGCCATCAGTTGTTTCAATGCCGGCTATAAAAACACCAGAACAAGTTGATTCAAGGGCACCAAAGCCTTCATGGAATATTGAACTTAAAACTGTTGTCATTTTTGGCGCCCTTGCTGCTGTTGGGGGCGGTTATTACGGTTATAAAATATATAACCAATGGCAACACCAAGAACCAAAGTCCAAACAATCTCAACCACTAAATGCAAAAGACGAACACACAGCACGCCAGGAACGCCAACAACAAAAGATCAGTTTGATCCATTTCAAATGGAATAATATTTTAAGAACTTAATTTTAATTTTTTTTTGATAAAAATAGATCATGGCGTATTATAAAATGATGGTGTCAATAAATAAAGACATGGAGTCTATAAAAGACATTTCCATAGACCAGAATTGTAATCAATGCGGTTGCTTAGGATGTAAGAACTTCATTAAGATCTATGCTAACCAATCTCACGCAGAGGACGCTGAGCAAGACATCCTCGATGATGACGCGTTTTTTGATTCGTGTGTGTACTATATTAGACATTTACTATTTAAGTTAAAAACATAGATTGTATTTTTTTTTTTTTTTTGATAATTATAAGATAACTTGAATAAGAACTTGGTTGTACTTAGAGGATGACTTAGTTATGATCTTAGGTTAACTTGGTAAGAACTTGAGGATGACTTGAGGACGACTTGAGTAAGAACTTAGAAGTGACTTGGGGTGACTTGAGTAAGAATTTGAGGATGACTTGAGAATGACTTGAGGATGACTTGAGGATGACTTGAGGATGACTTGAGTAAGAACTTGAGGACTACTTGAGGATGACTTGAGTAAGAACTTGTGGATGACTTGAGGATGACTTGAGGATGACTTGAGTAAGAACTTGTGGATGACTTGAGGATGACTTGAGGATGACTTGAGTAAGAACTTGTGGATGACTTGAGGATGACTTGAGGATGACTTGAGTAAGAACTTGTGGATGACTTAAGTAAGAACTTGTGGATGACTTGAGTGTGCATGCGTGGGGTGGGGGTGGGTGGGGTGGGGGGTGTGCATGCGTGGGGTGGGGGTGGGGTGGGGTGGGGGTGTGCATGCGTGGGGTGGGACAAACACACAAACACCAACAAACAACAAACACAAACAAACAACAAACACAAACAAACAACAAACAAACACACAATAGACAGTCCAGGGGTGGGGGTGGGGGTGTGCATGCGTGGGGGTGGGGGTGGGGTGGGGTGGGGGTGTGCATGCGTGGGGTGGGGGTGGGGTGGGGTGGGGTGGGGGTGTGCATGCGTGGGGTGGGGGTGGGGTGGGGTGGGGTGGGGGTGTGCATGCGTGGGGTAGGACAAACACACAAACACCAACAAACAAACAAGAAGGGGAACTACTAGGGCCACTTCTTGCTTTGTGACTAAACAGGTTGTGTCCCGTTCGCAACCTCAATCAACTAGGTCAAGTGATCATATGTGATCACTTGGCCTAGTTTGCCGCTGAGCTTTGCAGGTGCTGCCGCGCTAACGTCATTGGTGGCAGACTGAGCAAAATCCTTTCAACCACTTATAGAAATCTCGCTATTCAGAACTGCAAGCAAAAGAAATCGATCGCTATTCATAACTGCACCCTCTATTGAGAGGGGGCCAGCATTTCAATTTCAATAGGCTTTTTGAAAGTCATTGAATTGCCTGCGCGGCAAGCGGGGAGGTATGGTTTCACTTCAGCGCACTCGTGTGTGTGTGTGTGTGTGTGTGTGTTTGTTTGTAGGGTCGTTATTTTTTGGTTATTGAAGTCATGCTTAGTAGAGAACTATAATATGCCGCTTTTGGATTCGCCCGCCCGAGACCGGCCAAGGCCGGTTGAGAGCGGGTGAAACAGAAGCGGCATATTATAGTTCTCTAAGCATCAATTATTTTTTTTAGATTTGGCATACAAGAGTAAGATAGTTTGATAGTGTTCCTATTGAATATTTTGAAAAGTTTATGGTCTTTCTGGAACGATTCTGTTAGTATTTTGAAGAATTCTTTGCAATGTTGGTTTTCACTCTACCATCATATGGTGGGTTATACCAGGTTATTTTCCTCTTTCTGTTTTTCTTTCTGCTTCCAGTGGTACTTTCAGGTTCATATTTCAACTTGTAGTTGTGTCCACTTTTCAACAGTGGTTCTTGGTAGTCTGTTGCTGCATCGTTGAATATTTCTTTGTTGCAGGAAAGGTTGGATAACCTCTTGTTTATCCTTGTTGTATCGTTTTTATGATTTTTTGGTGGGTGGTTACTCATGGAATTTATATATAGACAATGGTAGTAAATACCAGCAGAGATTAAAAAAAATGCTCAACCGTACTGGGAGCAACATTTGTTAAAAGGTAAGGTTTAAAACTATCTACAGCGCTGTTTCATGCGGATGCAATCATCAGAATGTGGTGGGTCTGTGAGAAGGTGGATGGTTACTTTTGATATTTACATAGACAGGTGTATCATATGTAAATATCAAAAGTAACCATCCACCTGCCATACTAAAAACGATACCCAGAGGCATAAATAAGAGATTATCTAACCTGGCATGCAATGAAACAGCATTCAATAACGCTACAGCTGAATATCAAGAAGCGTTACACAAAAGTGGCTACAACTACAAACTACAATATGACCCAGATAATGACATGAGCAGACACAAAAAGAACAGGAAAAAAAAGAGCATATGGTACAACCCCCCATATGACGGAAGAGTAAAACAAATATAGGGAAAGAATTCTTTAGAATCCTAACATCATCATTCCCAAAAGAGCACAAGATATTCAACAAAACCAGCATCAATTATCATACTCATGTATGCCCAACCTTAAAAAGATCATTGATTCAACCAACAAAATGAAAAGCAGTACAGAGAAAAACGAGGGTGATGAAAGGAAATCCTGCAACTGTATCAAGAAAGAACAGTGCCCTCTGAGCAACAAATGCCTCTACAACAGCATTGTGTACCAAGCCACTGTAACATCAGAGAACGCAGAAGAAACATATATAGGTATCACTGAAAACCAATTAAAACTAGATATGCAAACCACAAACAGTCACTTAACAAAGAAAGATACAAAAACCAAACAGAATGAGTAAATACATCTGGAAGCTCAAAGAGAAAAATATAGACTACAATATATCCTGGAAAATCATAGAAAGAGCAGCACCATACAACAACATTTCAAAAATGATTGTACATCATGGGTAAGCAGGCAAAGTGGAAATTCTATCAT
>CM031611.1:84888823-84904040 GCA_018398815.1 Conus ventricosus | reverse complement strand
GATCATTATATTAATAAGAGTTGTTCTGTGTTCAATTATTGTTAAAGATTTGCAGGTGAATTCATGATTGTGTTACTTGGTATAGGTTATTACGATTGGAAAAGAAGAGAAAAAATAGCAGATGATAATAATAAAAGGTGTCTAAGATAATTAGGAAAAGTGCCTCAGAAGCCTACATTTGATGTATATATGTATAAATATGGTTGTTTTAGTCGACGGTGGCGCGTCAGTATTCAAAGATGTTTTCCGCAGCATTGTGTCAGTAGACAATGTATAGCAGCGCTCGGAAATCCTTGTCGAGCTTATGTAATTGGTGACTGTCCTAGCGCTTGATAAATTCTGATGACACTTGTAGGATTGTGATTGTGCCTGCTAGGAATTTAGGATACCCGGGTTCAATTCTATTACTTGGTCTTGCTTGAAATGTGTTTGATTCTATTAAGCATGTTACTAAGTAATCGATCCTGAATTGTGACCGGTACTGGGGGTCACTAACGGTCGGATTGTTCGTTTGTTCGTTGGAGTGAATATGATTTATAATCCTATTAAATCATTGTCCTAGAGACCCAGATGGGAAATGAAGTCGTGGGTATGTAACTCAGACAGTATAATCACTTTTATGAAGGAACGGTTATAATTATGTTCGTGGCTGTCGATGGAAGTGGAAAGTCAATGAAATTGGTTTAAATGTGTAATGGAACATTTCTGGTGTGAGAGAATCTTGATGTCAAGGTGGCTGTTGTATAAGTCATGATTTAAAATTCCAATTAGCTGTCGCACTTTGGGTGGTGACATGTAAACACTGAGAACCATTTACTTTAGTGAAGCAACAAATAAGTATAACTGTATTCTTCTGTGGTAGTAAGACATTTCCTTTTGCACAGGGTTCCGGCGAGTTTTATGTACCTCCCCTACACGGCAAATCCGTGAGGGTCGGCCTCTCAGGTGGTGGGAGTTGGCACCGCCATCCCCACTGTCATCCCTGCCCACTTCTCTGCCGGAGTGGGGACGCACCCGGAGCCGGCAGGATGCGTTCCGGTCGGGACGTCATCTCCCTTCCACAGTCCGAGGTGTGGCAGTTCCTCTGACTTCATCTGTCTCTTCAGGGTGGCAAGCGTCTTGAGGGCCCACCGCAGTATTCCATCAGCGTGTGACTCGCGGGTGTGGTTGGTGCCCGGTAGGGAGGGAACCGCGTTCTTCGACGTGTCACAACGTTCCTCTCCTATTTCGTATCAAGCGCTTCAGTGAAGGTTTTGTGTTTTGGCGGTGCATTAGTGTGAGAGCGCCGTCAAGCAGACCGACGTTTTCATAACCATATCGGGAAACGCTGTGTTGCCGTTGTTTGTTTTTTTGTGTGTGTGTGTGTGGTTTTGGTTTTTTTTGGAAGTTTTTTTTTTTTTTTTTTTTTTTTTTTTTGCCTGTGTCAAGTACCCGCCAGGGACTTCGGATGAAGTATTGAAAGTACGACATTGGGTGCGGGTTACCTGAACAATTGGTGTTGAACATTTGGGGTTAAGCTTTGGTGTCCGATGGTTTGACACCGGCACATACAAATAGTATAAAGAATACATTTGAAAGAAAAGCATTGCGTGGGCATCTCGGGTTTTGACGTATCAACCTTGCTTGATATTTCAACCCGGATTACCAGGTGATGTGATTTCACCCTTGTCCCCTCTGTATTGGCCTTTAGTGGGCTGAGGTGTGTATCTGTGCCTCCTGAGGGAAGGGTTGTTATATGTAAACGTGCAGCACATGCGTGCACGGGTATGCATAAGGGGCCATGCGCTGATGGTCGGGTATTGATAGTATTGTTGGATTCTTTGGGGTTTTTTTTTTTTTTTTTTTGGGTGTGGGGAAAACTGCCTGTGTGTGTTGGATATATAGAGGTCTTGGTGTTTCATCTGCCATTCCGTGGGTGAGAGTGCGTGTGTGAATGCAAATAAAGCCTTCTTTTGTGCACCGTATTTTTTTGTGTGTGTTTGTTGTGTGGCGTTCATACTCTCGGTAAAAGGGGAAAGGGTGGTTATAACGGGGGATATATTAATACACATATCCCTGTCTACTGTCTTATGCAGTGACAATCCTATAGTTGGCAATTCTTACCTTCCTCTCCCAAAAGAGTTAGTTTTAAAAACGAGCAGTCTTAAACATACATAATTCTGACAATATGTGTTTTATGTGGTGCGTTTTAGCGCATTTACATCCTGTTAAAAATCATGCAAACAGAGCATCTAATTATGAAGCATACAAACGTGAGCTGAACTTTGATAACATAACCTTTCCAGTAAGTATAAACAGTGTATCTCAGTTTGAAGAGCAAAACAAACCAATCACTGTAAACGTATACACATGGTCTGTAGAAGCCGATCTAGTGCCTCTAAGGGTTTCTCCCAACGCTCCTACTTTAGGCGAACCGCTTAACAAACATGTAGACTTGATACTGTTTGCAGATAGTACAAAGAGTCATTATGTATTAATTAGAACAATAAGCATACTTATGGCTTTTACGTCAAAGGATCATGCTAAAAAAAGGGCTTGTAGAAGGTGTTTGGTCAGAATTCCTACTATAGAAGCAGCTGCCAGTCATAGAACTCATTGTAAAAGTTTTGTAGACTGTGAAACCAAACTCCTCACGCCTAAACCAGGGTCTAAAGTTAGTTTTAAGAAACGTACACAAATGCAGATGAGCCCGTACGTGGTTTATGCTGACTTTGAATCAATCTTGCCACAGTACTACGGCCCACAACAGCAAGAATAAAAAAAACAACCTTATTAACCCACCATCAGATCTGTTCTTATGCGTTTATTGTTGTTAGGTCAGATGGGGCACACACACACCCCCAGAGATTTACAGAGGCCCCAATGCAGCTAGTAGATTTTTAGAGCAGATGAAACAACTTCGCAATCAGTTATCCAACCAACTAAATCTTTCAGAAAATTGTTATAACTTCTGAAGCCCAAAGATGCTATGACTCATCTACACACTGTTGGATTTGCGGCTTAGAGCTAACGCCTAACAGTAAAGACGTGACAGTGAGAGACCACGATCACATTACTGGCAAATTCAGAGGGCGGCACACAACAATTGTATCTTCAGCTTTAGGTTGATCCTAAGACATGGAAACTGCCTATCTTCTTTCATAACTTACGAGGCTACGATTCTCATTTTATCATGCAAGCAGTGACTTCTGAATATAAGAGGGTTACCTGCATTGCACAGTCTTCAGAAAAGTACATGACTTTTACTCTTGACTGTTTATCCTTTTATGACTCTTCCAACATCTGATGGCAAGTTTGGATAAGTTAGCAGGATCGCTACAAGACTTTCCAATCACTAAACACTACTTCTATCCATCTTTGGTGCGTAAAGGAGTTTATCCTTATGAATACATGAACTCGTGGGATAGGTTTGATGAAGACTCGCTTCCCCTAAAGGCGCTTTCTTTTCAAGTCTTAGAGGCAAAGACATAACTGATGCTGACTATGATACGCTCAGAAAGCCTGGACAGAATTACACTGTCAAACAATGGGCAACTATCATGATCAATATTTATTGGCTGACGTGTGTTTATTGGCAGACGTCTTTCAGAATTACAGAACTACATGCATGAAACATTACAGCTTAGACTCATCACATTACATCTCTGCCCAGGCCTTTCTTGGGATGCATTCTTAAAGTCTACAAACATCAGATTGACTTAATTTCTGATCTACCCACACTTCAGATGATTGAAGACGGTCTAAGGGGAGGTATTAGCATGGCCTCACATCCTTACTGCAAAGCAAAAAACAAATACTTAGATGATTATGACCCAACTAAACCATTCCAACTATCTAATGTACTTAGACGCTAACAATTTTGTATGGGTGGGCTATGAGCCAGCCGCTTCCATTACGTACCTTCAGGATGTATACAGGGCATGGTACAAATAATATTCAAGGGGCATTAAAGGGGTTGGACAGTCTGACGTAGATCAACAGTATGGTTTTATTCTAGAAGTAGACTTAGAATATCCTCGTGAACTGCATGACCTCACAACGATTATCCTCTGGCCGCAGAAAGATTAAAAATGAGTCCCACAGAACCTCCTAAACTTGTGCCCAATCTTCGCCACAAAACTAAGTATGTCTGTCATTACAGACTGTTACAGTTTTACTTAAAGCATGGATTAAAGCTGACAGCTGTTCACAGAATCATTGCTTTTGACCAAGAGCCCTTTATGAGGCCATACATCATGAAAAATACTAATCTTAGAACCCAAGCCACTGACGCTTCAGAAAAAGACTTCTTTAAGTTAATGAACAACAGTTGTTTTGGTAAGACGATGGAGAACGTACACAATCGCAAAGATATGAAATTAGTTACAAAAGAAAACCAAGCAATTAAGTTGGCCTCTAAACCCAACTATCAAGACTTTAGAAGATTTAACGACAGCTGGTTGGCATTATGATGAAGAAAAAGGATGTTAAGTTGGACAAGCCGGTGTTTATCGGTTTACTGTATTAGAGTTGTCAAAGTTATTGATGTTAGAATTTCTGTACGACTACTTTAAACCACTGTTACCCAGAAGCAAGAGTTCTTTACACAGACACTGACTCTTTTATTCTAGACGTCCCCACAGAAGACTTTTACAAAGACTTAGAAACTGAAGTGGCTAAAGGAGCTGATGGATGGTACGACACATGCCACTATCCAAAAGACAGTCCTTTACATTCAACTGTAAACAAGAAAGTGATTGGAAATAAAAGATGAAGGATGAACTTAATGGGACAGTTATAAAAGAATATGTTGGTTTGCGGTCAAAGATGTGCAGCGTTGCTAGCCAGACTTCTGTAATGAAAAAAGCTAAGGGTATAAGTAAAGAAGTTGTCAAAAAAATATAACTCACGATAACTACAAGCAAGCTCTCTTTGAGAACAAAGTATTTTATCACACAAATGTTAATCTACGCTCTACTCTCCATCAAGTAAACACAACTGCTGTTAATAAGAAATCACTAGTCTCTAACAATAACAAGAGAACTTACGTCAGTCCTGAGTTTTCATATGCTGTAGGGCATTGGAGAACTTTAAAAGATTAACTTGACTGACTTGGCTTGTACTTAACTTAAGAACCTAACTAGTACTTACTTAAGAACCTAACTAGTACTTACTTAAGAACCTAACTAGTACTTAAAACTAGAACTTAATTTTTTTGCACTTTACTTGTAATTTACTTGCACTTAACTTAAAAAGTACTTTCTATAGCTAACTTAACTTGTACTTATCCAGTTCTTAACTTGTACTTTATTTAGTTCTTAAAAACTATTCCATAGAAAATGGGTCTACAACAGGAGGTTGCACTTTTCTTTGCAGAAGTTGGTTCTTCTTCTTTTACTGTGGGGGTTTGTGACTTTGTTGTTAGGTATGGTGTTAGGTATTTGTATGCTAAAACTCCCCACCAACAACAACAGCAGCAAATACATAATAATACATCTTATCGTTTGTTTGTGATTGTGTTGTTGTTAATTGGGTTGCTGTTGGCGGTGATGCTGTATTACTATCTAATAATTTTTGTTTTGCTGATTGGTTTGCTTTTCTCAGTCTGTTCCATTCAGCTAGTTTACACCGGCCTCAACACGTCCAGGATTTTTAGTTTTAGTAACACTACTCACTTGTGGTACATTCACTTGCGGTACATTCACTTGTGGTACATTCTGCTCCTGCGGACTGTCCTGCGGGTCTTCTTCTCCTGATTGCTCTTTTTTTTTTATTGCGATTAAATTTAATATGATCAAAATTAATATGATTAAAAGTAATTAATCCATGATGAATGGGCATAACATCGTCCCATATCTGTAATACATGTCACATGCAAGAGTTTCTAGGCACTTGTCTTGTGATAAGTCATATTTTAAATCTTCGTCTGCTTGCTCCTCACACTTTAATAACTATCCATTTTAAAAAGCAATAAAAAAAATAATGTAATACTTTTAAAACCATGAGTTTAACGCTGGTTAATTATGCAGTGCCTATCGTTGGTGTTATAGTTTATTCAACCCTTGCAAAATGCTTGTTAGGAATAAAACCGCCAAACATGGGAAAGATAGAAGATTCACCAAAACTAGTTGCAACCTTATTTTTAGCTTTAACAACAAAAGATTATCTGATTAAAAAGCACATAGACGGTCTTTCGTATTATGATTATTTTAATTATATTTTTTAGTTAATAAAAGATGAGTGAAAAAAAGATTATCAATACGATTTACCACTCTCCTGTGATTGGCGGCTTTGTATAGGCTATAGCGCGTTAGCAAAATACATGTTTAAAATGAGGCTGGTGGATTAGGAAGGTTAGACATTGAGGATGTTGTTAAGGTTATAGTTGTAATTACTGCAGGGATTGCGTCAAAAGCCTTTCTGGTTACACAGGGGATTATCCAGAAAATATTAGTGCATAGAAAGATTAATTCATAAAAAATTTATTGATTTATAAAAGATATCTGGATTGGTTTTGATGGTGGGAGGAGCTATTGTTAATGCTTTAGCTTTCTCTGGAAGCAATTATATGTTTAGTAAACTGAGGTCCGACTAAGAGAGAGAACGTCATAACAAGGCAATAGAAGATTTTAGCTAAGGCAAGAGACGCTTACGAGAAAAGACGAATTGCTCACTTAGACTTTTTAATAAAAGTTAAGAGAACAGGGACATGCAGAGCACACATTTAAGACGTTGATGATGCAATGAATGAGTATTACTTAGTGACGGGAAATAAGTTTCTAAAACACCGCCCCCAGAACTGTTGACTTTTATGAACCATCTGAGGAACAGAAGACTGCAGAGATAGTTTTTATTGCAGTTGGCATGACTTCAGTCTATCTGTTGCTCACTTTTTTTGTGTAAAATAAAATGCATTTAAAATATGAACAAATATTATTATTCTCCTAAAGGGTATTGGAAAGGAAGAGGGCTATTGAAAAACTGTAGTAAGCTGCTAGAGTGTCTGAATCAGATGCGAAGGATGGCTTTCAAAACAGGCAATTTGGCAATATATCTGCCTGCCCCAAAAAGAATATTAAGGCCTAGATTTGTTAACTCAGTTCCAAATGACCCACCAGATGGACTTGCTGTATCTTCCACATGAAAAAGGGTTTAGAAGAAAAAGTTTAAGTATGCTCTGACAGTTTTTGACATGGCGTCATGATACAAAGACGCTGAGCTTTAACGGATAAAAGCTCAACTGCTGTTGCTGTGGCTTTACAACAAATATACATGAGAGGTCCATTAAAGTATCCTAGGATGATCCAGGTTGATGATGGAAAAGAGTTCAAAGGTTCTGTAAACCAGCTGTTTTTAAACATCATGTTACAGTTAAGAGAGGGATCCCAGGCAACCATCGATCACAAGCCCTAGTAGAAAACTTTAATAAGAATCTAGCTGAACGTCTGTTTACCTATCAATATCACAGAGAAATTATAAATAGAGAACGCAACACAGAATGGGTTTAGGAGATTCCCAGCAGTCTTACGTGCAATGAACAATGAAGATTTTAAAGCAACAGGCCTTAAACCAGTAAACGCAATCAAATTAAAAAAAAATAGCATTACTGAAGATGTGCAGGGGACTCAAAAACTCTTGCCGTTTGGACTAAAAGTAAGATACTTGTATGCTCCTGGAGAGCAGAGGGCGATGTTAGAATTAGAGCCACAGATCCTATATGGAGCGTAGAGTATTTTGAAGTTGAAAGAATCATGAAAACAACCCCTCCTTTATATTATTTAAGGACACTCTCTCTTCTAAAAAGCCTGCCCCTAAAGATCTTTGTTCGCGAGGAGCTGCAAGTTGTCCGCCAACACAGCGAGTTAACAAAAAAAAAAATAGTATTTCTTTTTTGCTAAACTTATTTTTTTGTTAACTTGTTTTTTGACCTATTTTGTGTTTAATGATCATGTGTTTGTTTTTCAATTGTTCTGTTTAATTGCTTCAGTGTCTACCTGTCGTGAAGTAAAAGTCTTTCTCCACTCCTTTTGAAGTTCAATTTTTTGGTCGTCTATAATCATCACCGTCGGCCATAAGCTTCTCAAATTCTTCGTCCGTAATGTTTTCATCCTGTAATGATTTGCTTATTCTTATATCTCAATGAACAAAGTTTTGCTGATGCTAGGGCAACAATGGCAGTGTGCTTTTGTAATTTAGGAGTTAATGTTTTTAAAACAGCACTTACAATCATAACATTGGCGCCTAAACCTAAACAAGGCCCCTAATGCTAAAGAGGCTGGTGCCCCAACCCCAGTAGCTAAGACAGCAACACTAGACCCAGCACTTACGCTAGCTACAGCTTTCTTTCTAGTAACCCTATACTTATCCAAGTCACTTTCTATTTCTTTTGAAGTTCAGTTATTTGCTTTAAGCAAAACTGTTGAACCTCCATTTTTTAAATAAGATTATTTTTTAAATTATCTTATACATATCTTCTTATTAATCCTTCTGGCAGCACTTCATTAACAGAGTACAACGCAATAAATCAACAAAATTTAAATGAAAATAAAGTCGAGTACGGGTAGTTTGTCTTTGTCAACCATCACAGTAACCTTGTCAGATGATACATGGGGGGTTATTTCGTCTCCGTTTTTAGTAATTGCAATACCGAGCTTAAGAGGGGCATCCAAGTTTTCAGCCTTTATTTGTATACCTCTGATTAACGTATGTTCTGGCAAACTAGTATCGCCTCCCTCGGAGTAAAAAATAAAACGAAAATCATCGTCATTTGCCTAGGTAGTGACTGTACCCTTGGGGTAAATTCTAAACCGACGGTGTCACCCCCCACTTCAGCTAAGGACTTCTTTCTCTGTAGCATATATTCAGAACTCTGCCTAGTTATTTCAATCTTTTTTTTTCTGTTGTGTTCCTGGAACCAGGCTAACAAGAAAGGGGCCTGCATTTAAGGCTTTTCTAATAATTGTTTTCCTTATCAAAGTATACATTGGGGCTTCGTAGTTCAAACTTTAAATTCCAAGCAATTTCAGGAAGCAACGCCCAAGCATCCTCTCTTTATGAAGTTTGTATTCATGTTTCCCAAAATCGTTTCCCCTTAAATTTCTTATCTCTTCTAAGGTAGGATATTGCTGTCGTTTTTTGTCTTCAATTTCTGTTCGTTTGTAAACCCCATCATCTGTGTACTCAAATCCATAAACATTTCCTGGCACTCTATTAGATCAAACTCAGTTGTATCTGCTAGGTCTTTTAGCTCTGCTGCAGTGCATTTAAGAGCTAGCTGCGCTTTTGATTCGGGCCCCTCGAGACATTCTTTTTATAATATAAAAAAATATAATAAACAAATTGTTAAAACAATCGATAATAAACAAATTATAATAAACAACGTATTGAACTGGGGGGTCAGTCCGTAAGCATTGTTTAGCGTGCTTAGATTTTTTCTAACTGCTCTTTTATTTATTTTTTAGTTCATCTTTGTCCCTTATTATATAATTTTCATTTAAAACATTCTTCAAAACTATCTTTGTCCTTAGTGTAAAATAATACAACCGATTTTAATGCGATCGAAGTCTTTTAGACAGCATTTATTTTTGAGTTAAGAGCCACACAGAATCTAGGCGTGACGCCCACTAAAGGCTAGCTTTGACAGAGCTTTTCTTTTTTTAACAATGTCTCGTTCAGCTGAACAGTCATCAATAATAAACAGTGTTTCAGTTCCCTCAAATAGTCTATAGTAATGTTCTAAACAGTCGCTCAGTTTGTTGCTAGGATCAACTAGAAATATATTCTCGTCTGTCCAAATAACTTCCTTTCTTTGTAAGACTTGTTGTGCTTAATGGTTGTGCAGAATATAACAATGTGCTCGTAATAAAACCTGTATATTGTTTGCAACAAATAAAGTACGAAGACAGTTTTCCCACACCCTGTAACCCCGCAAATAAGAGAACAGTGCGGATCTTTTGGCAGAAACTTCAACTATCCATCTGTTTTTATTGGGAATATTTCTTCTGCATTTTAATAAGCACGTCTTTTAGCCTGTTTTCTTCAATGTTTAACTGAGCATCACAAACCATGAAAACATGCATTTTTATTGGGGCGTTTCCGTCTGCTTTCTTGTGAATATTTATTTTTATACCTTTCTTGCCCTACCCTTTCTCCACTTCCAAACAATCTGTTGTCAAATGTGGATCTAAAATCCAGCCACAGCCCATATTTGGTATTAAGTAGTCTTCGAGTCTTATATTATAAAGCGAAGTTTTTTTACATTACACGATCAACTGTAGGATCCCTTTGCCTACCCCCAGAAAACAACTTTCTTATTTCATCGAAGTGTTGGTGAGGTAAAAGTGCGCGGCCCGAAAACAACTGATCAGACTTGCCATTTATTGCACAGTCAACCTTCTCAATTTTTGGATTATAAAACGCTTCTGATTCTCTCTGAAAAGGAGTTGTTTCTTCAGTAAACAAGAACAAAATTCCTTTTTAAAGACTTCAGAGACTGATTTAGATATATGTTCCAGAGAGTGTCTCGCTTGTTTCTATTTTCTGTAATGGAGTGCATAGCCCATTTATAATAAATAACCGTTTTACTTTTATACTGGGTTAAGATTGTTTAGCCAGTTCGGGGTTAGTAACAACATCAAACTCAAGAGAAATGTCGTGACTGTGTATTTGGCTTCAGGATTTCAGACAAAACAACAGAACCGCTAGGATTAAATGTCAGTTCATAATGTAAGTTTTTCTTTTAGTGCGCCTTGGTAATATGGCATATGCGTCTTTAACAGCTCAAATCTAGAGGGATGCAGAATCTGTTGCCAAATGCTTCTGCTACTGCCTCATCTTTAACATCATTTTTGCATCCCCCGCTTTAAGCCCGTGCTTGAGACCGTTTGGCTTTGTATTCCCTGATAACTTTCTCTTTTCTTTCTTTTTTAGGCAGCCATAGGTCAGAATAGAGGGTAAAATGTCTGCCTATCTTAGTACAAAGACTTCTCTGCCCTCCAGTTTGATTGCTATACGTTTAACGATGGCCCTGCCCAAATTAGCAACAACAGTAGCATTAGGATCTATCGATTTAATATCTATTTTGAATTAATTGTTTAGCAGTGCCTGGCATTATAACATCGCCAGCGCAAGATCAGGGAACATGGGCTATTAAAGTTTGTTCAGGCTGAACTGTTGATGGAGTATTTACACTAATTACAGTCTGCCTTATTTCCTTTTACGCCATGAGGCTCCTTCTCTCTTCTGTGTGGATCGAGGTCACAACCGTATGAGTTCATTTTTTATAAAACAAAAAAGAATATAAATAAAAAATATGGCTGAAGATTTTGACGCGATTGATCCTGTTGCTGGAGAAGAAGAAGATGAAGAACTAGGTCCCTCATTGCAAGAAGAGCTTGAAGGAGCGGGTTCTTTACTCCCCAAACACCGTCAAGAACTATTGCGAGAAAGAATTCAATCGTTCTATAGAAGCATAGGGCGAGAGCTACCAGACGTGCTTGATCCTAACGATTTTGAGGAAGATGGTGGGCATTTGTATATAAGAACTGTCGCTGGAGTGCGCGCAAAGGTTACTTCAACACAAAAAACCAAACAAGTTTTTAAAAATAAGCACAATTAGGCGAAAACTCCCTATTGCTAAGGCAGAACATTAACCTTTTAGAGCTTAGAGTCAAAGCCGTTAGTCTTTTACAGAACTTGGGGCAAGAGTTGCCAACACAATCTAAAATACAAAACATACCTCTTCAAGATTTAACTCAAGAAGCAGATGAACTAATAGCAGAAAATTTAAACGAGTTTAAAAGAGGAAACACATTTAAAAACAATTGAAGATTCTCCATTGCCTATGCGTGAAATACTGGGACTTAATGCTGCTCTACGGACAATAAGGGGTGAACTAACAAACAAT
Organism: Conus ventricosus; assembly: GCA_018398815.1. NCBI lineage: Eukaryota > Metazoa > Mollusca > Gastropoda > Neogastropoda > Conidae > Conus > Conus ventricosus. The sequence continues at coordinate 84,892,156 of CM031611.1, read as the reverse complement.
TTAGCAAAACTTGGTGAGCTAGAGAAGAGAAAGAAGAAAAAAAAAAATAAACTCGCTGATGCAGATGATAACAATTTAGGACAAGAAGAAAAGGCTAGAATACAGCAGAAAATACAAGATTTAATGTTTAAAAAGGGCGGCTAGGTTAGAAGTGCTGTCTACTAACAGAGCGCAGCTAGCAACGCAAACAAGCAGAATCAGAGAAACTATAAACAGAATACTTTATGAAACACTACACTAGCTGAAAGAATAAGGACTCTGTTCAGGGAACAGGGGATTACAATAGTTAGTATATTAACGGCTGTTGGGTTTGCTATCTCTACACTCGTTTTATGCTTTAACCGGCAGCGCGCCAACAGGGTCAGTAGCGCCTCCAACGCCTCAGCCTGGTAAAAGTTGGATTAGAAACAATTACATCATCTAGCAAACTTATTAAAGAAGTTAGCAGCCAAAGCTCTTGATGCTCTGCCTGGCATAATTGGCAGTGTTGTTAGTTGGGTTTTGTCTACTATAGGCAAAGTTGCTGGTTATATGGCTGACCATCTGTGGACATTAGGAGTGTTAGCTGCTGGATTAAGTTTTAGTGAAATAATGTATGGCTATCCAGTAAAAGTTAAAAACACCCAAAAAGGGCTGTCTTTTCGTTAGTATGACTGTCAGTGTGAGGTAGATCAACAGGTGGAGTGCCTTCTGGGCTGCTTTCTGGCTGTGGAGCACTTATAACTGGATCGCTTTCTTCAGGGGTGGGAACTTTCTTTAAAATAGATGGAGCAGGCCTTGTTTTTAAGCCTTGATTGTGCCCTAAGTTTTGGTCGTCTCCAGCTATGAGGATTTCATTGTTTTTAATTCTGTATCATGCCCAAACTGTAGTCTAAGGTCAGAAGCAGCATGTATAATCCTTGGCCTACAACAAAGTCAACCTTTGACCTAGCATGCGCAAGAACGTCTTGATACCTTTGTATGCTGGCAGGCAAATCAACAGCAGAGTTAATAGATCTTCTAAATTGGCTAGAAATTGTTTTCTAGCATCAAAGCCAGTAGATTGATCTACTATGCTAGATTAGTCTGTGCTTGTGCTCCTTTAAAAGGCACCAAACGTATGTCCGTATGGAGTCATTAAGCCTTTGCACTCCTGGCATTGTTAGGCCTTTACTTTTATCTAAGATAAATGTTGCCCAAGCATTAGGGCGCTTTTGTTCTATGGATTCCAATCGAACTTGTTTGTCTGGTTGAAAAGAGGTGTGAACAGGCTAGTAGTCATAAGTATATTCTCGTTTTACACCCCACAATACAATGTGCCTAACCATGATTGCGGTCTAACTTTTGTCTAAAATCAGTTGAAGGATTAATGTTAAATTCGTTGCAGATTCTTTCATATACATTATTGTCCATTGGGCTTTTAATGGATTAAACGCGTTGTCGTTAGGGAGGGGCACTTGTAGTTCAGTTAGTATTCGTCTGTACTGGTAATAAACATGAAAGTTATATACTGACCTTACTAAAGATTAGGGTGGTTTAAATGGTTTGCATATGAAACACTGCAGCCAGTAGTTGCGCAGTAAACGGCAAAATTTAACTGATTCTGGTTAAAACATCATAGGGCGGGATGACCATGCTGATGGCACTCTATCACTCTTTATTGGCGGATTTAAATATTTAGTTAGTGGGTTTACAAGTCTGACTTGGAAGCCATATGATTCATCTACTGCAATGGTTAAATTGCTGAAGTCCAAAGATTTGGGGTTATAAAAAGCTCCTACATTGTATGTAGCACTTTCGTTATATTTAAAAGGTTCCATTTTTTTAAAATAGTTTTTTAAATAGTTATAAAAAAGATGCGCATCTATATAACCAACTAAACAAACGTGTGTTCTTAACGTACCCAATTAACAATAGGCGCGGTAATTATAGGGTTGTCCTTAGAGAAATTGGTTTTAAAGTTATGTGGGTTAACATATCTGAAAGAGCTCAAAATAACTGGATTAATGCTAAGAATGAACAGTGCAATCAAATAAGTCATATACAAATACCAGAAGGTTATTACAACTTTGTGTTCTTTAAAAGAAGTACTTAGCGAATTTGGCATATTGTTAACAATTAACGAGGCAAACCTCAGAATTACTGTAAATTTTCCACTAGAAGAAAGAAGGGAGTACGCTTTCCCAGAGGGGCTTGCTCGAATTTTAGGCTTTCACAGTAGTGGTAGAGATTATAGATTTAGTACAAAAGAAAACATCTGGCAATTTAAAGGCAATAAACCTGATTTTCTCATAAATCCAATGTTGTATGTTCATTTACAACAGTTAAAACAGATGCTAATTTGTTTGATGGCTATCCGTCTACAGTTCTAAAGGTTTTGCCACCAACTAGGGCGGGGTTTTGCGATTATCAGTTATATAAGTTTGATGGAGACAGTCAATTTAAAGAATTAATTAGTGTAGATATAAATTCATTAGATGTAGAAATAACTAACCAAGATGGAAAGCCAGTTGTTTGTTCTGATTTATTAATAGAGCTGGAAGTAGAAGAGCGTACTGTAAACCCTTAATTTTTATGTCCCTGGAGAGAATGTAAATATCTATGTTCACGATCACCAAATCCTCTTCTGCACGGAAACCCCCATTTTAAATTGACGATTACGTCGATTTTTAGAGGTTTTTGGCGTGTTAATTTTTTTAGAAACAGGTGTTAATTTTGGCCAAAACTGACATAAGAAGGACGTGATTTGTATGTGAAAAGGGGGGTTTTCGTGCAGAATAACATGGGTGGTCGTGAACGAAGATATTTACATTCTCTGCTGGTCAAAATAGATAACGATAGTTAAGTTAGTAAATTGGTATATAAATCAGGACAGCTGAAACAAAGGAGCTCAGGTGAGAAAATGACCATGAACTACAAGGAAGAAAGACAGAAGGAGAATGAGCTGAAATTACAATGTGTAATTGATGTTAATTTCATATATCATAGCTTGTTATTCTCATTATTACTATTATCATCATCATTGTTATTATTATCATCATTGTTATTATTATTATCTAATCAATATGGATTACTATTACTACTCTTACTACTATTACTGCTACTACAACTACTACTACTACTACTACTACTACTACTATCTACTACTACTACTAACTACTGCTGCTGCTGCTGCTACTACTACTACTACTACTTCTGCTGCTACTGCTACTAAATTAATGGTGAGGGAGGAGGAGGAGGAGGAGGAGGAGGAGGAGGGAGGAGGAGGAGGAGGAGGAGGGGGATACAGCATCTAAAATAACTTCAGACGATTCCGTCCATTCAGCATTCTTTCACATAGATACTGAACAGGAA
>CM031611.1:84876323-84886323 GCA_018398815.1 Conus ventricosus | reverse complement strand
AAAAAAAAAAAAAAAAATTAAAAAAAAAAAAAAAAGGGGGAAGAAAAAGGAGGGGAGGGAGGGGAAAGGGGAGGGCAAAGGGGGGGCCCGGGGGGAAAGAAGGAGAGGACATAAAGAGAGGACAAAAAGAGGGGCCTAAAAGGAAGGGTGGAAGTATGAGGGAGGGCGAGGGGGAGGTGGGTGGGGGGGTGGTGTGAGAGAGGAGAATAGTAGAGTCGAAAGTAGAGAGAAAGGAAGTAAGAAGGAAAGTAAAGAGAAGGAACGAAAGGGGGAAGGAGCCCTTCAGAGGACGATAGAAAAGGAACAAGGACGGAGGAGGTGAGGGAGAAGAAAGGGAAAGGGGAGAGGGGGGGTAGAAAAAAAAGGGGGGGGGGGAAAGAAAAAAAAAAAAAAAGGACGGGGAGGGGAGAGGAGGGGGCAAAGGAGGGTAGGAAGGAGAGGGATAGATACAAAAGTAAGTGAGAAGAAAAATAAATGAATAAATAAAAGAAAATAGAAAAAAAACAAAAAGACAGGAGGACTGGGGAGCTAACCCTATCAGAAACTCCTGTCAAAAGATATAGGCTCTCAAACGATCATTCCAGTAGGCGCCAGGCTCTACGGTCACGAAGAGGCCACTGATGCAGACCAACCATGCACAGGTAAGTACTAAAGGGTAAAGGGAATCTTTAATTTCATTGTCCACCTGAATTGTCTCGGGAAAAAAAGTACACGGGAATTGCTAAGTTTTTTCATTGATACAGCTGGATTTCTGGTGCCCAGTTTTTGAATCAGGTGAGACTCCATATCCTTCCTGTCTCTAGAGTCACTAGTTTTCATGAGCCATAAGCCCTTCACTCTTGCATTGTGCGCGGAATGGCTGGGGAGGTTGAAGTGCTTGGCTACTGGTTTGTCCCCTGTTGTATTTAATGTCAGCGAGGTGTTCCTTGAATCTGACTCAAAGTGCGGCGGTTTCGCCGATGTAAGTTTAGAACAAACGGTGCAGTGGTGATGTAGACCAAGTTAGTGGTTTGGCAGTTGAAGAATTTGGAGACAGTCATGCGTGAACTGGGTCCTTTCACTTCAATGGCAGTGCAGATGAAGGGGCAGGTCTTGCAGTTGGGCAGATTGCATGGGCTTGTGCCTACATAAGATTGGGACGTCTGTGAGGCTGGAGACTGGAACGCACAAGCAAGTCACGGTATTCTTGTCCGTTTGTAGGCAACTAGAGGGGGCGGGGAAAAAATTCTAGCTGAGGGGCACAAGACTGAAGGATGTTCCAGTTGGTTTGGAGAATTTTGCGCACCTGGTGGACAGAAGGGTGGTACAGCAGGCTGACAAAGGTCTGTCTCTGGTTGATTCCTGGGTTTGGGTTCCAGAGCTTGTGGACGGGCGATGAGCTGGACTTTCTGGAGAGCACGGTCAATGATGTCTTCGGGGTAGTGGCGATCAAGGAAGAACTGTTTCATTTCAAGGGCTTTTACGTTAAAGACAGAGTTCTCAGAGCAGAGTCTGCGGAGCCTCAAGAACTGAGAATAGGGTATGCTGGTTTTGGTACTGGGATTATGTGACGATCTGTAGTCGAGATAAGAGTGGGAGTCCGTAGGTTTGTAGTGGATGGAAGTGGAGAGTCCACTATCAGTGATGGAGAGATTCATGTCAAGGAAAGTGATGCACTTTTCAGATATTGCATAGGTGAAATTGATGCTGGATGAAAGTTCTGGACTGCTGTGATGAAGACATGGAGAATCACTGATGGGCATGGAGGTAGCACCAAGTCCGTCATCGATGTAGCGTTTATAGAATTCAGGGATAGAACCATGGTATTGTTGCAGGAAGTTGTGTTCAAAGTATCCATGAAAAGGCATGCGTAGCTGGGGCCCATTTTGGTACCCATGGCGACACCAATGATTTGTTTGAAAGTGTCGCCAAGGAAGGTAAAGGTGTTGTTGGTGAGGACGAGTTCCGCAAGGCGAATAAGAGTGGTAGTCGCAGGGGAAGGGTCTGTTTTTGGTTGAGAAAAAAATGACAGGGCTTGCAGTCCATCTGCAGGGGGAATACTAGTATACAGAGATTTTCACGTCGAGAGTGAATAGATATTTAGGCTGAAACTTCGGATTGAGGTGGAGGTCATTAATGAGACTGAGAGCATGAGTAGGTCCTTGATGAACGTGGGCAGGTTTTGAACGAGGGGTTGGAGGATGGAGTCGAGGTATTCAGAAATATTTTCTGTGGGGCAACTGCAGGCTGAGACGATGGGTCTACCAGGGGTGTTAGCCTTGTGAATTTTGGGCAGAAGGTAGAAAATTGACTCTCTGGTCTTGGCTTTGATTAACAGTTTAGCCGTAGGGGGTAAGTGGCCTTTTTTAACAAGATCCTTAATGGTTTTTGAAATAGTTTTCTGGTCTACTGGGAGGGTGGGCTTTTCCCAGTTTCTGGTAGCTGGTGGTGTCGTTGAGTTGCCTGAGAGCTTCTGCTATATACAGGTTCCTGTCCCACACCACTACCGCACCACCTTTGTCAGCTGGTTTTATGACAATGTCATCCCTCTTGTGGAGGGACTCAAGAGCTTGAATTTCTGTGGGGGTAAGGTTTGAAATCGTACTGGGGGAGAATTTAAGTTTGCGTAATTCAGAGAGGCAAGTTTTGATGTAGCATTCAACTTCATTATTCCCATGGGGTGGTTCTCGGTACACAGGGGTGTGGAAAAGTTTGTGAAATAAATCATCGTCAGGGTTGAAGGTACGTTTGGGGAGGTGACCCAAACACGGCCATCCATCTTAAGGAACGAAAGAAGCGTTCGCAGTCATGGATGACGTCGTACTTGTTGATGGAGGGCTTCCTGGGGATGAATTTGAGACCCCTAGAAAGTACAGATTCTTCAGAGGCAGACAGATGGAGGGTTTGGAGGTATGCGGTGTACCAGTTTATCACATTTGTTGTCAGTCGAAAGAGGCGAGGTGGTGAGGGTGTCAGTAGGAAATCCAGGGGGCTGCAGACGTCCAGGGGGTGAAGGGGTGGCAGAGGCAGGAACAGGACTGGTACGCGAGGGGCAGCGCAGGAGGAGCATCAACAGAGCGGGACAGGGTGGTGAGGGTGTCAGTCGAAGATCCAGGGGCGGCAGGCGTCCAGGGGGTGAGGGGGTGGCAGAGGCAGGAACAGGACTGGTGCGCAAGAAGCCGGCTGTTCGAGGGGCTGGAAAGGAAACCCTTTAAAAGGGTGGTTAGCAGTGGAAAATTTTATATTTTATTCTGTTTGTTTTTATGCAGGTGATGGTTAGAGTAGTGCGTTGAGGTTGATGACTGTCATTTGAGATAAGGATAGAAGAAGGGTTGAGTGTGCGTGTGAGTGCTTTGTCAGTAATAAATTTGTGTGTGCTGGGTGCGATGGAGTTTGGTGCAGAGAGCTTGAATGTGGGTCTTCATGAGTTGAAAGCTTGCTTGTTGCAAAATTTTGTTAGTTTTAGAACACAGGAAACTTGTTGTTAAGGTCAGAGGGAGAATGTGTAAGTTTAAATCCTACAGGAATAATACGATGGTGAAGACAGTGTCGGAGAAAAGAAGGTGGCTGTTAGTTCTAGTGCAAGAGAAAGTGGCTTTAGCGTAAGAGAGAACAAAAGGAAAATGGAAGGAAAGACAGGCTTGAGAAAGTAGTTGAGGCAGAAATGTAAAGATGAGGGGAAGGTAGAGGAGGTAGAGAAGGAGGACGAGGAATAGTTGTGCATGATGACAAATGCAACAAGGAAAACGAGACAAACATAAAGTGCAGTGAAGGAAAAAGTACAAACGGCAAATGAAACAAAAATGCGGCGTTACTGAAACACGACAAAAACGCAGAAGAGCACACAAAACAAAGTGTGAAGTTAACGACGATTTAATGCACGACACAAAACAGGACAAGAAATTTTCGGCAAAATGCCTTCCTCAGCGAAAAAAATACAGACATAAACATGCACAATACTCCCCTTGTGAAGCCAAAGTGGTGAATGAAGTAGACAGAGGGACAGTGGAAGAGAGGGTGAGTAGAGTTCGAAGAATAGGGCACGAGGAAAGAGGGTAGAGTAAAGTGAGGAGGAGGAAAAGGAGAGAGGGAGAGAGAGAGAGAGAGAGAGAGGGGGGGGGGGGGAGGGGAGAAAGAGAGGGGGAGAGACAGAGAGAGAATGGAAGTAGAGGAAGAGTGGAGAATAAGAGAGAGAAGAGGAGGGGAAGGAGAGTGAGTGGAGGGGGAGGGGGTGTGATGGTATGTAGTGGGTGTGTTGCATATGAATGAAATGAACAAGAGAAAGCACAATAAATAAGATACAATATACTCGAAAAATCATTTTAAATGACAAGGGGAGGGGGGGGGGAGAGAAGGGGGTCAGCGCCTAAAGCATCCGACCCAAGTCTGACCCAAGGGTAGGTTGCCCTACCCAAGCACCAAGGGGTGAGAGGGAAAAAGGGGAGAACCCGAGAAAAAACCCACTAGCCAGCGCGATAAGAGCTGCAAGGCTCACCCCCCACACACACGAAAAAAAAAAAAAAAAAAAAAAAAAAAGCACTTGCCGCGGGCAAAGCCTCACACACACACACACACACACACACACACACACACCCCACACACACACACACATACACACAAAAGTGCGCGCGTGCGCACGAACAAACACGCACGCACACATACACACGCCAATAAGCGCACACACTGGGGGGGGGGGGGGGGGTAACAATGGGGAAAAATGGGTAAATGTACAAACAAGGCATACATTAAGACATCTGGGTTTAGCATAGGGAAGTAGGTGGTGCTATGGTGGCGCAACAGAAAAAAAGGGCAAAATAAGAGCATTAACGCAAAAGATAGATATGCGGTCATGATGAGAGGCGCTAACAACACTCCCCAAAGACCAACAAAAAAACAAAAAAAAAAAAAAAAAAAAAAAAAAAAAATTCTATACATATTATATACACACACATATATATATAAACATATATATATATATATATATATATATATATATATACATACAGATAGACTAAAAAAAAAAATTAAAAAAAAAAAAAAAAGGGGAAGAAAAAGGAGGGGAGGGAGGGGAAAGGGGAGGGCAAAGGGGAGGGCCGGGGGGAAAGAAGGAGAGACATAAAGAGAGGACAAAAAGAGGGGCCTAAAGGAAGGGTGGAAGTATGAGGGAGGGCGAGGGGGAGGTGGGGTGGGGGGGGGGTGAGAGAGGGAATAGTAGAGGTCGAAAGTAGAGAGAAAGGAAGTAAGAAGGAAAGTAAAGAGAAGGAACGAAAGGGGAAGGAGCCCTTCAGAGGCGATAGAAAAGGAACAAGGACGGAGGAGGTGAGGGAGAAAGAAGGGAAAGGGGGAGAGGGGGGTAGAAAAAAAAGGGGGGGGGGGAAAAAAAAAAAAAAAAAAAAAGGACGGGGAGGGGAGAGGAGGGGGCAAAGGAGGGTAGGAAGGAGAGGGATAGATACAAAAGTAAGTGAGAAGAAAAATAAATGAATAAATAAAGAAAATAGAAAAAAAACAAAAGACAGGAGACTGGGGGAGCTAACCTACTCAGAAACTCCTGTCAAAAGATATAGGCTCTCAAAAAGATCATTCCAGTAGGCGCCAGGCTCTACGGTCACGAAGAGGCCACTGATGCAGACCAACCATGCACAGGTAAGTACTAAAGGGTAAAGGGAATCATAAGTCATTGTCCACCTGAATTGTCTCGGGAAAAAAAGTACACAGAATTGCTAAGCTTTTTCATTGATACCAGCTGGATTTCTGGTGCCCAGTTTTTGAATCAGGTGGACATCCATATCCTTCCTGTCTCTAGAGTCACTAGTTTTCATGAGCCATAAGCCCTTCACTCTTGCATTGTGCGCGGAATGGCTGGGGAGGTTGAAGTGCTTGGCTACTGGTTTGTCCCTGTTGTATTTAATGTCAGCGAGGTGTTCCTTGAATCTGACAGTCAAAGTGCGGCCGGTCTCGCCGATGTAAAGTTTAGAACAAACGGTGCAGTGGATGATGAAGACCAAGTTAGTGGTTTGGCAGTTGAAGAATTTGGAGACAGTCATGCGTGAACTGGGTCCTTTCACTTCAATGGCAGTGCAGATGAAGGGGCAGGTCTTGCAGTTGGGCAGATTGCATGGGCTTGTGCCTACATAAGATGACGTCTGTGAGGCTGGAGACTGGAACGCACAAGCAAGTCACGGATATTCTTGTCCCGTTTGTAGGCAACTAGAGGGGGCTGGGAAAAAATTCTAGCTGAGTGGGCACAAGACTGAAGGATGTTCCAGTTGGTTTGGAGAATTTTGCGCACCCGGTGGACAGAAGGGTGGTACAGCAGGCTGACAACAGGTCTGTCTCTGGTTGATTCCCGGGGTTTGGGTTCCAGAGCTTGTGGACGGGCGATGAGCTGGACTTTCTGGAGAGCCCCGGTCAATGATGTCTTCGGGGTAGTGGCGATCAAGGAAGAACTGTTTCATTTCAAGGGCTTTTTCGTTAAAGACAGAGTTCTCAGAGCAGAGTCTGCGGAGCCTCAAGAACTGAGTATAGGGTATGCTGGTTTTGGTACTGGGATTATGTGACGATCTGTAGTCGAGATAAGAGTGGGAGTCCGTAGGTTTGTAGTGGATGGAAGTGGAGAGTCCACTATCAGTGATGGAGAGATTCATGTCAAGGAAAGTGATGCACTTTTCAGATATTGCATAGGTGAACTTGATAGCTGGATGAAAGTTCTGGACTGCTGTGATGAAGACATGGAGATCACTGATGGGCATGGAGGTAGCCCCAAGTCCGTCATCGATGTAGCGTTTATAGAATTCAGGGATAGAACCATGGTATTGTTGCAGGAAGTTGTGTTCAAAGTATCCCATGAAAAGGCATGCGTAGCTGGGGCCCATCCACCCCACGCACGCACGTCCCCCCACCCCCACCCCACGCACGCACGTCCTCCCACCCCACCCCCCTGTGTACACCACACACACTCCTACCCCAGATGTAGCTAGTTTAATACGTGTTTGGCTATCGATGAGATGGTTCTTTATCTAATAAATGGCGCTGCATTGTTGAAAGTCGGCCGAAGCAAAACAAACATCACGCATTGATTGTTGGGAGCTGGCTTGAGACAGCTAAAGCCATGTTTAAAAAACATGGCGTTCATTTCTTAAGGCGGAGGTAAACACGGCTGATTCGTATGCTAAAAAACTTATATTTGAAACATTTTTGCTGTTCCTCCAAGTAAAAATGTTCTTAGGTTGTATCAGACTTGATTGATTGTTAACTACAGATTCAGTGTTCATGTGGCAGGCTGATCTGTGTATTAAGATGTGTTACTTTTCTACTTTTCTAATTCTAACCAGTTCATCTGCCTTCAAGTGTGCCTTATGCAACTGGATAACGATTTTCGAATGTTCTGGCAAAACTAGATAGGGTTAGGCAGACCTTAGTACATCTACCAGTATGGAGAGGAGTAGTGTGTGGCTAGCACTATCTTCATATAATGCTTTAAATATACAATGCCGGATGTACTACTACTGGCGATTAGAGCTGCCATAAAAGCTTGGCTACAGCAATTACTGCTGTAACACTGCTAAAGCCAGTTGCAAGCCTGGTTGAGAAATGAGGAGTACAGCAAACTAGGCCAAGTGATCTTATGTGATCACTTGACCTGCAAAGCGCAGCAGCCTGCCGCCAATGACGTCAGCACGGAGCACCTGCAAACTAGGCCAAGTGTTTCATACATGATCACTTGACTGCAAAGCGCGGCAGCACCTGCAAAGCTCAGCGGCAAACTAGGCCAAGTGATCATATGTGATCACTTGGCCTTAGTGATTGAGGTTGCGAGCAAGACACAGCCTGTTTAGTCACAAAGCAGAAGTGGCCTAGTTGTTTCACTTCTTGTTTGTTTGTTGGTGTTTGTGTGTTTTGTCCTACCCCACGCATGCACACCCCCACCCCACCCCGGACTGTCTATTGTGCGTTTGTTTGTTGTTTGTTTGTGTTTGTGTTTGTTGTTTGTTTGTGTGTGTGTTTTGTTCCACCCCACGCACGCACGTCCCCCCACCCCCACCCACGCACGCACGTCCTCCCACCCCACCCCCTGTGTACACCACACACACTCCTACCCCAAGTCGCCCAAGTTCTTAATTAAGTTTTTAATTAAGTCACCCAAGTTCTTAATTAAGTTTTATTAAGTTACTTCAAGTTCCTAATAAGTTCTTGATCAAGTAACTTCTAAGTTCTTGATTAAGTCACCTCAAGATCATAACTAAGTTATCCTTTAAGTATTCAAGTTATCTTATAATTATCAAAAAAATACAAGCTATGTTTTTATCTTAAATAGTAGATGCCTAATATAGTACACACACGCCTCAAAAACGCGTCATCGTTGAGGATGTCTTGCTCAGCGTTCTCTGCATAGATCTTAAGGAAGTTCTTACATCCTAAGCAACCGCATTGATTACAATTCTGGTCTATGGAAATGTCTTTTATAGACTCCATGTCTTTATTTATTGACTTTATCATTTTAAATACGCCATGATCTATTTTTATTAAAAATTTTTAAAATATTATTCCCTTATAAATGGATCAAATGATGCTTTGCTGTTGGCGGTTTTGACGTGCTGTTGTCTTTTTCTGTATTTAACGGTTCAGATTTTTTTGATTGCTTTTGTTTCTGTTGCCATTGTGTATATATTTTATAGCCGTAATAACTGCCCCAACAGCAGCAATGGCGCCAAAAATGGCAACAGTTTTAAGTTCAATATTCATGAAGACTTTGGGGCCCTTGTATCACATGGAGTTTTTATAGCTGGCATTGAATCAACTTGTTCTGGCGTTGGTGGTGTTATGTTTTCATGATGAGTCATATTCTGTAACATTAATTTTTTTTGTCTGTTCCACTCTGCTAATTTTTTTCCTGCTTCAACACGCCAGGATTTTTAATGGTCTCACCTGATTCAGCGTTTTCTGCTGATTTTCTGGCTTGGTTACTTTCTCCACCTGATTCAGTGTTTTCTGATTCTGCTGATTTTCCAGCTCGTTCATTTTGAAGGGAAATAAAATTCTATATGATTTAAAAAGTTATTAATCCCATGATTAATGGCGATAACAATGTTCCAAATCTGTAATACAGATCACACCTAGAGACTCTAATGACTTTGTTAAAACAGGATCTTGCGTTAAATCTTACGTAAGATCTTGTTCAGAATCAATGGGAGCAAATCTACTGACTAGTTTAGTGTACAAACTAAGAACCGTTTGCCCCACACTTTTCACCATTCTAGACCCAGCTGCGCTTCATACCTGTTATGATACTTTATAATGTCTTGTGGAGACATCTGTTGAATCTGTTCTATGCTGAATTCAGTTCCGAGGAACTGTTTTGTTTTTCACACGCTGCCAAAGAATACAAACCTCTCCTTTTGGGGCATAACAGCTTGGCCATCAACTTGGTCATTCATAAGTTCAGGAAGGTTTAGGCTGCCTTGTAGCTGTAGGAGATCATCACTGTTCATGTTTTTTAATAATTATAATTATTTTATTTTATAAAAATGAGCACCGAAAAAAACTGTTACCAACCTTGTTATACCATTCTGCTGTTATTGGAGGACTAAGTGTAGGATACTCAATGCTTGGTAAAAGCTGTTAAAATAAAACCAGCAGATCTTGGCAAACTAGACTTTGAGGATTCAGCAAAGCTTATTGCTATCATTGCAGCTTCGGTTGCCACGAAAGATTTTCTAGTCAAGCAAGGAATAATTCCAGACAGTATAAATATGTAAATAAAAAATACATTTATAAAAAATGGCTTCACTCGTAATGATGATAGGCGGCGCTGTGGTTATGCGCTCGCTTTTAGTGGAAGTAATTACGCATTTAGTAAACTGCGAGATGAAGGCGAGAGAAAAGACATAACAAAGCTGTGGAGCAACTAGCTGCAGCACAAGATCGCTATGAAAAGCAGAGAATTGAGCAGTTAGATTTTATTAATGATACTCTGAAAAAACAGGGCATGCGGCTTAACATTTAAAGATGATGATCAAATTAT
>CM031611.1:84821909-84869047 GCA_018398815.1 Conus ventricosus | reverse complement strand
TTTACTTATTTACAAAAGTTTCTTAATTTTTGTATTATCCAGTCTTAACTTTGCTTTATTTAGTTCTAAAAACTTTTCCCATAGAAAATGGGTCTACAACAGGAGGTTGCATTTTTCTTTGCAGAAGTTGGTTCTTCTTCTTTTATGTGGGGGTTTGTGACTTTGTTGTTAGGTATGGGTTAGGTATTTGTATGCTAAAACTCCCCCCAACAACAACAGCAGCAAATACATAATAATACATCTTATCGTTTGTTTGTGTTTGTGTTGTTTTTAAATTTGGGGTTTGCTGTTGGCGGTGATGCTGTATTACTATCTAATAATTTTGTTTTGCTGATTGGTTTGCTTTTTCAGTCTGTTCCATTCAGCTAGTTTACACCCGGCCTAAACACGTCAGGTTTTTTTAGTTTTAGTAACACTACTCACTTGTGGTACATTCACTTGCGGTACATTCACTTGTGTACCATCTGCCCTGCGGACGTCCTGCGGGGGTCTTCTTCTCCTGATTGCTCTTTTTTTTTATTGCGTTTTAAATTTTTAATATGATCAAAATTAATATGATTAAAAGTAATTAATCCCAGATAATGGGCATAACATCGTCCCATATCTGTAATACATGTCACATGCAAGAGTTTCTAGGCACTTGTCTTGTGATAAGTCATATTTTAAATCTTCGTCTGCTTGCTCCTCACACTTTAAAACTATCCATTTTAAAAAGCAATAAAAAAAATAATGTAATACTTTTAAAACCAGAGTTTAACGCTGGTTAATTATGCAGTGCCTATCGTTGGTGTTATAGTTTATTCAACCCTTGCAAAATGCTTGTTAGGAATAAAACCGCCAAAAAATGGGAAAGATAGAAGATTTCCCCAAAACTAGTTGAAACCCTTATTTTTAGCTTTAACAACAAAAGATTATCTGATTAAAAAGCACATAGACGGTCTTTCTTTATTATGTTTAAATTTTAATTATATTTTTTAGTTAATAAAAGATGAGTGAAAAAAAGATTATAAATACGATTTACCACTTCCTGTGATTGGCGGTCTAAGTATAGGCTATAGCGCGTTAGCAAAAAACATGTTTAAATGAGGCTGGTGGATCTAGGAAGGTTAGACATTGAGGATGTTGTTAAGGTTATAGTTTAATTACTGCAGGGATTGCGTCAAAAGCCTTTCTGGTTAACAGGGGATTATCCCCGAAAATATTATGCATAGAAAGATAATTCATAAGAAAATATTGATTTATAAAAAAGATATCTGGATGGTTTTAAAGGTGGGAGGAGCTATTGTTAATGCTTTAGCTTTCTCTGGAAGCAATTATATGTTTAGTAAACTGAGGTCCGACTAAGAGAGAGAACGTCATAACAAGGCAATAGAAGATTTAGCTAAGGCAAGAGACGCTTACGAGAAAAGACGAATTGCTCACTTAGACTTTATTAATAAAAAGTTAAGAGAACAGGGACATGCAGAGCACACATTTACAGACGTTGATGATGCAATGAATGAGTATTACTTAGTGACGGGAAATAAGTTTCTAACAACACCGCCTCCAGAACTGTCTGACTTTTATGAACCATCTGAGGAACAGAAGACTGCAGAGAAAAGTTTTTTATTGCAGTTGGCATGACTTCAGTCTATCTTGTTGCTCACTTTCTTGTGTAAAAAAAAATGCATTTAAAAAATGAACAAAAATATTATTCTCCTAAAGGGTATTGGAAAGGAAAGAGGGGTATTGAAAAACTGAGTAAAGTGCTAGAGTGGGCTGATTTAGATGCGAAAGACTGGCTTTCAAAACAGGCAATTTGGCAAATATATCGCCTGCCCCAAAAAGAAAAAAATAAGGCCTAGATTTGTTAAACTCAGTTCCAAATGACACCCACCAGATGGACTTTTCTGTTTCTTCCACATGACAAAGGTAGAAAAAAAAAGTTTAAGTATGCTCCCGACAGTTTTTGACATGGCGTCAAGATACAAAGACGCTGAGCCTTAACGGAAAAGCTCAACTGCTGTTTCTGTGGCTTTACAACAAATATACATGAGAGGTCCATTTAAAGTATCCTAGGGTGATCCAGGTTGATGAGGAAAAGAGTTCAAGGTTCTGTAAAACCCCTGTTTTTAAAACATCATGTTACAGTTAAGAGAGGGATCCCAGGCAACCATCGATCACAAGCCCTAGTAGAAAACTTTAATAAGAATCTAGCTGAACGTCTGTTTACCTATCAATATCACAGAGAAATTATAAATAGAGAACGCAACACAGAATGGGTTAGGAGATTGCCAGCAGTCTTACGTGCAATGAACAATGAAGAATTTAAAGCAACAGGCCTTAAACCCGTAAACGCAATCAAATTAAAAAAAATGCATTATGAAGATGTGCAGGGGACTCAAAACTCTTGCCGTTTGGACTAAAAGTAAGATACTTGTATGCTCCCGGAGAGGCAAAAGGGCGATGTTAGAAATTTGAGCCACAGATCCTATATGGAGCGTAGACGTATATGAAGTTGAAAGAATCATGAAAAAAACCCCCCCCGTATATTATTTTAAAAGACACTCTCTCTTCTAAAAAGCCCGCCCCTAAAAGATCCTTTGTTCGCGAGGAGCTGCAAGTTGTCCCGCCAACACAGCGAAATTAACAAAAAAAAAATAGTATTTCTTTTTTGCTAAACTTATTTTTTTGTTAAACTTGTTTTTTGACCTATTTTGTGTTTAACTGATCATGTGTTTGTTTTTCAATGTTCTGTTTAATTGCTTCAGTGTCTACCTGTCGTGAAGTAAAAGTCTTCTCCACTCCTTTTGAAGTTCACAATTTTTGTCGTCTATAATCATCACCGTCGGCCATAAGCTTCTCAAATTCTTCGTCCGTAATGTTTTCTCCTGTAATGATTTGCTTATTCTTAATCTCAATGAACAAAGTTTTGCTGATGCTAGGGCAACATGGCAGTGTGCTTTTGTAATTTAGGAGTTAAGTTTTTTAAAATTTTTCCCCTTTTAAAAGAACCCAAGCCCTGACGCTTCAGAAAAAGACTTCTTTAATTTAATAAACAACATTGTTTTTGGAAAGACGATGGAGAACGTCACAACGCAAAGATATGAAAAGTTACAAAAGAAAACCAAGCAATAATTTTGGCCTAAAAACCCAACTATAAAGACTTTAGAAGTTTAACCCAGCCTGTTGGCATTTAAAGAAAAAAAGGATGTAATTGGGACAACGTTTTTATCGGTTACAAAATTAGAGTTGTCAAGTTTTTGATGTTAAATTCTGTACGACTATTTAAAAAACCACTGTCCCAGAAGCAAATTTCTTACACAGACACTGACTCTTTTATTCTAGACGCCCCCAGAAAAGACTTTTACAAAGACTTAGAAACTGAAGTGCAAAAAGGACGATGGGGGTACCACATCCACTACCCAAAAAGCAGCCCCTTTACATTAAACGTAAACAAAAAGTGATTGGAAATAAAAATAAAGGGTGAACTTAATGGACAGTTAAAAAGTATTGGTTTGCGGTAAAAGAGTCACTTTTGCTAGCCAATTTCTGTAATGAAAAATAAGGTATAAGAAAAGAATTTTGCAAAAAAAATTCTCACGATAACTAAACAAGCTCTTTTTGAAACAAAGTATTTTATCACACAAATGAAAACTACGCTCTACCTCCATCAAGTAAACACAACTGCGTTAAAAAAAAATAAATAGTCTCAAACAATAACAAGAGAATTTACGTCAGCCTGAGTTTTAAAGGTGGCTTTGGGAAATTTTTAAAAAAGTTTAACTTGACTGATTTGGGCTTGTACTTAATTAAAACCCAAACTATACTTACTTAAAACCAACTATATTTACTTAAGAACCTAACTAGTACTTAAAACTAGAATTTAAAATTTTTTGCACTTTCTGTAATTTATTTGCACTTAATTTAAAAAACTTTCATAGCAACTTAACTTGTACTTATCCAGTTTTTAAATTTTACTTTTTTTAGTTCTAAAAACTATTCATAGAAAATGGGTCTACAACAGGGGGGTTGCACTTTCTTTGCAGAATTTGGGTTTTTTCTTCTTTTACTGGGGGGGGTTTGTGACTTTTTTGTTGGGGTATGGTTAGGTTTTTTGTATCTAAAACTCCCCCCCAAACAAAAACCAGCAAATACATAAAAAATACACTTATCTTTTGTTTGTTTTGTTTGTTGTTAATTGGGGTTCTGTTGGCGGGATGCTTTTTACTACTAATAATTTTTTGTTTTGCGTTTGGGTTTTGCTTTTCTCAGCCCCTGTTCCATCACAGTTTAAAACCCCGGGCCCCCCTCAACACGTCCAGGATTTTTAGTTTTAGTAACCTACTCACTTGGGTACATTCACTGCGGTACATTCACTTGGACATTCTCCCTGCACTGCCTGCGGCGTCTTTTTCTCCTGATTGCTCTTTTTTTTTATTGCGATTAAATTTTTTATGATAAAAATTTAAATGATTAAAAGTAATTAACCCCAGATAATGGCATAACATCTCCCATATCTAAAATACATGTCAAAATGAAAGAGTTTCTAGGACTGTCTTGTGATAACAAATTTTAAACTTCGTCTTTCCTCACTTTTTAATAACATCCTTTTTTAAAAAGCAATAAAAAAAAAAATTTAAAATACTTTAAAACCAGATTTAACGCTGGTTAATTAGCAGTGCCTATCGTTGGTTTATTTTTTCAACCCTTGCAAAATGCTTTTTTGGGAAAAAAACCCGCCAAACAGGGGAAAGATAGAAGATTTCACCAAAACTATTGCAACCTTTTTTAGCTTTAACAACAAAAGATTATCTGATTAAAAAGCCATAGACGGTTTTTCGTTTTAGATTATTTAATTATTTTTTTTTAGTTAATAAAAAATGATAAAAAAAAAGATTTAAATACGATTTTACCACTCCCTATTGGGGTCTTATTGGCTATAGCGCGTTAGCAAAAAACAGTTTAAAAGGGGCTGGGGGATCTAGGGGGTTAGACATTGAGGATTTTGTTAAGGTTATATTTTAATTTACTGCGGGGGATGCGCAAAAACCCTTTTCGGGTTACACAGGGGATTACCCAGAAAAATATGCAAAGAAAAATAATTCATAAGAAAATTTTGATTTAAAAAAATTCTGGATTTTTTTGATGGGGGAGGAGCATTTTTAATGCTTTATTTTCCGGAAAAATTTAAAGTTTAGAAAACTGGGGTCCGACTAAGAAAGAACGCATAAAAAGGCAATAAAATTTAGCTAAGGCAAAGACCTTACGAGAAAAGACAAATTTGTTTCATTTGACTTTATTAATAAAAAGTTTAAGAGAACGGGGACATGCGAGCACACAAATCGACTTGTGATAAATGAAGGAAATTACTTATGAGGGGAAATAAGTTTCTAACAACACCCCCCAAACCTGTCGACTTTTATGAACCACTAAAACAGAAGACTGCAGAAAATAGTTTTTTTATTGCATTGGGCATGACTCAGTCTATCTTGTTGCCCCTTTCTTTTAAAAAAAATGCATTAAAAATAGAACAAAAATTATTATTCCCAAAAAGGGTATTGGAAAGGAAAAGGCTATTGAAAAACTGAGTAAAGCTGCTAAGTGTCTAAATTTCAGATGCGAAAGACGGTTTAAAAACAGGAAATTTTTGGCAAAAATCTGCCTGCCCCAAAAAAAGAAAAAAAAAGCCTAGATTTGTTAACTCATTCCAATGACCCCCCAGAGGGGACTTGCGTACCCCCACATGAAAAAGGGTAGAAAAAAATTTTAAGTATGCCCCTACAGTTTTGACATGGCGTCAAATACAAAGACGCTGAGCCTTAAGGGAAAAAACCAAAACGCTTTTTGCTGGGGCTTTAAAACAATATACATGAAGTCCTTTTAAAGACCTGGGATACCGGTTGATGGGGAAAAGAGTTAAAAGGTTTTCTGTAACCACTGTTTTTAAAACATCATGTTACAGTTAAGGAGGGACCCAGGCAACCATCATCAAAAGCCCTAGTAAAAACTTAATAAAACACGAACGTCTGTTTACCTATCAATTCACGGGGAAAATTATAAATAAGAACGCAACCAGAATGGGTTAGGAATTGCCGCAGTTTACGTGCAATGAACTGAAGATTAAAGCAACGGGCCTTTAAACCAGAAACGCAACAAATAAAAAAAAAATAGCATTACTGAAGATGTGCGGGGGCTCAAAAACTTTTCCGTTTGACTAAAAGAAGATCTTGACCCGGAGAGGAGAGGGGAGTTAATTAGACCACAATCCATATGGACGTAGACGATATAAGTTAAAAATCGAAAAAAACCCCCCCGATATTATTTAAGAGCACTCTCTCTTCTAAAAACCCGCCCCAAAAAAATCCTTTTTTCGCAGGAGCTGCAAGTTGCCCCCAAACACAGCAAAGAAAAAAAAAAAAAATAGATTTTTTTTGCAAATTTTATTTTTTGAAACGTTTTTTGACCTTTTTTTGTTTTTAACTGATCAGTGTTTTTTTTTTTAAATGTTCTTTTAAATTTGTTTCAGTGTCCCTGTCGGAATAAAAGTCTTTCTCCACTCCTTTTGAATTTAAATTTTGTCGTCTATAATCATCAAACCGTGGGGCCATAAGCTCTAAAATTTCTTCGTCCAAATTTTTCACCTGAAATGTTTTGCTTATTCAAAACTCAATAAACAAAGTTTTGCTGATGCAGGGCAACAAGGGCATGGTTTTTTAAAATTTAGGAGTTAATTTTTTTAAAACAGCACTTACAATCTAGACAGGCGCCAAAAACCAAAACCCCAAAGGCCCCCTAATCAAAAAAGGCGGTCCCCAAACCCCCAGTAGCTAAGACAGCAACACTAGACCCACACTTACCTAGCTACAGTTTTCTTTCTAGTAACCCATACTTATCCAATCACTTTCATTCCCTTTTGAAGCATTATTTTTTTTAAGCAAACGTTGAACCCCATTTTTTAAATAAATTTTTTTTTAAAAAATTTAACTTATAATACTTCTTATTAATCCTTCTGGCAGCACTTCATTAACAGAGTACAACGAAATAAATCCAAAATTAATAAAATAAAGTCGGTACTGTTATTTTGCTTTGTCAACCATCACAGAAACCTTGTCAGTGATACATGGGGGTTTTTCGTCTCCGTTTTTAGTAATTGCAATACCGAGCTTAAAGGGGCCCCAAATTTTTTCCCCTTATTGTATCCCGTTTAACGATGTTCTGGCAAACAGTTTCGCCCTCCCTCGGAGTAAAAAAAAAAAAAAAAACATCGTCATTTCCCTAGGATGACTGTACCCTTTGGGGGAAAATTTCAAACCGACGGGTCCCCCCCCACTTCAGCAAGGGACTTCTTCTCTGTAGCAATTTTCAAACTCGCCTTTTATTTCAATCTTTTTTTCTGTGTTTTTCCGGGAACCACTAACAAGAAAAGGGCCCATTTAAGGCTTTTCTAAAATTTTTTTCCTTTACAAAGTAACATGGGCTTCGTAGTTCAAATTTTAAATTCCAAGCTTTTCGGGAAGCAACCCCCCAAGCATCCCTCTTTTTATGAAGTTTGTACATTTGCCAAAATCGTTTGCCCTTAAATTTCTTA
Source organism: Conus ventricosus (assembly GCA_018398815.1). Classification (NCBI taxonomy): domain Eukaryota; kingdom Metazoa; phylum Mollusca; class Gastropoda; order Neogastropoda; family Conidae; genus Conus; species Conus ventricosus. The sequence goes on along the minus strand of CM031611.1, from coordinate 84,861,477 downwards.
CTCTTCTAAGGGGGAATTGCTGTCTTTTTTGTCTTAAATTTTTCTGTTCGTTTTAAACCCCACATCTGTGTACTAAAATCCATAACCTTTCCCCTGGCACTCCTTTTTAAAAATCAAACTCGTTGTACTGCGGTCTTTTAGCTCGCTGCAGTGCATTAAAAAGCTAGCTGCGCTTTTTTATTCGGCCCTCGGAACATTCTTTTTTTTAATATAAAAAAAATATAAACAAATTGTTAAAACAATCGATAATAAACAAAATTTTAATAAACAAACGTATTTAACGGGGGGGCGTCCAAAAACATTGTTTAGCGGCGATTTTTTCTAACGCTTTTTTATTTTTATTTTTCATCTTTTTCCCCTTTTTATATAATTTTCACTTAAACATTCTTTAAAACATCTTTTTCCTTTGTGAAAAAAAATACAACCGATTTTTAACTGCGATGAAAGTCTTTTAAGACAGCATAAATTTTTTTAGTTAAAGCCACACAAAACTAAGGCGTGACCCCCACAAAGGGTCTTTTTACAGAGCTTTTTTTTTTTTTTAACAAATTCCGTTCACGAAAACATCAAAAAACAGTGTTTCAGTCCCTCAAAAATCTATAGTAATGTTCTAAACAGCCCGTTTGTTTCTAGGGTCAACAGAAATAATTTTCTCTGTCCAAAAAAACTTCCTTTCTTTTTAAACAGTTTGGGTTTTAAAGGTTTGGGAGAATATAAAAGTGCCGAATAAAACCTGTATATTGTTTGCAACAAATAAAGTCGAAAACCGTTTTTTCCCCCCACCCTTAACCCGCAAATAAGAGAAAAGGGGGGTCTTTTTGGGAGAAACTTCAAACTATCCTCTGTTTTTTTTTAGTATTTCTTCTGCATTTTAATAAGCCCTCTTTTAGCCTGTTTTTCTTTAAAATTTTTTCAGCATCACAAACCAGAAAACATGCATTTTATTGGGGCGTTTTTTCCCTCTGCTTTCTTTTGAATATTTAATTTTTTATACCTCTTTCCCTACCCTTTTTCCCTTCCAAAAAAATCTGTTGTCAAAGTGGATCAAAACCAGCCAACCCATATTTTGGTTTTTTAGTAGTCTTCGATCTTTTATTAAAAGCGAAGTTTTTTACATACAAGATCAACTGTAGGGCCCCTTTGCCCACCTCCAGAAACAAATTTCTTTTTTCATCGAAGTGTTGGGGAGGTAAAAGGGGCGGGGCCCGAAAAAAACTGATCAACTTTTCCTTTATTGGGAATCAACCTTTTCAATTTTTGGTTATAAAACGCTTTGATTCCTCTGAAAAAGGGGTTTTTTCTTCAGTAAACAAAACAAAATTCCTTTTTAAAACTCAGAACTGATTTAGATATATTTCCAGAAGTGTCTCGCTTGTTTCTATTTTTTGAATGATGCATAGCCCATTTTTAAAAATAACCCTTTTACTTTTATCTGGGGTTAAGATTTTTCTACCAGTTCGGGGGGAGTAACAACATCAAACCAAAAGAAATGTCGCTGACTGTGTAAATTTGGGTTTAGGATCTTCAAACAAAACAACAGAAACCCCTGGATTAAAAAGTCATTTTTTATAGTAAGTTTTTTTTTTTAGTGCCCTTGGAAATGCAATGCTCTTTAACGCTCAAAAACTAGAGGGGTGCAGAATCTGTTGCCAAATGCTTTTGCTACTGCCCAACTTTTAAAACATTCTTTTCACCCCCCCCTTAAAAACCGGGGCTTAGACCGTTTGGGGGTTTTTATTCCCCATAAAATTTCTCTTTTCTTTTTTTTTTAGGGAGCCTAGGGCAGAATAGAGGGGAAAAAAGTCGCCCCTCTTATACAAAACTTCTCTCCCTCCAGTTTGAGCTTAAAAGTTTTTAACGATGGCCCCGCCCAAATTAGCAAAAACATACATTAGGATCTATCGATTTAATTCTATTTGAAAATTGTTTTTGCATGCCCCGGCATTAAACATCGCCGCGCCAAAATCGGAACAGACTATTAAATTTTTTCAGGCTGAACGTTGATGGAGTATTTACACAATTACGTCTGCCTTTTCCTTTTACGCCATAGGGTCCTTCCCCTTTTGTTGGATCGAGGCACAAACCCTATGATTCATTTTTTAAAACAAAAAAATATAAAAAAAAAAAAATGGCGAAGATTTTGACGCGATTGACCTGTTGCTGGGGAAGAAGAAGATGAAGAACAGGTCCCTCATTCAAAAAGCTTGAAGGAGCGGGGTTTTTTACTTTCCCAAAAACCGTAAAAAATATTGCGAAAAGAATTTTAAACGTTTTTATAGAACATAGGGCAGACTACCAGAGTGTTGATCCTAACGATTTTGAGAAAAGGGGGCTTTGATATAAGAACTGTCGCTGGAGTGCGCGCAAAGGTTACCAAAACAAAAACCAAAAAAGTTTTTTAAAAAAACACAATTTTTGGCGAAAACTCCCTTTTTAAGGGAGAACAAAAAACCTTTTTTAAACTTGATCAAACCGTTAGTCTTTTTTAGAAATTTGGGCAAGATTTGCCACACAATCTAAAATACAAAACATACCTCTTTTAAGATTTTAAACCCAAAAACAATGAACTAAAGAAAATTGAAACGAGTTTAAATGAGGGAAAAACATTTTAAAAACAATTGAAAATTCTCCTTTCCTTTTGCTGAAATACTGGGGCTTAATGCTGCTCTAACGGGAAAAAAGGGTGAACAACAAATTTAGCAAAACTTGGGTTTAAGAAAAAAGAAAAAAAAAAAAAATAAACCCGTGATCAGATATAACAATTTAGGGCAAGAAGAAAAGGGTGAATACACAAAAATACAAATTTAATGTTTAAAAAAGGGGGCTAGTTAGAATTGCTTCTATAACAAGGGGCACTAGCAACGCAAACAAGCGAACAAGAAACTTTTAAAAAGAATACTTTAGAAAAACTACACTAGCTGAAAAATAAAGGGTCGTTCAGGAACAGGGGGTTACAAAAATTATATTTAACGGCTGTTGGGTTTCTATCTCTACACTCGTTAGCTAACCGCAGCGCGCCACAGGGGCGAGCGCCTCCAAAGCCTCACCTGGGAAAAGTGGTTAAAAACAATTACATCTCTAGCAAACTTATTAAAGAATTAGCACCAAACTCTTGATGCCCCCTGGCTAATTGCATGTTGTTAGTTTGGGGTTTTTTCTCATAGGCAAAGTTCGGTTTTACTGACCATCTGTGGACTTGGAGTGTTTGCGCTGGATAAATTTTTGTGAAATAAAGTATGGCTAATCCATAAAATTAAAAACCAACAAGGGCGTCTTTTCGTTAATGACTGCAGGGGAGTAATCAAAAGGTGGGTGCCCCTTTGGGGTGCTTTTTTGGCTGTGGAGCACTTATAACTGGATCGCTTTTTTCAGGGGGGGAACTTCTTTTTTAAAATAGATGGAGCAGCCTTTTTTTTAACCTTTATTTTGGGCCCAAGTTTTGTCGTCTCCCGCTAGAGGAAATTCATTTTAAAAAATTTTTTTCACCAACTGTCAAGTCAAAGGCAGCAGTAAATCCATGGGCCCACAACAAATCAACCTTTTTACCTAGCATGCGCAAAACGTCTGAACTTTTTATGCGGCACAAAACAACGCAGATTAAAAGCATCTCTAAATTGGCTAGAAATTGTTTCTACTCAAAGCCTGAATGACTACTATGCAGACTTAGTCGTGCTTGTGCCCTAAAAGGCACCCAAAAGATTCCTATGGATCATTAACCCTTTGCACCCGGCATTGTTACCTTTACCCTTTTTTACAAGATAAATGTTGCCCAAAACATTAGGGCGCTTTTGTTCATGGGTTCCAACGAACTTGTTTGTCTGTGAAAAAAGGTGGAACGGCTAGTATCATAAGTAAATTCTCGTTTTTAAAACCCCCCAAATACAATTGCCAACCCATGATTCGTCTAACTTTTTTTCTAAAAACATTTTAAGGTTTTTTAAATTCGTTGCAGTTCTTTCTAAAATTATTTCCATTGGGTTTTAAATGATTAAACGCGTTTTTCGTTAGGAGGGGGCCCTTTTAGTTTAGTTAGTATTTGTCTGTACTGGAAAAACATGAAAGTTATATACTGACCTTACAAAAATTTGGGGTTTAAATGGTTTGCATAGAAACACGCAGCCCTAGTTGCGCGTAAAAGGCAAAATTTAAAACGATTCTGGGAAAACAAACATAGGGGGGGATACCACTGATGGCACCATCACTCTTTATTTGGGGTTTAAATATTTTTGTTAGTGGGTTTTCAAGTCCCGACTTTGGGGCCATAATTCTCTACTGCAATGGTTTTAAAAAGCTGAAGTCCAAAGATTTGGGGTTAAAAAAGCTCCACATTTTATGTAGCACTTCGTTATATTTTAAAAAGGGTTCCATTTTTTTAAAATAGTTTTTTAAATAGTTATAAAAAAGATGCGCATCTATATAAACCAACTAAACAAACGTGTGTTCTTAACGTACCCAATTAACAATAGGCGCGGTAATTATAGGGTTGTCCTTAGAGAAATTGGTTTTAAAGTTATGTGGGTTAACATATCTGAAAGAGCTCAAAATAACTGGATTAATGCTAAGAATGAACAGTGCAATCAAATAAGTCATATACAAATACCAGAAGGTTATTACAACTTTTGTGTCTTTAAAAGAAGTACTTAGCGAATTTGGCATATTGTTAACAATTAACGAGGCAAACCTCAGAATTACTGTAAATTTTCCACTAGAAGAAAGAAGGGAGTACGCTTTCCCAAGAGGGCTTGCTCGAATTTTAGGCTTTCACAGTAGTGGTAGAGATTATAGATTTAGTACAAAAGAAAACATCTGGCAATTAAAGGCAATAAACCTGATTTTCTCATAAATCCAATGTTGTATGTTCATTTACAACAGTTAAAAACAGATGCTAATTTGTTTGATGGCTATCCGTCTACAGTTCTAAAGGTTTTGCCACCAACTAGGGCGGGTTTTGCGATTATCAGTTATATAAGTTTGATGGAGACAGTCAATTTAAAGAATTAATTAGTGTAGATATAAATTCATTAGATGTAGAAATAACTAACCAAGATGGAAAGCCAGTTGTTTGTTCTGATTTATTAATAGAGCTGGAAGTAGAAGAGCGTACTGTAAACCCTTAATTTTTATGTCCCTGGAGAGAATGTAAATATCTATGTTCACGATCACCAAATCCTCTTCTGCACGGAAACCCCCCATTTTAAATTGACGATTACGTCGATTTTTAGAGGTTTTTGGCGTGTTAATTTTTTTAGAAACAGTGTTAATTTTGGCCAAAACTGACAAAGAAGGACGTGATTTGTATGTGAAAAGGGGGGTTTTCGTGCAGAATAACATGGTGGTCGTGAACGAAGATATTTACATTCTCTGCTGGTCAAAATAGATAACGATAGTTAAGTTAGTAAATTGGTATATAAATCAGGACAGCTGAAACAAAAGGAGCTCAGGTGAGAAAATGACCATGAACTACAAGGAAGAAAGACAGAAGGAGAATGAGCTGAAATTACAATGTGTAATTGATGTTAATTTCATATATCATAGCTTGTTATTCTCATTATTACTATTATCATCATCATTGTTATTATTATCATCATTGTTATTATTATTATCTAATCAATATGGATTACTAATTACTACTCTTACTACTATTACTGCTACTACAACTACTACTACTACTACTACTACTACTACTACTACTACTACTACTACTAACTACTGCTGCTGCTGCTGCTACTACTACTACTACTACTCTGCTGCTACTGCTACTAAATTAATGGTGAGGAGGAGGAGGAGGGGAGGAGAGAGGGGAGGAGGAGGAGGAGGAGGAGGAGGGGGATACAGCATCTAAAATCCCTTCCCCGAGGGGTTTTCCGTCCATTCGCATTCTTTCACATAGATACTGAAACCCCCAGGAAATCAAATCCCGTCCCAAAAGAAAAGCCCACATTTGGGGGCGGCACGTCCGAAAATAAAAACAGCCAATTAAAAAGCTGTTTTGGGCAAAACCTTCGGCCCCCGGGCCCGGAACCCAATCCCAAAAATTTCCCCGTTTAAAAAAAACCAAAGGGCCCCCCCCCTTTCCCCCAAAGAAAAGGGCCCCCCCCCCAATCATAAAAACGGCATAACATACGTTCGTTAAAAAAATTCTCGGGGGAACGAAGGGGAAACAAAACCCACCCCCCCCAAACCGCGGGCAAAAGGGCCGAAAAAACCCGCCGAAAAGTAAACCAAACAACCAACACCCAACATCAAAAACACAACCCCCAAAAATAAATTGGCTGGACATGGCAACCCTAATTGGGGCTGGGTTTTGGCGGGGTTTTCCCTTCCCGGCCCCCAAAACATCCTGCCTTAATTTCCAAAAAACCAAAAACCCCTTCCCAACGTTGTGACCCCAACCATATTCTTTTAGACCCCCGGGGCGGCCTTTTCTGTTTTTCCAAAACGCGCCACGCGCAACCCCAAAACCCCCCCACCCAACACAGGCGGGGGGAAAAGGACCAAAAAACAAAACAAACCAAAAAAACAACAATATTTAAAAAATGTGTCCCTGGAAGGGGAACCCCCACTCGGGGCGTTTTCCCGGCAAGCAGGGCCCCCAAAAACAAATGTGATTCCCCCCCATTTCCACCCATTAGGCAAAATTTCGCAAATGGGGCCCTTTCTAGCGGCCAAAAAAATACAGCTAACCCACAATTTTTCCATTGTGAAGCCCCAAAGTGGGTTGAATTTCCCAAAGAACGTTTGGAAAAGGGGTTTTTTGGTAAAAAAATGAAAATTAAGGCAAAAGGAAAGATTAGAAAAGGAAAATGAAAAAAGGGGATGAAAAAAAAAGGAAAAAAAAAAAGGGAAAGGAGTTTTAAGAGAAAAAAAGAAAAAATTTTTGAAAAGTTTAGGAAAAAATAAGCTAAAACCCAAAAGGGAAAAGGGTGATGAGGTGGGGGAAAGGGGGAGGTGATGGTTTTGGAAAATAGGAAAAAAAGGGGAAAGAAAAAAAGGAAAAAGAAAAAAAAGAAAGGGAGGGGGGGGGGGGGGAGGGGGAAGAAGGGGGGACGAGGAGAAAAAAGGGGGAAAAGGGAAAAGAGGGGGGGGGAAGGGGTTTGGGGGGGAAAGGGGGTGTGGGGAGGGGGGGAAGAATGTTCAAGAGAAGACTTTGTCAATTCCCAAAAATTTTTTAAATGACGGGGGGGGGGGGGGGGGGGGGAAGGGGGGTCACCCCCAAAACATCCGCCCCAAGTCTCCCCAAAGGGGGAGGTTCCCCCCCAAGCCCCAAAGGGGTGAGAGGAAAAGGGGGAGAACCCCGAGAAAAAACCCAACCAACGCACTAGAGCTGAAAGGCCACCCCCCAACACAAAAAAAAAAAAAAAAAAAAAAAAAAAAAAAAGCATTTCCCCGGGGGAAAAGCCTCACACAACACCCCAAAACCACACAACACACCACCCCCCACAACAACACAAAATCACACAAAAGTGGGCGCGTGCGCCGAAAAAAAGGGGGGGCCCCCCAAAATACAAACCCAAAAACCCACACATGGGGGGGGGGGGGGGGGGGGAAAAAAAGGGGGGAATAATGGGAAATGTCAAACAAGGCTTACTTAAACATTGGGGTAGCATGGGGAAGTAGGGGGTTATGGTGGCGCAACAAAAAAAAAAGGGAAAAAAATAAGAGCTTAACGCAAAAATAGATATGGGTCATGTGAGAGGCGCTAAAAACATCCAATGCCCAACAAAAAAAAAAAAAAAAAAAAAAAAAAAAAAAAATTCTATACAATTTTTTACCACACATATATATATAAACATATATATATAATATATATATATTTACATACGATAGACAAAAAAAAAAAAAAAAAAAATTAAAAAAAAAAAAAAGGGGAAAAAAGGGAGGGGAGGGGGGGGAAAGGGGAGGCAAAGGGGGGGCCCGGGGAAAAGAAGGGAAAAGAGAACATAAAGAGAGGAAAAAGAGGGGCCAAAAGGAAAGGGTGGAAGATGAGGGGGGGCGGGGGGGAGGTGGGTGGGGGGGGGTGAAGAGGAAAGTAGAGGTGAAGTAAGAAAAAGGAAATAAAAAAGGAAAATAAGAAAGGAACAAAGGGGGAAGGAGCCCTTCAGGGACGATAGAAAAGGAACAAGGACGGAGGGGGGGGGGAAGAAGGAAAGGGGAGAGGGGGGTAAAAAAAAGGGGGGGGGGGGAAAAAAAAAAAAAAAAAAAGGAGGGGGAGGGGAGAGGAGGGGGCAAAGGAGGGTGGAAGGGAAGGGATAGAACAAAAGAAAAGTGAAAAAAAAATAAAGAATAAAAAAAAAAATGAAAAAAAAAAAAAAGAAGGAGATGGGGAGCAAAACCCTACTCAAAAAACCCCTGTCAAAAGTATGGCCCCAAAACGATATTCATAGGCCCGGTTACGGTCACAAAGGGCCCCCTTGATGCAGCCCAACCATGCACGGGTAAGTACTAAAGGGTAAAGGGAATCAAAAGTCTTGCCCACCTAAATTTGCCGGGAAAAAAAGTAACAGAATTGCTAAGCTTTTATTGATCCCCGGGGTTTCGGCCCCCGTTTTTGAATAGGTGAGCTCCTTTCCCTTCCGTCTTAAGTCACTAGTTTTCATGAGCCTAAGCCCTTCACTTTTGTTTTGTGCGCGGAATGGCTGGGGAGGTTAAGGTTGGCTAGGTTTTGCCCCTTTTTTATTTAATTCAGCGGGGTTTTTTCCCTTAAATTGACATAAAAAGTGGGCCGGTCTCGCGATGAAAATTTTTTTAAAAACAAAGGGTGCGTGGTGATGTAACCAAGTTAGTGGTTGGCAGTTAAAGTTTTGGAGCGCATGCGTGAACTGGGCCTTTTTCCTTTTCAATGCAGTGCGATAAAAGGGGCAGGCTTGCATTGGGCAGATTGCAGGGCTTTCCCTACAAAGATTGACGTCTTGAGGCTGGAGCGGACGCAAACAAGTCACGGATTTCTTGCCCCGTTGGGGAAAATAGAGGGGGCTGGGAAAAAAATTCTAGTGAGTGGGCAAAACTAAAGGGGAGTTCCAGTTGGGTTTGGAAAATTTTGGCACCTGGTGGACAGAAGGGTGGTACAGAGGCTGACAACAGGTCTTTTCCGGGTTTTATTCCGGGGGTTTGGGTTCCGAGTTTGTGGAGGGGCGATGACTAAATTTTGGGAGGCCGGTAAATGTGTCCGGGAGTGGGATAAGGGAAAGAATGTTTTTCAGGGTTTTTACGAAAAGACAGAGTTCTCGAGCAGAGTCTCGGGCCTCAAGAATGGAATAGGTATCTGTTTTGGTATGGGTTATGTGCGATCTGTAGTCGAGATAAAGGGATCCGTGGGTTTGTAGTGGATGGAAGTGGAGAGTCCCTACATGATGGAGAATTTTGAAAGGGAAAGTGATGCATTTTTAAATTTTGCATGGTGAACGATCTGGTGAATTTTGGACGCTGTGATGAAGCATGGAGATCACGAGGGGCTGAGGTACACCAAGCCCGTCATCGATGTCGTTTATAAAATTTCAGGGATAACCTTTGGTATTTTTGGGGAAAATTTGTGTTCAAATTTATCCATGAAAGGCATGCGTATGGGGCCCTTTTTGGTACCCGGGCGACACCATGTTTTTTTGAAAGTGCGCCAAGGAGGAAAAGGTTTGTGGTGAGGACGGTTCCGCAAGGCAATGATGGTAGCGCAGGGGAAGGGCTGTTCTTTGGTTGAAAAAAAAGACGGGGCTTGCATCCATCTGCGGGGGAATCAGTATACAGAGATTACGTCGAGAGTGAAAGTAAATTTGGCTGAAATTCGGATTGAGGTGGAGGTCATTAATGAACTGAAGCTGGTGTGTTTTTAAAACGTGGGCGGGTTTTTGAAGGGGGGTTGGGGATGGAGTCGAGGTATTCAAAATATTTTCTGTGGGGAACGCAGGCTGAGACGAGGGGTTACCAGGGGTTAGCCTTGTGAATTTTGGGAGAAGGTAAAAAATTTGACTCTCTGGTCTTGGCTTTGATTAAAAGTTTTGCCCAGGGGGTAAGTGGCCTTTTTTTAAAAATCCTTTAAAGGTTTTTGAAATAGTTTTTGGTTACTGGGGGGTGGGGTGTTCCTTTTGGTAGCTGTGGTTTTCGTTGAGTTGCCTGAGAGTTCTGCTTATCAGGTTCCCCGCCCACACCCCCTACCCCCCCTTTGTCGCGGGTTTTTTGACAAAGTATCCCTCTTGTGGAGGGACTCAAGAGCTTGAATTTCGTGGGGGTAAGGGTTTGGAAAACGTATGGGGGGAAAATTTTGTTGCGTAAAATTAGGAGGGCAATTTTTATGGCATTCAAACCCTTATTCCCCTGGGGTGGTTCTCGGAACAGGGGTGGAAAAATTTGTGAAAAAAAATCATCGTCAGGGTTGAAAGGGACGTTTGGGGGGGACAAGCACGGGCCTCACTTAAGGAAAAGAAAAAAGCGTTGCAGTCTGGTGACGGTACTTGTTGATGGAGGGCTTTCCCGGGGATGAATTTTGGGCCTAGAAAGTACAGATTCCGAGGGAGACAGATGGAGGGTAGGAGGTATGCGGTGTCCAGTTTATCAATTTGTTGTCAGTCGAAAGGGGGGGTGGTGAGGGTGTCAGTAGGGGAAAACCAGGGGCTGCGCGTCCGGGGGTGAAGGGGTGGCAGAGGCAGAACAGGACTGGTAGCGAAGGGGGCCCCAGGGGGGCATCAACAGGCGGACGGGGGGGGGAGGGTGTCCCCTCGAAGATCCCGGGGGGGGCGGGGTCAGGGGGTGAGGGGGTGCAGAGGCGGAACAGACTGGTGCGCAAAAGCGGGTGTTCGAGGGGGGTGGAAAGGAAAACCCTTTAAAAGGGTTTAGCAGTGGAAAATTTTTTAATTTTATTTGTTTGTTTTTTTGCAGGTGATGGTAAGTAGTGGTTGAGGTGATGACTGTCATTTTTAATACAGGATGAAAAAGGGTTGAGTGTGCGTGGGTGCTTTTTCAGTAAAAAATAGTGGTGTGGGTCGAGGGTTTTTTGGGGGAGGCTTGAATGGGGTCTTCAGGTTGAAAGTTGCTTGTTGCAAAAATTTTGTTAGTTTTAAACACGGAACTTTTTGTTAAGGTAGAGGGAGAATGGGTTTAATTTAAATCCTACAGGGAAAAAATCGATGGGAAGACAGTGTCGGGAAAAAAAGGTGGCTGTTGTTCTAGGCAAGAGAAAATGGGTTTAGGTAAGAGAAAAAAGGAAAATGGGAAAGGGAAAAAAAAGGCTTGAGAAGAGTTGGGCGAAATGTAAAGAAGAGGGGAAAGGTTTTAGGAGGTAGAAAAGGAGGACGGGGAAAAGTTGTGCATGATGAAAAATGCAACGGAAAAAAGAGACAAAATAAAATGCAGTGAAGGAAAAAAACAAAAGGCAAAAGAAAAACTGCGGCGTTACTGAAACAGACAAAACGCAGAAGACACACAAAAAAAAGTGTAATAACGACATTTAATGCACGACCAAAACAGGACAAAAAATTTTTGGCAAAATGCCTTCCTCAGCGAAAAAAAATAAACATAAAAATGCACAAAAATCCCCCCTTGTGAAGCCAAAGTGGTGAATGAAGTAGACGAGGGACAGTGGAAAAGAGGGTGAGTAGAGTTCGAAAAAAGGGGACAGGGAAAAAGGGGAGGTAAAATGAGGAGGAGGAAAAGGAGAGAGGGAGAGAGAGGAGGAGAGAGAGGGGGGGGGGGGGGGGAGGGGAGAAAAAGGGGGGGGGGGAAGGAAGAGGGGAGGGGGAAAGGGAAAAGGGGAAAAGGGGGGGGGAAAAGGGAAGGGGAGGGGGAGGGGGGGATGGAGTAGGGGGTGGGAATAAGAAAAGAGAAAGAAAAATAAGAAAATAAAAGAAAAATTTTTAAAGAAAGGGGGGGGGGAGAAAAAGGGGTCATAAAAACAAAACCCAAATTAAACCCCAAAGGGAGGGGGGGTTGCCCTACCCAAAGCCCAGGGGGGTGAGGGGAAAAAAAGGGAAAAAAACCCGAGAAACACCCCACAGCCCAGCAAAGCTGCAAGGCTCACCCCCCCCCCAACAAAAAAAAAAAAAAAAAAAAAAAAAAGCACTTTCCCGCGGGCAAAGCCTCCACACAACCCCAACCCCACACCAACAACACACCACAACAACAAAAACACAAAAAGTGCGCGGTGCGCACGAACAAACACGCACCACCCAAAACCCGCCCAAAAAGCGCACACACTGGGGGGGGGGGGGGGGGGGGGGAACAATGGGGGAATAAAGGGTAAATGTACAAACAAGGGCATAAATTTAAAACATTGGGTGTAGCATAGGGGAAATGGTGGGCTATGGGGCGCAAAGAAAAAAAAAGGGGAAAAATAAAAGGGATTAACGCAAAAGATGATATGCGGTCAGATGAGAGGGGCCCAACAACATCCAATGACCAAAAAAAAAAAAAAAAAAAAAAAAAAAAAAAAAAAAAAAAAATTCTTACTAATTTTAAAACAACCAATTATAAACTATATATTATATATATTATTATTATATATACTACGATGACTAAAAAAAAAAATTAAAAAAAAAAAAAAAGGGGGAAAAAAAAGGAGGGGGGGGGGGAAAGGGGGGGGCAAAAGGGAGGGCCGGGGGGGGAAAAAAGGGGAGACATAAAGAAGGACAAAAAGAGGGGCCTAAAAAGGGAAAGGGGGGAAGTATGAGGGAGGGCGGGGGGAGGTGGGTGGGGGGGGGTAGGGGGAAGGAGAAAGGGGGGCGAAAGAGAGAGAAAAAGGGGTAAGAAGGGAAAATAAAAAGACGGAACAAAGGGAAGGGGCCCTTCAGAGGACGATAGAAAAGGAAAAGGCGGAGGAGGTGGGGAGAAAAAGGGAAGGGGGGGAGGGGGGGTAAAAAAAAAGGGGGGGGGGGGGAAAGAAAAAAAAAAAAAAAAAAGGCGGGGGGGGAGAGGGGGGGGGGGGAAAGGAGGGGAGGAAGGAGAGGGGAAAAACAAAAGTAAATGAGAAGAAAATAAATGAATAAATAAAAGAAATAGAAAAAAAACAAAAGAAGGAGATGGGGGGCTAACCCTACTCAAAACCTGTCAAAAGATATAGGCTCAACGATCATTCCAAAAAGGGGCCCGGCTCTACGGGCACAAAAGGGGCCCCTGATGCAGACCCCCCATGCCAGGTAAGTACTAAAGGGGAAAGGGTCATAAGTCATTTCCCCTGAATTGTCTCGGGAAAAAAATACACAGAATTCTACTTTTTCATTGAACCGCTGGATTTTGGGGCCCCGTTTTTGAATCAGGGGAGAATCCATATCCTTCCTGTCTCAGAGTCACTGTTTTCAGAGCCTAAGCCCTTCACTCTTGCATTGTGCGCGGGGGGCGGGGAGGTTGAAGTGCTTGGCCCCACTGGTTTGCCTGTTGTATTTTTGTCACGAGGTGTTCCTTGAACTGACAGTCAAAGTGCGGCCCTTCGCCCTTTAAAATTTAGAACAAAAGGTGCAGGGTGATGAAGACCAAGTTAGTGGTTTGGGAGTTGAAGAATTGGGACAGTCAGCGTGAACTGGGTCCCTTTTACTTCAATGGCAGTGCAGATGAAGGGGGAGGTCTTTCAGTTGGGCAATTGCATGGGTTGTCTACAAAAATTGACGTTGTGAGGGGTGGAGACGGAAACCCCAAACAAGACGGATATCTTGTCCTTTTTAGGGGAATAGGGGGCTGGGAAAAAATTCTACTGAGTGGGGACAAGATGAGGTGTTTCCCTTTTTTTTTGGAGAATTTTTTCGCACCCCGGGGGACAAAAGGGGGGGACAGAGGCGACAACAGGGGGGTTCTGGTTTATTCCTGGGTTTGGGTTCCCGGCTTGTGGAGGGGGTGGTGGATTTCTGGGAGCCGGGGGAATGATGTTTCGGGTATGGGGATCAAGGAAGAAAATGTTTTTTTCAAGGGGTTTTACGTTAAAAAAAGGTTTCAGAGAGGTTGGGGGGTCAGAACTGGGTAGGGGATCTGGTTTTTGGTACTGGGATTATTGCGATCGTAGTCGGATAAAAGTGGAGTCCGAGGGGTTTTTAGTGGATGGAAAGGGGGATCCCATCAGGAGGGAGATTCATGTCAAGGAAAGTGATGCACTTTCAGATATTGCATAGGTGAACTTGATAGCTGGATGAAAGTTCTGGACTGCTGTGATGAAGACATGGAGATCACGATGGGCATGGAGGTAAGCACCAAGTCCGTCATCGATGTAGCGTTTATAGAATTCAGGATAGAACCATGGTATTGTTGCAGGAAGTTGTGTGTTCAAAGTATCCCATGAAAGGCATGCGTAGCTGGGGCCCATCCACCCCACGCACGCACGTCCCCCCACCCCCACCCCACGCACGCACGTCCTCCCACCCCACCCCCGTGTACACCACACACACTCCTACCCCCCAGATGTAGCTAGTTTTATACGTGTTTGGCTATCGATGAGATGGTTCTTTATCTAATAAATGGCGCTGCATTGTTGAAAGTCGGCCGAAGCAAAACAAACCATCACGCATTGATTGTTGGGAGCTGGCTTGAGACAGCTAAAGCCATGTTTAAAAAACATGGCGTTCATTTCTTAAGGCGGAGGTAAACACGGCTGATTCGTATGCTAAAAAACTTATATTTGAAACATTTTTGCTGTTCCTCCAAGTAAAAATGTTCTTAGGTTGTATCAGACTTGATTGATTGTTAACTACAGATTCAGTGTTCATGTGGCAGGCTGATCTGTGTATAAGATGTGTATACTTTTCTACTTTTCTAATTCTAACCAGTTCATCTGCCTTCAAGTGTTGCCCTTAGCACTGGATAACGATTTTCGAATGTTCTGGCAAAACTAGATAGGGTTAGGCAGACCTTAGTACATCTACCAGTATGGAGAGGAGTAGTGTGTGGCTAGCACTATCTTCATATAAATGCTTTAAATATACAATGCCGGATGTACTACATACTGGCGATTAAGCTGCCAATAAAAGCTTGGCTACAGCAATTACTGCTGTAACACTGCTAAAGCCAGTTGCAAGCCTGGTTGAGAAAGAGGAGTACAGCAACTAGGCCAAGTGATCATATGTGATCACTTGACCTGCAAAGCGCAGCAGCCTGCCGCCAATGACGTCAGCACGGAGCACCTGCAAACCTAGGCCAAGTGATCATACATGATCACTTGACCTGCAAAGCGCGGCAGCACCTGCAAAGCTCAGCGGCAAACTAGGCCAAGTGATCATATGTGATCACTTGGCCTAGTTGATTGAGGTTGCGAGCAAGACACAGCCTGTTTAGTCACAAAGCAAGAAGTGGCCCCTAGTAGTTTCACTTCTTGTTTGTTTGTTGGTGTTTGTGTGTTTTGTCCTACCCCACGCATGCACACCCCCCACCCCCACCCCCGGACTGTCTATTGTGCGTTTGTTTGTTTGTTTGTTTGTGTTTGTGTTTGTTGTTTGTTTGTGTGTGTGTTTTGTTCCACCCCACGCACGCACGTCCCCCACCCACCACCCCACGCACGCACGTCCTCCCACCCCACCCCCCTGTGTACACCACACACACTCCTACCCAAGTCGCCCCAGTTCTTAATTAAGTTTTTTAATTAAGTCACCCCAAGTTCTTAATTAAGTTTTTAATTAAGTTACTTCAAGTTCCTAATAAGTTCTTGATCAAGTAACTTCTAAGTTCTTGATTAAGTCACCTCAAGATCATAACTAAGTTATCCTTTAAGTATTCAAGTTATCTTATAATTATCAAAAAAAATACAAGCTATGTTTTATCTTAAATAGTAGATGCCTAATATAGTACACACACGCCTCAAAAAACGCGTCATCGTTGAGGATGTCTTGCTCAGCGTTCTCTGCATAGATCTTAAGGAAGTTCTTACATCCTAAGCAACCGCATTGATTACAATTCTGGTCTATGGAAATGTCTTTTATAGACTCCATGTCTTTATTTATTGACTTTATCATTTATAATACGCCATGATCTATTTTTATTAAAATTTTTAAAATATTATTCCATTATAAATGGATCAAATGATGCTTTGCTGTTGGCGGTTTTGACGTGCTGTTGTCTTTTTCTGTATTTAACGGTTCAGATTTTTTTGATTGCTTTTGTTTCTGTTGCCATTGTGTATATATTTTATAGCCGTAATAACTGCCCCCAACAGCAGCAATGGCGCCAAAAATGGCAACAGTTTTAAGTTCAATATTCCATGAAACTTTGGGGCCCTTGTATCACATGGAGTTTTTATAGCTGGCATTGAATCACTTGTTCTGGCGTTGGTGGTGTTATGTTTTCATGATGAGTCATATTCTGTAACATTAATTTTTTTTGTCTGTTCCACTCTGCTAATTTTTTTCCTGCTTCAACACGCCCAGGATTTTTTAATGGTCTCCACCTGATTCAGCGTTTTCTGCTGATTTTCTGGCTTGGTTACTTTCTCCACCTGATTCAGTGTTTTGATTCTGCTGATTTTCCAGCTCGTTCATTTTGAAGGGAAAAAAATCTATATGATTAAAAGTTATTAATCCCATGATTAATGGCGATAACAATGTTCCAAATCTGTAATACAGATCACACCCTAGAGACTCTAATGACTTTGTTTAAAACAGGATCTTGCGTTAAATCATACGTAAGATCTTGTTCAGAATCAATGGGAGCAATCTACTGACTAGTTTAGTGTACAAACTAAGAACCGTTTGCCCCACACTTTTCACCATTCTAGACCCCAGCTGCGCTTCATACCTGTTATGATACTTTATAATGTCTTGTGGAGACATCTGTTGAATCTGTTCTATGCTGAATTCAGTTCCGAGGAAACTGTTTTGTTTTTCCACACGCTGCCAAAGAATACAACCTCTCCTTTTGGGGCATAACAGCTTGGCCATCAACTTGGTCATTCATAAGTTCAGGAAGGTTTAGGCTGCCTTGTAGCTGTAGGAGATCATCACTGTTCATGTTTTTTAATAATTATAATTATTTTATTTTATAAAAATGAGCACCGAAAAAACTGTTACCAACCTTGTATACCATTCTGCTGTTATTGGAGGACTAAGTGTAGGATACTCAATGCTTGGTAAAAGCCTGTTAAAAATAAAACCAGCAGATCTTGGCAAACTAGACTTTGAGGATTCAGCAAAGCTTATTGCTATCATTGCAGCTTCGGTTGCCACGAAAGATTTTCTAGTCAAGCAAGGAATAATTCCAGACAGTATAAATATGTAAATAAAAAATACATTTATAAAAAATGGCTTCACTCGTAATGATGATAGGCGGCGCTGTGGTTAATGCGCTCGCTTTTAGTGGAAGTATTACGCATTTAGTAAACTGCGAGATGAAGGCGAGAGAAAAAGACATAACAAAGCTGTGGAGCAACTAGCTGCAGCACAAGATCGCTATGAAAAGCAGAGAATTGAGCAGTTAGATTTTATTAATGATACTCTGAAAAAACAGGGCCATGCGGCTTACACATTTAAAGATGTTGATCAAGCAATAAAACAATATTATCTAGTAACAGGCAAACCAATCGAGACATTGCCCCACCAAAATTTAGCGATTTTTATCATCCATCAGAAAAACAAAAGATGCAAGAAATCGGGTTTATTGTCGTTGGTATGACCGTTGTGTATTTTGTTGAACATAATATTGGCTGAGTAAAAAATGAACAAAATTTATTATTCGCCAAAAGGATATTGGAAGGCATCACAGCAATTAAAAGCTAAGCCAAGCAGCTGGAGTCAGTGAACAAACAGCAAAAGAATGGTTATCTAAACAGCGATTTGGCAATTTATTTACTGCACCCAAACGAATACAGAGACCACACTTTGTGAACACAACTCCAAACGACACACCATCAAATGGATCTTCTATATTTACCCTCTGATAGGATTAGACGAAAAAGATTTAAGTACGCACTCACAGTCATTGACATAGCTTCAAGGTACAAAGATGCAGAACCATTAACACAAAAGAGTGCTTCTGCTGTTGCTGTTGCCATTACAGCTGATATACCAGCGAGGCCGCTAACTTACCCTCGCATGATTCAAGTTGATGATGGAAAAGAATTTAAATGCCAAGTGAATCAATTATTGTTTTAAAACACAGAGTTACTATTAGAAGAGGCATTCCGGGAGTTCACAGATCACAGGCTTTAGTTGAAAACTTTAACAAACAGTTAGCCGAAAGACTTTTTTCTACCAGTATCACAGAGAGCTGATTGACAATTCTCGCAACACAGAATGGGTTAGAAGATTGCCCTCAGTTTTGCGCGCAATGAATAATGAAGATTTAAAGGGCTAAAGCCAGTACAAGCAATCAAAAGAAAAACATAAATGTTGCTGAAGGTGAGTCTTCATCCAGCAAACTATTACCATTTGGATTGAAAATAAGGTACCTTTATTTACCGGGGGGAAGCAGAAGGGGACACTCGCATCAGGGCAACCGATCCAATTGGAGTGTTGACCCGTACGAAATAAAAAGAATTGTAAAAAATGAATCCGCCCGTGTATTATTTACGAGAAACTGACACAACAAAACAACAGCTCCTCAAAGATCTTTTGTGAAAGAAGAACTGCAGATAATCCGGCAAGACACAGTTCCGCTTATAATTAATTGACGGTTCTCCAGTGCCCAATTGCATATGAAAACTCTGGATTAACAAACACCCGTTTTGTGTTTGTTCTATCTAATGACTTCTTTGTTACAACAGTTGTGTTGATCTCATGTAGATTAGATCGCAGTTTTACGTTGTCATGATGAAAAGTCTTATTGCCAAACAATGCTTCTTTGTAGTTGTCATGTGATATGTTTGACTGCACAACGCTGCGAGTATTCCCTTTGCTTTCTTAATGATTTTCTCCTGGCTCGAAATACTGTACATTTTTGACCTTAAACCAACAAACTCCTTGATCACCTTTCCAGATAATTCATCCTTCATCTTTCCTAAAACCTTCTTGTTAGTAATTGAATGTAAAGGCGAATCTTTAGGATATCAGATGTGTCGTACCATCCCGCATGACCTTTAGCTACTTCTAATTCCATGTCTTTATAAATATCTTCAGTAGGAATATCTATAACAAAACTATCTGTATCTGTGTAAAGTACTCTGGACTCAGGATACGAGGGCTTTAAAGTAGTCATAAAGAAACTCTAACATCAAAAGCTTGATAATTCTAAAACAGTAAACCCATAATACAGGTTTGTCTAATTGACTTTCTTTTTTTTTCTCATTATGCCAAAAAGCTGATCATGAAATCTTCTGAAGTCCTGATAATTTGGTTTTGAAGTCAGCTTAATTGCTTCATTCTCTCTGGTGACCAATCTGACATCTTTGCGCTTGTGCGGATTCTCCATAGTCTTTCCAAACAGCTGTTGTTCATCAACTTGAAAAAGTCTTTTTCTGAAGCATCTGTGGATTTAGTTCTGAGATCAGTGTTCTTCATGATGTATGGTTCATGAACTGTTCTTGATCAAAAGCAATTATACGATGAACTGCTGTCAACTTCAAACCATGTCTTAAATAAAATTGTAGAAGTCTGTAATGACAGACATAATTTTTTTTGCCCGAAGATTGGGCACAAGTTTAGGTGGTCTCTTGGATCCATCTTTAGACTTTCTGCTGCTAATGGGTAGTCATTAGTAGGTCATGGAGTCATGCGGATTATCTAAGTCAACTTCTCGAATGAAGCCCCGCTGCTGATCACGCCAAACTGCCCAACCACTTTAATCCCTTTTGAATATGGTTCGGATCACCGCCTTGTAACAATTTGAAGTTGCCGTAATGGAATTATTGCCCATGAGCCCATCCATACAGATTGTTTGCATCTAAATTACATAAGATATTAGACCTTTTACACTCGGATCATAGTCGCCCTAGTATTTGTTGTTTGCTTTACATAATGATGCGACCCATACTAATTCCTCCGCGCAATCCGTTTTCAATCATCTGAATCATTGGTAATTTCAGACAATAATCTATCTGTACTCCAGTACACTTGAAGAAAGCATCCCAACTCATCCCGCGCAGAAATGTAAATGCGCAGGAACCAAGCTATAATGTTTCATGCAGTCCTTTCTATATTTTCAAAGAGCCTTGTTCCGCCAAAAACATAACATCGGCCCTCAAGTAGGATTCATAAAGTCCTCCATCGTTTTTACACTCACGCTAACCTTCTGCCACGCATCATGAGCAAGCTGTAATCAAATCACTGAAGTCCTTTCCTCTAGACTAGAAAAGAACGCGCCTTTATAGAAGTGTGTCTTCAGCAAACCTTTCCCAACTGTTCATGTACTCATAAGATAAACGCCCTTTCCTAACAAGAGTTGTGGCAAAATATTCTTCCGAGTATTGCAGGAACTTTCACGGACAGAGCCAGTGACTTAATGAACCCATCAAGTGGTTTGCATAGAGTCATAAAAAACATGTTATTTAGATTAAAGACCACATGTACTTTTGCTGATGACTGTGCAATGCATGACACCCTGAAGCATCGTCTATCTGCTTTTGTTCATTATAAATGAAAGTCGTACCTCGACAAGGTAGAAAGATACAGCACTTCCATGTCTTAGGATCAAACTTATTGAAGATTGCATTTGTTTCGCCTGCCGCGCGCTGAACTTTGCCGCTAATGTGATCATGGTCTCTTACTGTCGGATCTCTGTGGCGCCGTGAGACCTAAACCACAATCCAACATAGTGCTGAGTCCATAATTGGTTGTTGGCTTCAGGCCGTCATCAATGATTTCAGATAAATTCAATTATTAGAACCAATCATTACGCACGTCTCATGCTTTCTAATAAGTATTCTGCAGCTCTGGGCCTCTATACAATGCTGGTGCTGAATGCGCCATCCACCGGACAACAATGAAGCAAAAGAACAATCTGATGATTACTCATAAGACTGTTTTCGAAAGATTTTGTGGCTCTGGCCCTCATAAGAACAAGATGATTCAAGTCTGCGTAAACAACATGATGGAGAATGTTGCAGCCTTTCCAGTTCTTAAAACTAACGTTAGATCCTGTGGGGGCGTAATAATTGCTGTATACAGTCTACAGAACTTTTACAATGTTTCTTATGTTCGCTCGCGCGCTTGAACAGATGGCATTCTTGTTAGAACATTTTCTACAGAAGCTTGTTTGGCCATGATCTTTGAAGTAGCTGCATTATCCTACTCAGTGTTCGTATCGAATGTGTAATGCGGTAGCACTGATGGCGAAGACAATAGAAAAAGTAAGTCAACATGAATTATTTGTCTGGTTCGCCTATGTTTGGCCTGTTCTTGGACACGTAATGGCACCCAACTTGGTTTCCTACATCCCCAATGTGTATACATAAACAGTTTATTGTTGATTTGTACTGTGCAAACCGATCATTTCGTCTACACTCACAGAAAAGGATAGTCATAAAGTTAAGATCTTGGTGTAATTGCCGATATTTTGTCACTTCTCTAGTGTTCGCGGAAATGATGCAGCCTTGCAAAGAACACACCACGATGAAACATTGTCGTCTAATTCTTTATGGTTTAAAAACTGCTCACTTTGAAACCAACTCTCGATGGTAGCGGAATTTAACTTGCTCTACAATCGTGCATACATAGCCTTTTAAATCTAATCTCTAAGACCATCGCCACTCTGCCAACCAGAGCCTCTCATTGTAGCTTCTTCTGACGCAGCGTCAAACTGTGCAAGCAGTTTACGACTGCCCAGACCGGGTGTTAATCATTATGAAAAGAATAGTCTGCTGTTTTAGTTGAACCCCAGACTTCTAGATTTTTCTTCAATTTATTGTTATAAAGTCATTAAAACAGCTTCATTTCTTTAACTGGCGGGTCTTATTGTTGAGTGTTACATGGAACGTGAGAATTACATGAACAACACTTTCCTGTACTTTGTTGGGTCAAATGACTTTTCTAAATCAAATATCATTCAGTGCTCTGATAAACGCTCCTCTCGGAGCATTTCCTTCAAACAATCTCCTTGTCCTTCATATATCTTAGCCATGCTTCTTTTCCTTTCTAAGCCAACATAGTATTTAAAATATAAAAAATACAACGCTTAATCAGAAATCAATATCAAACGGTCTTTTTGCGCTTCGGACTTCATAAACAAAATAGTAAACACCTTTTGGTGCTTTAAGTGAGCTGTTTAGACAGTAGTTAATGTCGTTTCTTTTTAAAGCCATTTCCTTTTTTATCTGCTCGTCTGCCTGTTGAGAAAAACTTGCCCCTCGCCTTTCTTGGAAGAGCAAACTTTTGTCTTTTGTAGTCATCAAAATCGGCCTGTAAACGATTAAATTCGTGCATGGCCTGTGATGTTTTGATCAGCTAGCGCTTTAGTTTTATCAGCTTGAAGGAACGAAGTTTAGCTGTTATTAGTTGAACCATACTGTGTGCTTTTGGATTTAGTGTTTTAATTTTTTGCCGGCCCGCACTTACAAGCTAATAACACAGGCCGAGGAGCTAAAGACAAACCCCTAGAGTAAAGCGCGTGTCGCCTATGCCGTTGCTAAGAGACCAACACTCCGTTCCGGCTGATAGAGCACTTTAGTCGATGCCTCCAGTATAGAAACATAATAACAGCATTAATGCAACAAATACCTTCGTTGGTGTTGCTGTATTTTGGAAAGGTCTTTGCTCTAGTACTTTTGCTGGACATTTGCGTACTGTTTGTTAATCTAAAGTTTTTTATGTTAGGAGGTTTCTAACGCTCTCTTCTTAGGCGGGGCGGTAAGCACATTTGGATAAACCTGAACAGACATGCTTTTTTTTTAAATAAAAATAATTTAGTATACTCATTTTCTAATCTGCTATAGTTAATATTCAGCTCTCAATCATATAATAAAAACAAATGACATTAACGTTTAATCGGCTTCTTCTTCTTTATCAATTTGAATGTTTATTACGTCTCTCACAGTTCTCCCGCTTCCCATGGCAACGGAGTATCCTCTGTTGACCTTAGTCAATCCATAAACCGATTTTGGGTTGTTAAATAATCATCAAGCCTATACATTGTGAAATTAATCTTTTAGACACAAGTCAACTGTTGGGACTTCTACAACCTCCCGCCCCCAAACAGTTTCTTATTTCATCAAAATGTGATACGGTTAAAGCCCGCCTATGCGTTGATTTGGTTAGACTTATCCCTCAATCGAACATTGGACGTTTCGTTATTTTGGATTTAAAAAACTTCACTTCCTCTTTTGAACTTCTTTCATCGTCGCACAGCAATAAAAAACCGTTAAGTGTTCAGCTGCAACACTAAAACTAAATTTCCATTAGTGTCTGCCCTGCTTTTGGATATGTTGAATGATGACGACACGTTTTCGTAATTATAGGACCTTAATTTTTTTTTTGACTCAATGGTGCCAATCAGCTTGGGCTAATTCATGTTTGCAAACAACGTCAAACTCTAACGATATGTCTGAAAGGCTGTACTTTGCGTCGTTCTGATATTTGATAACCCGTTTGTATTCATTAAATTTAGTTCATATGACAATCTGTCTTTAATCTCCTTGAAATTATGGCGCATGCGCTTTTAACTACAGCTAAATCTAAGGTATGAAAAGCGATTTCCATACGGCCAAAATTTTACAGCTGCATACTGTTTTTAAACCGTCCGTTAGTATCTGCCGCCTATTCTATGTTTTATGCATCTGTCTTTTTCGATTCCTTGAAACGCAAGATCCCCCTGTCATCCCGGTTAGCCATAGACAGAATAGGGTAAAAATATGTCTTGCATTCATGGAAAAAAAGATTTCTTGCCCCTCATCAAGTTTTATAGAAATTTTCTTACGATGGCCCGCCCCAGAGTCCTGTACAACTGACCTGGTTTGGTCTTTGAAGTCAGTTCTATTTTTGGAAAGTAAGACGCCAGGTAGCCTGGCACAATCAAATCATAATCCGCTCCTAGGTCTGTAAATTTGTACAGATAAGAATTGATCTGCATCTATAGTAGATGATTATTTGAACAATAATATTCCGTGTATGCCCGTCACGCCAGGGGCTCTTTCTGTTTTCTATGCGGGTCAAGAATCGGACCATAGGGTTGATGCATTTTTTATAAAACAAAAATAAAAAAGTTAATTATTTAAAACATGGCAGCATTGGAGGATGAAATATGATGTTTATTAGATCCCCCCCTGGAGACACATGATGATATGACTCCTTTGGTACAACATCGCCGGGCCCTCTTTGGTTGCGCGTAATTAACAGAAAGTAAAGGGTTCCCACAAAACAAAAAAATCATATACCAAAGTTTTCGCCAAGAACCTCCTGAATTTATAGACCCGAATGAATTTGAATTAAAAGATGACCATTTGTTTGTGAGGAGCGACCAAGGACAAATAGTATCTTACAACTAAAAAAGACCCATCAAAGTTTTTAGGCCGGGTTTTTCAATAGAAATAGACTCAGTGTGAAAGATCAAAATCGCCTTGTTACTTGTTCGACCAAATTAAGGCGGAGGCAGTTTCTATCGTTTTTGCTAAACGTCAAAACACACTGCAAAACTCCCGACAATAACCAAATGCAAACATGGAACTTTAAGACTTAAATCAATCAGTCAGGGTTAAATAATAAATGTAATAGAAGCAGAACCATGTTTTTTTTCCGAAAAACAGCGTTAAAGACTAAACATGACTCGCCGATACCATGCGAGAACTAACGGCCCTTGATCATGTTTAAAAGAACCATCAAAGGGCGAATTAACAAACAATATTAGCAAAACTAGGTGAACTAGAATAGCCAATATAAAACAGAGAAAAGAAAAACTCGTTGCAGGCTGAAGAACGCCAACTTAGGCCTGATATTAAAGAAAAAGAGCCCAAAGACTAAAAGAATCTTGAACAAGAAAGATCAGCAAAGACTAGAAGTGACGACTACTAACTACGGTCCAATCTACAACTCCAGTGAATAAATAAAGAAACAATCGAAAAAATTTTATATGAAACACACACTAGCAGAACGAATACGAACACTGT
This sequence comes from Conus ventricosus, assembly GCA_018398815.1. Taxonomy (NCBI): domain Eukaryota; kingdom Metazoa; phylum Mollusca; class Gastropoda; order Neogastropoda; family Conidae; genus Conus; species Conus ventricosus. The sequence goes on along the minus strand of CM031611.1, from coordinate 84,836,558 downwards.
TTTTTAGAGAGCAAGGTAGTCACATTACAAGCGTTATAACACCTTAGGATGTGGCAATATGCACACTGGTGTAGCTATTACAGCGGGCGGCGAGGTCAAAGTCCAGTTGGGGCCTCCCCGCCACCGCCTCCGCCTGATAAATCATGGTAAAAAAACAGCATGATCATCATGCAAATGTAATAAAAAAAATTAGCTGTAAAGGCCGAGACGCTTTACCCAGAATATTGGGAGTTATTGTCAGCTGCAGTTGTCTACTGCACTCAAAGTAGTTGGCTTATGGACGAGCACTTATGGCTTAAGTTCTTGTAATAGTTTGGGTATACCTAATTTAGAAAGATAAAGACCAAGTAAATCCTATGCCAGATGAATCCATAGAAACAAGCGCTGTCTTTTCATAATCATAGTACACGCAACAGAGTCCGCGCGCTTTTGCTGATCTTCAATGGCCGTTGGGCTTTGACTTCGGGAATTAATGACTTAATCTTGGGGGTCATCTTGTTTTTTTTACTGCTTGCAATAATCCTGTCTCAGATTCTGTCGTTTTGGGTCCACCTTCCTGGTTCATTTCCTGCAACAAGAATTGCATTGTGTAGGTTATTAATTGATCCTACCTGGGAGTCCCTGAGGTCAGAAATAGCATGTAATAAACCAGTGCCAACAGCAAAGTCCCTACTTTTGATCTTGCGTATTGTTAAACATTTTGGTACCTTTTAATACTTAAGGTAAATCAAACTTAGAATTACATGGCCGTCCCAAAATTTGCCAAGTACTTGTTTTTGTGCACAAAGCCGAAGAATGATCAGTTATGCTCGATCTTGCCTGGCAATAGGACCCTAGGCAAACACCAAACGAAGTACGAATAGAGTCTGTTATTCGTTCTATTCCCGCTCTAGTTAGGCCCTAAACCTGTCTAAGATAAATGTTGTCCATCTGATTGTATGCTCTTGCTCTATGGACCCGAGGGATCAGTTTGTGCCTGAAGAGAAAGATGTGTAAGGAGGATTCCTCATAGTTATACTTTCTGTCACCCCCAATATAAGGGGTGCCTAATAGCCATGATTAAGATCCAACTATTGAGTCTAAAGTCTGTCTTGATGTTAATATTGAAATCGTTACAGATTCTTCAACAGCCTTCAATGTCTATTCGGTTGCGAAATGGATTAAACTGTTTTCATTTGGTATGGTGCTTGCAGTTCAGTCAAAATACGTCTGAAGGTGTAATATAAATGAAATCTGTACACTGACCAAACGCAAAGGATTAGGATGATTATACGTGATGCATCATTCGACACTCCAGCACCCAGGTTGATGCACAAAACACAGCAAAGTTTAACTGGTTTGAAGACACAGCATCGGATGACGAAACCACCCGTTTGGGGGAGTGGTGCGTGGTTTTTAATAGGAGGTTAAATTATCGCTTCATGGTGTACTACCTTTTTATGAAAGGTTCAGTCTGGTCACAGAAAATCGAGGGTGTCATGTTTTATATTGTTAAAGTGTAGTGCTGCCCACAGAATATTTTTCATCTAGTGATATTTTTCTAATGCACTCATTTAATTTTGTTTTAAAAAATTTTTAACAATAACAACTCAAGACCGCCCTTCTTTTAAACATGCTATTAATTAACGAATGGAACCTAAAACGTTACGCGCTCCATGTACATATTCAACAAAGACGTATGGTTTAATAGAAGCAAGCCAAGGAGAATAATATAGATGACAAAAAAGTTAATAATAGAGAACATTATTACCAGTGTTAACCATACCTGATGGTTATTAACGGTTTTGCTCGCTAAAAGAAGGCATGATAAACTCGACATTGCTCTCAAACTTAACAATGCAAATGTAACAACAATGTTGACAGTCAAACTCGTGAAAAAGAAGAAGTAGGTTACTATTTTGATGGAGAGCTAGCTAAATGTAGCTTTGCAACTGACAATCGTGACATTCATAGTATGTTAGAGTGCGCCAGACAAACTACTTATGAGGGAGAAATCCGCTCGATCTTGCATTAGCATCCATTTACTCTATGTTCAATTTTGGAGAGCAGAGCACTGATGAAAACTTATATGAATGGAAAGGCCCTCATCTGTATAAGTGCTCTTTCCGTTCCGGGAAAGCTGCATATTGCGATTATGAAATTAGACAATTCCCCTAATTTACTGTTTAAAAAAGATTAGTTAGTGGAGGGTCGATCATTTAATAAAAAATCAAAGACAAAGCGGGGAAAGAGTGTGAAATGTATTACCGCACATTGTTTATGGGAAATAAAATAAACGTTACTAAAAAATAATGTCGGCGTGGGCCAAAGAATCAGGATTACAATTAGCGCCTGTCAAGGTGTATAACCGTAGAATTAAAAGACACTTGCAGACGATTGCGGGACTTTGAAACAAATGTGAGATAGGCGCTTTGTATGGTTTGAGTACACTAAAATGTGAATATAAACGCAAAGAGGCGTGGCGACAGCAAAAAGTTTTTCCTAAACTAGAACAACTGCGCTATCTAGAGCAACTAATTGTTGCCAGTATGAATAGAAAATAGTTCGAAATACCTGACTCAATGCAACTTAGAACCATATTTAGAATTGTAAATAAAAGTTTAATTCATAAGCCCATTTACTATTTTAGCCGGCAAAAAAGTTTCCAGAAAATGCATTCATCCTGGACCTTATACATGTAAGTCTTGAGGCCGGACGACATAGTCGATAAGAACTTGTAATTACGCCGTATGGGAAAAAACGTACATCCTCCACAAAAAGAAACAGTTTGTAAAAAAAGCTTCTACAAAATAAGTTTCATTCAAGCTAGAAAAATTAGGGAGACACGTTCACAATGATATTTGAAATTTCTGTCTTTAAAAGATGTGGAGAGGGATGGGGTTTGGGTCGTTAGTACTGACCTTCCATAAAAGGAATTAATATTAGCAGGCAAAACTTAGACGTTAAAACGCCATAAACGTACATCGTCGTTCTTACACAATGGCGAGATATTAAGATCAAACAACAAGTCAACAAAATCAATGTTGACTTAAATAGAAACAATCTTACAGAACTAAATTTGGGATTAATCTTACACATTTAGGCCTCGTGGGGTTTTATTATACTGAACAAGTTTTTGACAGAGAGTATGATAAAATAATAACTGGATTAAAATTAAATTCTGCTAAAAAACTATGGAGCAGTTAAACTTAATGACAAAAACTCCTCATTGCTCATTGATTTGTGGGCAGACTGGTTGTGGAAAAACAATATTTATCCTCGACCTGTTACAAACATTTTTATCGTTATAATTTTAATCATTTTGTGGTTTTCTGTCCAACACTTAATGGAACAAAGCATATCATGGTAAAAAGGTTTATATGGACAGATGACGACATATATTTAGTTGATCCCAGCAATAAACGAGTGAGTGTTTAGAACAGTTTTATAGACTGTTTGAGGGAACCAGACACTATTTATTATAGATGACTGCTCGCAGATAAAAGACATATTTAAAAAGAGAAACATTTTGTCAAAACTAGCTTTCATGGAAGGCATGCTAGGATAATTTGTGTGGATTTTATGCCAAAAATATAACTCAGTTTTAAAAAGACTTTAGAGAACAGTTAAAGACTTGTAGTGTTTTTTCACAAAAAGACAGAGACTCTTTTTGAAGAATGGTTTGCGTGAAATATGTTATTGAAAATGACCAGGAAAAACACAGGATTAAACAAAAACTTGAAATCTGAAAAGTTTAGAAAATTTAGTATTGAAAACGGATAACCCTACCCAGTATGTTTGTTTGTAGATAATCGTTATTTTTTGGTTATTGAAGTCTACTTGTCAGAAAAAAGGGAACATTTATTCTGGCCACCTTCGCCCCCAAACTGGTTGAGGGCGAAGGTGGCCAGAATGAAGGTTTCCTGTTCTCTAGGAGGGGAAATAACTTAAGCAGGGGGATGGGGCAGGGCGAGGGGGGGGGGGGGTGCTCTTTAATTATAATGAATCAGCATCAATCTGATGAAGGGATAATGAATAGAGGGTGGCAGAGGGCGTAAAAATGGAAAAGGGGAAAAGAGTGTGAGAAGGGGTAAAGATTTCTTTGAACAAAGGACCTCTTCATGCTGATGTTGAACACGGACCTCTTCATGCTGATGTTGAACACGGACCTCTTCATGCTGATGGTGATTGTTGAACACGGACCTCTTCATGCTGATGGTGATTGTTGGACACGGATCTCTTTTATGCTGATGGTGATTGTTGAACACGGACCTCTTCATGCTGATGGTGATTGTTGAACACGGGCCTCTTCATGCTGATGGTGATTGTTGAACACGGACCTCTTCATGCTGATGGTGATTGTTTGAACACGGATCTCTTCATGCTGATGGGGATTGTTGAACACAGACCTCTTCATGCTGATGGGGATTGTTGAACACGGACCTCTTCATGCTGATGGTGATTGGGAAATTTTAAAACAAACTCGCTGTTTCCGAAGATGGGCGATCAGCGTAAGTAATGTTCTGTAGGAAGAAGGACGATTTCAACAACAAACAAACAAACAAAATTTACAGAAAAGCAAATGCTGTCAACAACAAACAAACAAACAAACAAACAAACAAAACTTACGGAAAAGCAAACAGACAAAACTCCCCATTCGGATGATTGTTCAGTGAAGAAAAAAGGTGTTTTAAAGTGAAAAAAAGGGGGGCTGAGGAGGAGGTGTGGCGGAGAGAGAGAGAGAGAGAGAGAGAGAGAGAGAGAGAGAGAGAGAGAGAGAGAGAGAGAGAGAGAGAGGGAGAGAGAGAGGACAGACAGACAGACAGACAGACAGACAGACAGACAAAACAGAGGGGGAAATAGAGACTTTACTCGCTGAGGAAGGGGAGACAGACAGGGCTACCAGCTGACAGTGTCTTTTACTCTTCTAATCGCTGATTTCATTCCAACTGAAAAATGCCACTGTATCCATGAAAACTGAACCAGCATTACAGTAATATACTGACTTCCATAAAAAACGCGAAAATTTGAAAGGCTATTTTTCGGGGGAAAAGGGGAAATATACAATATTGAACCATTTGTGGCAAGTTGTGTGGGTCCAAGACTCGCGTGCAGTGAAAAAAATTTTGTGAGCAACACATCTTTCCCGGCATTGGAGGGTCAAAAAAAATGGCAAACTGGGTTTCTGCATGTGAGGGACGTGCACACCATGCAGAGCAAAGTTAAACCCCGACAAGAACGCAGGCATGCAGCCTTTATTAAAGCCGCGCTACAAAATTTCAGGTAACGACTTGCCGTCTGAGCGCTACAGAGATGCCAAGACTACGAGCAGAGGAACGCAATCGTGCCCTAGCCATCTGGAGGCTGGTGTGGATGCCAGGCAGGTCGCCAACATCTTTAACGTCCACATCTCAACCATCTATCGTCTGCAGCACCGCATGCGAGTCACTGGTACCACTGATGATCGTCCCCGGCCCAGGCCGTCCTTGGGTCACCACACCAAGAGAGGATCGCCATCTTGTTCGAACCCATCTGCGGGACAGGCGGCAAACAGCCGCTAACACTGCTCGACAGGTGCCTGGGAATCTCCAGCAACGAATCAGCCTCAACACTATGCGGCGGCATCGTCAGGAGAACGGGCTGGCATGTAGGCGTCCTCACAGAGGTCCGGTACTGACACCAAGACACTGGCAGGACAGGCTGCAGTGGGCACAAGCCCGAATCAACTGGTGCAGGCAGCAGTGGGGACGCATACTGTTCTCAGATGAGAGCCGTTTTTGTATTGACATGGCTGACGGTCGTGTCAGATTATGGCGTCGACCTGGTGAACGCTATGCTGACTCCTGTGTGGTAGAGCGGAACCCCTGGGGAGGCCCGAACGTTATGATATGGGGTGCAATTGGCATTAACCACGCCATAGGACCAGTCATCTTTCAGAACATTGGTCCTGGTCGCGGACAGGGTGTCAATGCACAGCGCTACATCAACCAGGTGCTCAGACCCCATGTCGATCCTTTTTTTGCGTAACACCCAAACTGGACATTCCAACAGGACAATGCAAGACCACACACCGCCAGGGCCACCCAGCAATTTCTTCAGTATGACAACGTCAATGTGCTGCCCTGGCAAGCCCTCAGTCCCGATTTAAACCCAATAGAACATTTTTGGGATGAACTTGGCAGACGGTTGGACCTCCTGCGTCCACGACCAGCAACAGCGGCTCAACTTCACCAGGCCATCGTCCATGTGTAGGCTGGTGTGCCAAGGGGACACATCAATCACCTGGTCCACTCAATGAGCCGCAGGTGTCAAGCAGTTGTCAACGCAAATGGTGGCCACACACGGTATTAGGACTTCAAGCTGGTTTGTCACGTGACCTTGGATTTTCCACACAAAAGACATATTGCTGATGACATTTTCACACATTACCGGTGTAATGAATCAAATCATGTTGAATTCTCGCTTCCACTCTGTACAATTGTGACCAATAAAATTCACCCCCAAACTTCAGCTTGTTTTGTTTTCGCGTTTTTTATGGAAGTCAGTATATATGTGTGTGTGTGTATATATATATATATATATATATATATATATATATATATATATATATATATATATATATATATATATATATATATATATGTATATATATTGATCTGAGATCAGTAGCATAATAATCACTTCATTTCAATAATCGGATGGAGCTCTTTGAGAGCATTTGAACAAGGGAGGTGGGGGGTGGGGAGGGGAGAGAACAGCCAAAAGGGATATTGAATCATGGATAATTGATGAGAAAGAGAAAGGAAAGGAGAGAAGGGAGAAAACAGGAAAGAGGGGTTCGACCACAAGTAAGAAGAGCAAAAGAAGAAACAAATTAGAACAAAATGAAGGGAAAACGTGGAGAAGTAATGGAAAACACAGAGGACACGGATTGAGACGAAACGATGTACGGGATAGAGAGGAAAGAAAACGAAGGGTAGGAGAGAGAGAGAGAGAGAGAGAGAGAGAGAGAGAGAGAGAGAGAGAGAGAGAGAGAGAGAGAGAGAGAGAGGGAGAGAGAGAGGGAGGGAAGAGAGAGAGAGAGAGAGAGAGAGAGAGAGAGAGAGAGAGAGAGAGAGAGAGAGAGAGAGAGAGAGAGAGAGAGAGAGAGAGAGAATGTGGAACAGAGAATGAGGGTAATGAACAGAGATTACTTAGCGAAGAAGAAGAAGAAGAAGAAGAAGACGACGACGACGAAGAAGAAGAAGAAGAAGAAGAAGAAGAAGAAGAAGAAGAAGAAGAAGAAGAAGAAGAAGAAGAAGAAGAAGAAGAAGAAGAAGAAGAAGAAAGAAGACGAAGAAGACGAAGACGAAGACGAAGAAGAAGAAAAACAAGAAGAAGAACAAGAAGAAGACGAAGAAGAAGAGCATGGGGCAGTATACATTGTTCAGTTTGAACCATATACTGGTGCTCACATGGGCAGTATACATTGTTCAGTTTGAGCCATATACTGGTGCTCACATGGGACAGGATACATTTTTCAGTTTGAGCCATATACTGGTGCTCACATGGGACAGGATACATTGTTCAGTTTGAGCCATATACTGGTGCTCACATACATTGTTCAGTTTGAGTCATATACTGGTGCACACATGGGACAGAATTATGGCCATTTGGGTCTTGGAGGGACAGTGGTCATGGATTTGATGTCTGAGCTTCCCAAGCATCCGTACCACTTGACATTTTAGATTTTGTTTTATATCACCGCCTCTGCTGACTGAGGTGGCTGCCAATGGTTTGGGGACACGTGGAATCATCCGTAGTAGCAGAGTGGACAACAGTCCACTTAGGGATGCAGCTCAGTTCGCAACAGAACCCAGAGGAACTCTTCACTGTCAACATGACTGGCTCAGTAATGCACTGGTAGTGCTAAGGAATGACAACAATGTGGTGAATATCGCAACAGAGATCATGTCATACCACTCGCCCAAGTTTGACGATGGTCAGCGGCACAACGCCAGTTTGTTAACATTCAACAGCCACGTCTTGTCAGGATCTACAACACAACAATGGGAGGAATCGACAGGGCAGACCATCAGAATATCAACAAGTATCGCAGATGTGATGGTGGCCGCGTTTCGTCCATACAGTGGAGATTGCCATGCAGAATGCTTGGTCGTTGTTCAGAACGCCTGCTTATGACGCTGAGCCTCTGGATCTTGTTTCCTTCAGGAGGCGTGTGGTGAAGGTCTACATGATGCCACATGCTGCCATTGCCTTGCCAAGAAACGCTGCTCAACAAGCCCTTCCTGCTGTCCAAAGAGCGCCAAACGAAGTTCGGTTTGATGGTATTGGACATGTTGCAGTTGCCTCACCCACAACAAAGCGTTGCGAACTGCGCCACTGGAACACTCAGAAAATCAGCCTCAAATGCAGAGTTGGTGTGCACAATCAGTGCTTCCATGCCGTCCACAGCATCCAGTAGTGTCCGTTTGTTTGAAAGCCACTGAACTGTAATTTTTTTTTGCAAAAGTAAGTGTGTGTGTGTGTGTGTGTGTGTGTGTGTGTGTGTGTGTGTGTGTGTGTGTGTGTGTGTGTGTGTGTGTGTGAGGGTGTTGTTGTTGTTGTTGTTGTTATAGTTGATGTTATTGTTGTGTGTGTGTGTGTGTGTGTGTGCGTGTGCGTGCGTGCGTGCGTGCATGCGCGTGCGTGTGTCTGTTGTGCGCACGCGTGCACATTTTCATTTTGATTTACCTTATTTGTTTACCAGTGATTTATTCCTAGAAAAAAAAGAGTGTAAATAGATGAAAGAGAGGACGTTGTTGAACAAACTCAGTGCTTTTTTTTTCGTGTGTAAAGTGTACATTTTAGTATGGACAGAAATTGTATGGTCTTGTTCCCATGCACGCTTGAAGCGTGCAATGTGAAAATCACTTCACGTTCACTCTCATTTCCCAAGCACGCTTCAGGCATGCGTCTTGAAAAATTCACTCAGATTTGTTTCCCCTGTTTTGTGCAAATATCCATGCTATTGGACTTATAATCACATGCAAAAACTAAAAAATCACAAAAATTTCAAAAAATAATTTTCTTGGGAAAAAAATGGGTTAATTACTGTGCACACATCAGTAACAAACATGACGTCATCGTCATTGACCTGGTGTACGTGTGCTCATCCCGGACACTTTGATCTTAGAGAACAGGCTACAGAACTCCGATGCTATTTTCCAAAATTCTGCTCTGAACTTGCCCCCAGTTAAACAATACAAGTAGAAGTTGACGCCACTATTGGCGAACATCATAACACTGGAGCAAGCATGAAGGATGTCGAAATATCTGTACATAATCACGTCGTCAACATCAATATATGCTTCTGCAATTAAAACAACTTGGTTTGGCATTGTCAGGATGAAAAATGAAAGACTTGTAGCAATCAAGGTAACAGTTAATGAAGACATTTTCCGTTGTCTGGAATCCTGGGTGGTTTGTTTACCTGTGTCTGTTTTCATTGATTTGAAAACTGTTCTGAGAAGAATACAGTTACTGACCAGCAGCAGCGCGGAAGGTAAGAAAGAATATTGTACCAGGTCTATCCAACCCCAGATCATGTCAAAAAACCAGTTGTACTTCTCTAACACAGATACACTGGGCATGCACATTGCCTGTTCTATATCAGCTGCGTAGAGAAAGTGACAATTGATGAGAGAAATAACGACAATCAATATACCAGTTGTAGTTCGAGATTTTTTCTTAGTCCACACAGAATTGACGCGAAGTGGCCACAGTACAGAAGCTGCTCTCAGCATGGTGAGTGCCACCAGCATCCACGAAGATACTGCCGGCGCTGCGTACTCCATCATGACTTCCATCTTGCACGGCCAGGAACCCAACATCCCAAAATATGGTGCATCAAATAACATACGAAGAACATTGCTAACGGGACCTCTTATCAACAACAACAGGTCAGACCAGGCCAGAACCTGAAAGAAAACACTGGAAGTGGACGCAGGAAGACGAATCATGATGAGAATTATCATAAACGTTCCAAATATCCCAAACGCAGCAGCGATACTACTGCCAATTTTCAGGATCAGGTTGTATGTCTCTTCAAGTAGTGTGTCTTGATTATCCCGTTGGAGACGGGTTACGTTTTCCATTTTACTGTTTACTTTCAGAATACTGTCTAATAAGAAACGTAAATATATTGATGGCTGGGTTCATTTCTCCTTTTCTCAGTTCAGACACGAACACTGACTTTGAATTATCATTATTGTCAGCAATAAAAGACATGCAGACAGAAGTGTCGATGGCAAGACTGTCACAACTGAAAAGCAGAACCAGACCATCAGCTGATACAGCTGTTTCATATTTCAGTTTTGTGTGTTGAGACAATCATCTTTCAAATGTCATGTGGACCACTTCCTGTAGCAAAACACATAGAAAGCAGATATATCACGTATTTTATGAGAGAGAGAGAGAGAGATAGAGAGAGAGAGACTGACAGACAGACAGACAGACAGACGGACAGACAGATGGACAGAGCGACTGACTGACTTACTGACCAACTGACTGACTGACTGACCAACTGCCTGATTGCTACACAGTCAGGCAGACAGACCGACAGACAGACAGACAGAGGGACGGATGGACGGATACACGGACAGAGACAGGGTGGGAAAGGATAGTCTGAATATGCACAGCTATACGACTGTTTTCTTGAGGCCAAAAAACAAGATAATCTTAGGGCTTTTAACCATACCCTGATGTGAATAGATTTTCTTTTAATTTGAAGAAAGACATAAAAGCAACGGTGATAAGATACTTGATTACATACAAATACAGCCACATAAGGATCATCGAACAAAACTCTAATTACGAAGTAGTAATTTATAGACGAAAAGAGAGATCAAGCGATTACAAGGAAAACTACTATGAATAAAAACATGCAGCATAAAAACAAGTTCCCCTCACACACACACACACCACACACACACACACACACACACACACACACACACACACACACACACACACACACGCACGCACGCACGCATGCACGCGCGCGCACGCACGCACGCACGCACGCACGCACACACACACACACACACACACTCACTATCCCCATCCGCATTACCTCAATGTCAACACTACAACACATCATGCACATTAAAAATGTTTTCCCCCCACATGAGCACGATCATACACAAGAGCAACTGGCAAACACACAATGCATTGATTTCAGCTTTGCCGTAAAACACGTACAAAACAGTATTTTTGAACCATGATCGGCTGGACTTGCCTCTAATAAAATCTAACGACTCGTTCCATAAGCTGCAACAGAAAGGCTGGTGCATGACATAGAAACATGAGTCCCAGGGTGAGGTGTAAGAACGGTGCTCTTATTGCAAGCCGTATATTCAGAGAATCCTCTGCAGACAGTAAATAGTGTGAGTTCTTTCATAATGGGGCACGTGAAGGCAGCTTTACGGAAGACAGTAAATAGTGTGAGTTATTTCATAATGGGGCACATGAAGGCAGCTTTAAATAGTGTGAGTTATTTCATAATGGGGCACATGAAGGCAGCTTTAAATAGTGTGAGTTATTTCATAATGGGGCACATGAAGGCAGCTTTACGGAAGCGACGTTTAAGGTCAAAAGGGAGATAATCTTGTCACACATTATCGTGAGAGAGACGAGAAGAAGATTGAGAAGGCTAACCTGGGAAGACTGAGTTTACGTCCATAGCTAGCTCTCTCTCCTCTCTCTCTCTCTCTCTCTCTCTCTCTCTCTCTCTCTCTCTCACACACACACACGCGCGCGCGCGAGCGCGCACGCACACACACGCGCGCGCACGCGCACGCACACATACGCGGAAGATATATATATATATATATATATATATATATATATATATATATATATATATATATATATATATATATATATATAGCTGGTAGTATATTTTCCGGCTTTTTTTTTTAAGTGCTCAACCATGCGGGAGCAGCTAAAATAATGATTAAAAGCAAATCTTAAAACCGGGACTACAAATTTGTTTCGAGGTCTTTCCTCTCTTCAGATCCCGTGCCAATCCCCTGCTACTGACCTCAATCGTATATATATGTTTTGGATTGTGAACTGTAGTCCAGTTGGGTTGTGTTGCACGTGTTGTGCAAGGGGGGGGGGGGGGGGGGGGCTGTTAAGGTTGTAAGGCTTTCTTTCTTTATTGAGTATCATTGTATGAGGGGTCCTATCAGGGTTGCTATTTTATACTTGTTGATAAAAATTTCCTTTTGTGCCTGCAACTGTCTATAATTTCAACTCTTGTGTTCAATGTAGCCATACTAGGTTTGCATAGAATCATCCACTTTTCTGTTGTGCACAAATTACATCTCTTTGTGCTATTATTGTATGCTGCTGCTTTAATAAAGAAAAATATAAAAACCAAACAGAACTGAGCAAATATATCTGGAAACTTAAAGACGCAAAAACAAGCTACAATATATCCTGGAAAATCATAAAGATGTTTCAAAAAGGTGCAACCTATGTTTAACTGAAAAATGGTTAATACTATGCAAACCACACTTAGCAACTTTAAACACCAAAACAGAAATAGTAAACAACTGCAGGCATAAATGGAAATCGTTGTTAGTGAACACACCCAAAACAAAAACCTGAAAGCCACCAAAAAACACGTGCAGCCAACCCGCACGTGCAAACAACCGCAAACGGGAGCCCACACGCTATATAACATCGGCTATATAACATCGCTATATAACATCGGCGGTGGTCAAACCAAACATCATCCTGATGACAGCGCAACACGCTCGAAACAAATTTGTAGATAGTTTTAAGATTCCTCTTTTAACTTGTTTTAACTATATATATATATATTATATATATATATATATATATATATATATATATATATATATATATATATAACAAACTAATAAATTCCAAGGATAAGTACCGCACCGTTCCAGCAACTTACAGAGCAGCTTGGTGTTGCAATGACTGCAAGAAATATTGAATTATAAACAAAGCTTGCTCTTATGTCTTAGATTGAAGAAATAGGGGGAGATACGCATTCATATCTGCAGTGGTAGATGATTCTGCCTAACTAACAGTATGTGCTTGAGTGGGTGAATGGGGAAAAATAAAATAAATGCTTCTCAAAATGAGCCTTCAGCAAGCTTATGTTCTCCAAGGGGGAGACATCCTCCAATAGGGAGGGAAACTCACTAACATATAACTCCTGGTCATATACCGATATTTCGAAACTTGGTGATTTCTCCTCAGTGACCGCGGAAAGTGGTAATTTGACTCCTCTGCCTTTTCAGTTTTAAGACTCAACAAACATACTACGGTATTGCACACCAACCTTTTCTGGGATTGCATTCTTCTTAAAACAGCATGAATAGTCCGACCGGTTCACATGTTTCTGCACCATCATATGATCCCATGGTTACGTCGAATGTTGAGTTTCTGTTGGTTTTCCTGATCCAGGTTTCATTTTTGCTGTGTAGTAATATTTTCTTGGTGTGGAGAATGATTTCCATTTCTGACCCTGTTATGTCTGTGTGGTTACTGGCAAACTTCAGGGCTTTGGTGAGTAGTTTCTCATCTATAGATGAACTGGTCGGACTATTCATGCTGTCCAACATCAAGAAAAAACTCGGAAAACAAGTCGGACTATACAGAGACGATGGCCTTGCTGCACTAACCAACAATCCAAGAACCATCGAAAACAAGAAGAAAGAACTATGCAAAATCTTCCAAAACCACAACTTAAAGATTACCATTGAAGCAAACAAAAAGGTAGTGAACTACTTAGACATAACACTGGATCTCAACAATCACATATATAAACCATACAAAAAACACAACGATACACCTCTTTATGTACACACCAAAAGTAACCATCCACCATCTGTATTAAAGACCATACCCCATGGCATAAACAAGAGACTATCAAACCTGTCATGCAGTGAGAGAGTGTTCAACAATGCAGCAGTAGAATATCAGGAAGCACTACAAACAAGTGGATACAATTACAAATTACAATACAACCCAGACAACAACACAAATAAAAGCAAGAAAAATAGGAAAAGAAAAATCATATGGTATAACCCCCCATACGACGGGAAACTCAAAACAAGCATAGGGAAAGAATTCTTCAAATTCCTAACAACTTCATTTCCAAAAGAACACAAACTGTCCAAAATATTTAACAAAAACACTGTCAAACTATCGTACTCATGTATGCCCAACCTCAAAAACCTAATTGACGCATCCAATAAAATGAAAACCAACACAGCAAAGAAGGGTGAAGAAAGGAAATCTTGCAATTGCACCAGAAAGGAGCAGTGCCCACTAAACAATAAATGTCTTCACAACAACATTGTATACCAGGCTACTGTGACATCAGAAAATGAAAAAGAAACATACATAGGGATCACTGAAAACCACTTCAAAACCAGATATGCAAACCACAAACAGTCATTTAATAAAGAAAAATATAAAAACCAAACAGAACTGAGCAAATATATCTGGAAACTTAAAGACGCAAAAACAAGCTACAATATATCCTGGAAAATCATAAAGATGTTTCAAAAAGGTGCAACCTATGTTTAACTGAAAAATGGTTAATACTATGCAAACCACACTTAGCAACTTTAAACACCAAAACAG
>CM031611.1:84794409-84814409 GCA_018398815.1 Conus ventricosus | reverse complement strand
CATTTTCAATAACATCATTTTCACGCATACATTCATCAAATGCGTCTCTGTCTTTCATGTGAAATAAAACTACAGTCTTTAACTGTTCTCTAAAGTCTTTTAAAACTGAGTTATATTTTTGACATAAAATCCACACACTTATCCCAGCATGTCTTCCACTGAAAGCCAGTTTTGATAAAGTGTTTCTCTTTTTAACTATGTCTCTTTATGCCGAACAGTCATCTATAATAAATAGTGTTTGCGTTCCCTCAAACAATTTATAAAAGTGTTCTAAACACTCGCTCAGTTTATTGCTAGGATCAATCAAATATATGTTATCATCCGCCCATATAAACCTTCTATCATTATATGCTTTGTTCCATTTAAGTGTGGGACAGAAAATTACTATATGATCAAAATTATAACGATAAACTGTTTGTAATAGGTCGAGGATAAATATTGTTTTTCCACAACCAGTCTGTCCACAAATCAGTGAACAATGAGGGGTTTTTATCATAAAGTTTAACATCAGCATTGACACCAAAGTCGTCTGCTCCATAGTTTTATAACAGAATTTAATCTAATCCAGTTATTATTTTTTATCATACTCTCCGTCAAAACTTGTTCAGTATAATAAAACCTATGAGGCCTAAATGTGTAAGATTAATCCAATTCAGTTCTGTAAGATTGTTTCTATTTAAGTCAACATTGATTTTGTTGCTTGTTGTTATGACCTTAATATCCTCACCATTGTGAAGAACGACGATGGTAACTTTAAGACGTTTAACGTCTAAGTTTTGCCAGCTAATATTAATTCCTTTTATAAGGACGTCACTAACGCCCACATCCCATTCCTCTAGACATCTTTTAAGACAGAAATTTCAAATATCATTGTGAACGTGTCTCCTAATTTCCTATGTGGAAAGAACTGTAATTTTGTAGAAGCTTCCTTTAAAACCGTTTCTCTTCTGTGGAGGATGTACTGTTTTTTCCCATACGGCGTTATTTCAATCTCTTTCCGACTATTGTCCTCTGGCATACGACTTACATGTACAGGGCCAGAGTTGAATGCTTTTCTGAAACTTTTTTGACGGCTAAAAAATGTAAATGGGCTTATGAATTCAAATTTTTTTATGTCCCATTCTAAATATGGTTCTAAGTGCCATTTGCTGTCAGGTTTTCGAACTATTTTATATTCATACTGGCCAGCATTATTTGCTTCTACATTGCGTAGTTGTTCTAGTTTAGGAAACTTTTTGTTGTCGCCAACCTCTTTGCGTTTATAATCACCATCTTTAGTGTACTCAAAACCATACCAAGCGCCTATCTCACCGTTCTGTTCAAAGTCCGCAACGTCTGCAAGGTCTTTTAATTCTAAGGTTATACATCTTACAGGCGCTAATGTAACTCCTGATTCTTCTGGCCCCCGCGACATTATTTTTTAGAACAGCTAATTATTTTACTTCTAAAACAATGTGCAGGTTATCACATTTCACGACTTTCCCTGTTTTGTCTGCAATTTTTATATTAAATGATCCAACCCTTCCACAAACTAATCTTTTAAACTGTAAATTAGGGAATTGTATAATTTCATAATCGCAATATGCAGCTTTCCCTGATGGAAGAGCTCTTAAAACAGTTGAGGGCCTTCCATCATATAAGTTTTCATCAGTGCTCAGCTCGTCCAAATGAACATAGAGTAATGAATGTAATGCAAGATCGAGCGGATTTTCCCCCTCATAAGTAGTTTTGTTTGGCGTAACTCTAAAACTATGAACGGCTCGATTGGCAGTTGTAAAGCCTAACATTTTAGCTAGCTCTCCATCAAAGTAGTAACCTACTGCTTCTTTTTCAGGTTTGAATTGATAACATTGTTTTCAGATTCGCATTGTTAGTTTGAGAGCAATGTCAAAGTTACTCATTGCTTCTTTCAGTGAGCAAAACCCGTAATAGCCATCAGGTATGGTTAACTGGCTAACTAATTTTCCTGCATTATCAATTTTTTTAATCTTATTATTCTTCTTCGATTACTTATATTAAACCATACAACTTTGTAAAATATTTCATGAAGCGCAACCATTCTGCTTCCGCAATTGTTATCAATAGCATGTTCTAAAAAAACGAAGGACGGTCTGAGTTGTTATTGTTACAAACATTTTTAAACGAAATAAAAATGAGCGCATTTAAATATACTGATGCAAATATTCTGTTGGGCCGCACTACAATCTTAAAAATATAACAACTGATACTCTTGACATTTCTGCGACTCAGTCTGACACCTTTCAAGTAAAGGTGAGTACTCCATTAAGCAGATATCTTAACCCCCCTATTAAAAAGACTACATCCGAAAGTGTGGTTCAGTCATCGATGCAGTTTTATCAGAACCAGTTAAACTTTGCTGTGTTTTGTGCATCAACTGGGTGTGGAGTGTCGTATGCTGATCATTTAAATCATCCTGATCCTTTGGTGAGGTCAGTGTACAGATTTCATTTTTATTACACCTTCAGACGTATTTTGACTGAACTGCAAGCACCATTGCCTAATGACAAAACCGTTTAATCCATTAGCAACAGAATAGACATGAAGGCTTTTGAAAGGATCTGTAACGAATTCAATATTAAGGCTAAGACAGACTTTTAGACAAAAGTCGGATCTTAATCATGGTCTAGGCACCCCTTATCTTTGGGGCGTGCACAGAAAGTTATAACTATGACTGGAATCCTCCTTATACATCTTTCTCTTCAGGCACAGCTGTTCACCTAGGGTCCATAGAGCAAGAAGCATAAACAGCATGGACAACATTTATTTAGACATTTCTAAGGCCTAACTAAAGCAGGAATAGAACGAATAAACGACTCTGCTCGTACTTACGTTTGGTGTTTGCTAGGTTCGCAAGCACAAACGAGATCGAGCATAACTGATCCTTCTACTGGCTTTGACGCGCAAAAACAGTACTTGGCAAATTTAGAGGACGCCATTAATTCTACAGTTGATTTGCCTTCCAGTATTAAAGGTACCAAAATGTTTTACAATTCGCAAGATCGAAAGTAGACTTTGCTGTTGGCACTGGTTTATTACATGCTGCCTTCTGACCTCAGACTCCAGATAGGCACAATAATAAACTACAATAATGAAATCCTTGTGGCAGGTAATGAACAGAAGGTCGGAAAAAAACGAAATAAATTCTGAGCCAGTAATATTGCAAGCAGTAACCAACAAGTCGACCCCCAAGAATAAGTCATCCAATCCCCGTGGCCCAAAGCCCGAAGACCGTTGAAGAACACAAAGTCCACGAAGTCCTCAAAGTCAAAAAAATAATATCCATGAAGATGAAAAAGACAGCACTTGTTTTTGTATTAACTGGCCTAGGATTACTGGTCTTTTATCTTACTAAAAATTAAACCCAACTATTAAGAGAACTAATGTCCATAAGTGCTCGGCCATAAAGCCAACTACTTTGCCTGCAGTAGACAAAAGCCAGCTAACAATAACCCCTAATATACCTGGTAAAGCGTCCATGGCTTTACTGGCTAATTTTTTTAATAAGCCCGCAAGATGATCAAGCTGTTTTTTTACCCATGATTTATCAGGCGGTGATGGAGGCGATGGCGATGGAGGCACTGGGATTTGACCACCACCGCTGTAATAGCCATCACCAGTGTACTTATTGCAAATCCTAAGGCCGTTATAACGCTTGCTAATGTGACTCCTTGCTCTCTAAACAGTGTTCGGATTCGTTCTGCTAGCGTTGTGTCTTCATATAAATTCTTTGGATAGTTTCTCTTATTCTGCTCACTGAGTTCGTAGTTGTTCTCGGTTAGTAGACAACACTTCTAGTCTTATTAATCTCAGTTCTTTAAGATTATTTAGCTCTTGTGTTATTCTTTCTTTAATATCACGCCCTAAGTTGGCGTCATCAGCCTCAACGAGTTTTCTTTTTCTCTTTTTATATCCTCATCTAGTTCACCCAGTTTTGCTAAATTCTTTATTAATTCGCCTCTGATGGTTCTCAAAGCACGATCAAGGCCTCTAATTCTCGCGTGGGTATCGGGGCGTCGTGTATAGTTTTTAATGCTGTTTCTTCTGAAAAACTGGTTTCTGCTTCTATTGCATTTATTATTTCATCTGCTGATTGATTTAAAACTTGAAGTTCCATGTTTTTGTATTTGGTTATCTGTTGGGAGCTCTTGTAGTGTGTTTTGAAGTTTAGCAACTGCGTCCCTATCTAATTTTGGTGGTTTAGGAATGCCCAGGCGATTTTGTTCGCTCACACTGAGTCTTTGTCTAATTGTACCCATGGCTAAAAACTTTAATGGGTCTCGTTTATGTGTAAGCGGAACACGTTCACCTTGATCGTTTTTAAAATACAATGGCCATCTTCTCGTTCAAAATCATTAGGGTCTAAGACTCCAGAGGTTCTAGGCCTAAGTTTTGTAAAATGATCTAACATGACTTTCTGTTAATTCACTCCGCAATGAGTGCTCCGACCGATGCTGCTCCCAAGGGGAATCACTCATGTCGTCTCCAGGATCAGGAACATCATAATCTTCACTTTGCCTGCCATGTTCTTTAATAATTATCTTTTTATTTTGTTTTATAAAAATGTCACAAGCATATGGTTCGATTCTTGACCCGCATAGAAGACTGAAAGAGCCCTTGGCGTGAAGGGAAATAAACGGAATATTACTGTTCCAATATATCCATCTACTATTTATGCAGATCAAATTCTTACTGTCAAATTTCCAGACCTAGAGCAGATGAAGTGATTGTGCAGGCTCTGCGCGTCTTACTTTCAAAATAGAACTCGCTTCAACAACAGACCCAAGCAGGACAGTTGTACAGAATCTGGGGCGGGCAATCGTTAAGAAAATTTCTATAAAACTTGAGGGGCAAGAATATTTTCTTTACACAATGCAGACATATTTTTAATCTATTCTGATCTATGGCTAACCGAGAATGAAAGGGCTGATCTTGCGTTTCAAGGAATTGAAAATGAAGTAGCACTAAAACATAGAATAGGCGCTGCAGTTGATAAAGACAACAAAAAGCATGTAGCTGTAAGTTATGCGTATGGTAATCGCTTTTTCATACCCTAGATTTGAGTTATTAAAGCGCATGCCCCATACTTTCAAGGAGCATTAAAAGACAGATTGTCATATGAACTAACTTTTAATGACTACAAATATGTTATTATATCTACAGACACCGAAGCAAAGTACAGCATTTCTGACATCTCGTTAGAGTTTGACATTGTTAGCAACCCTAATTTAGCAAGGCTGATTGAGCAACATTCAGTCAAAAATTAGCAATATATTACGAAGAGTGATTCATCATTCTAAATATCCTAAAGCAGGGCAGACACTATATGGAATTTTAGTTTTAGTGCCACAGCAAGATCGCTTAAAGGTATTTATTGCTGTGTGAAGATGAAGAACCATTCGAAAGAGGAAGTGAAAAGTTTATTAATCCTAAAATAACGAAAGTGCATGTACAATTGAGGGTAGTCTAACCAAATCTACGCTAGCGGGCTTAAAACCTTATCAGCATTTTGATGAAATAAGAAAACTGTTTGGAGGCGGGAGGTGTAGAAATCCAACAGTTGACCTTGTGTCTAAAGATCTACATCTTCACAGTGTTAGACTCGATGATTATTTAACAACGAAATACAGCTTATGGATTGACCTAAGGTCAACAGAGGATAATCAGTTGCATGGAAGTGGGAGAACTGTTAAAGACGGAATAAACATTCAAATTGATAAAGAAAAAGATGGCGATAAACCAGTTAAATGTACATTTGTTTTTAATATATGATGCGCAGCTGAATATTCAAGATAACAGATTAAAAGATATAAAATACTAAATTATTTTTTATTTTTTTTAAAAGCATGTCTGTTCAGGTTATCCAAATGTGCCTACAGCACCGGAGTCGCCAAGAGAAGGGATAGTAGGCAGCTCTGCTGCTATAGAAACCCCTGACATAAAAACCTTTAGATTAACAAACATTACACAAATGCAGCAAGTACTAGAGCAAGACCTTTCAAAATACAGCAAAACCAAACGAAGGTATTCTGCTGCCTTCATGCTGTTACATATGTTAATACTGGAGCATCGACTTTGAGTGCTCTTCAGCAGGAACAAGCGTAGGTCTCTTAGCAACAGGCGTAGGTGCATCCGCAGCTTTACCTCTAGGCGGTTGTCTTTAACTCTTGGCCTGTGTTCATTAGCTGTAAGGGCCGCTTGCAAAAAAATAAAAACTAAACTCCAAAAGCACACAGCTATGGTTCAACTAATAACAGCTAAACTTAGTTCGTTCAAACTGACAATAAATAAAGCGCTAGTTGACTCAAACATCACGGATGAAGAATTTAGTCGTTTACAGGCCGATTTTGATGACTTATAAAAGACAAAAGTTTGATCTTCAAAAAAAGGCAAGGGCAAGTTTTCTCAACAGCCAGACACAGAGCAGATAAAAAAGGAATGTTTAAAAAAAGTAAACGAGACATTAAACTCTGTTCTAAACAGTAAACAGCTCACATTAACAACATCAAGGGCGTTTATACTTTAGTTTATGAGTCCAAGCACAAAAGACCGTTGATATTGATTCTGATTAAGACTACTTTGGGAGTCGTTGTATTTTTTTAATTTAAATAAATGTGTTATGTTAAAAACTAAAATGGCTAAGATATATGAAGGGCCAGACGAATTGTTTGAAGGAATGCTTAAGGAGGAGCGTTGTCAAAAGCTTTAAATGATATTGATTTATAAGTCATTGATCCAGCAAACGTACAGGCAAGCGTTGTACATGCAATTTCTCAAGTTCCAAGTAAACTAACAATAGACCCCCCAGTTAAAGTAATGTTAGCTGTTTTAATCGACTATATAACAATAAATGAAGAAAATCTAGAAGTCTGGGTCTCAACTAAACAGCAGACTATTCTTTCTCATAATGACTTAACACCTGGTTGGGCAGACGAACTGCTTACACAGTTTGATGTGGCCGCTGAAGAAGCCAAAATGAGAGGCTCTGGTTGGTCAGAGGGCGAAGTCTTAGAGATCAGATTAAAACAGGCTAAGTATGCACGATTGTAGGCAAGGCTTACATTCCGTTGCCCCCAGCATTAGTCGCAAAAAGAGCAGTTCTAAACATAAAGAAATTCAGACAACAAATGTTTTATGTGGTGTGTTCTTGCAAGGCTGCATCACGTCCGCAAAAAACGCAGACAGAGTGTCTAACTATTGGGATTACATCAATGATCTTAACTTCAATGGAATATCCGTTCCCGTTGGCGTGGACAAAATTGATCAGTTTGAAGAACAAAACAAACCAATACTATTAATATCTACACATGGGATGAGGAAACAAATCTACAGCCCATTAAAGTGTCTAAGAACAGCCCAACGATTGGCGAACCAGGCAAAAATCATGTTGACTTACTGCTGATGTTTTCACCAGCAGGGCTACCGCATTACACATTGATACGAACAATGAGTAGACTAATGCAGCATACTCAAAAATCATGGCAAACAAGAATTCTGTAGAAAATGTTTAACAAGAATTCCATCCGTTAAAGCCGCGAACGAACATCAGAAACACTGTATCGGCCCAGTTGACTGTAATACAGAACTAATTACGCCCCACCGGATCTAAAGTTAGTTTTGAGAACTGGAAACGGATGCAAAATACTCCATATGTTGTTTACGCAGACTTTGAAATCGCTCATTGTTCCTTATGAAGGGCTAACCCCACAGAGACTTCCAAAAACAGCCTTAGTGAGTAATCATCAGATTTGTTCCTATGCTTTCATCATTGTTAGGTCGGATGGCGTCCATTCAGAACCAGAATTGTATAGAGGACCAGATGCTGCAGAATACTTCTTAGAACGCATGCAGCAAGTGCGTAATGACTGTTCTAATAATCTAAACTTATCTGAATCATAATGACGCCTGAAGACCAACAACAGTATGACTCAGCCACACATTGTTGTATTTGTGGTTTAGAACTAATGTCTAACAGTGAGACGCGAATCCGACAGTAAGAGACCATGATCACATTAGTGGAAAGATCAGAGGAGCAGCGCACAACAACTGCAATCTTCAACTAAGGTTTGACCCAGCGAAATGGAAGCTGCCTATATTCTTTCACAACTTGCGAGGTTACGACTCTCACCTTATAATGCAAGCAGTAACCGACGCCTTCAGGGTAACATGCATTGCGCAGTCATCAGAAAAGTACATGTGTTTCACTTTAAATAACATGTCTTTTTATGACTCTATGCAGCACATGATGGGTTCATTAGAGTCACTGGCTATGTCCTTAAAGTCCTGCCAATAACAGAGAATATTTTGACCCAACACTTGTTAGAAAGGGTGTTTACCCTTATGAATACATGAACAGTTGGGAAAGGTTTGAAGAAGATACACTTCCTCCAAAGGGTGCGTTCTTTTCTAGTCTCAGAGGAAAGGAAATCAGTGACTCCGATTACCAGCATGCTCAAGATGCGTGGCAGAAGTTAGAGTGTAAAACAATGGGGAGACTATCATGATTCATATTTAAGGGCAGATGTATGTTTGTTGGCGGACGTCTTTGAAAATTATAGGAAGACCTGTATGAAACATTACAGCCTGGATCCTGCGCATTATATTTCTGCGCCCGGGATGAGCTGGGATGCTTTCTTAAAGTTTACTAAAGTACAGATTGATTTATTGTCTGATTTACCAATGATTCAGATGATTGAAAACGGATTGCGTGGAGGAATTAGTATGGCGTCGCATCATTACTGTAAAGCAAACAACAAATACCTAAATGATTATGATCCAAGTAAAAGGTCTAACTATCTTATGTATTTAGATGCAAACAATCTGTATGGATGGGCAATGGCGCAATCGCTTCCATTACGCAACTTTAAAATGTACACTGGTGGCGGTATTAAAAACATTCAAGAATTTGTAGAACGACTGCATACTCTTACAACTGATCGTAAAAGAGGTCTTTTTCTAGACGTTGACTTAGAATATCCTCATGAACTCCATGACCTACATAATGACTACCCATTAGCAGCAGAAAGTCTGAAGATGGCAAAAACAGAGCCGCCTAAACTTGTGCCTAATCTTCGTGGCAAAAAAAATTATGTCTGTCATTACAGACTTCTACAATTTTATTTAAGACATGGTTTGAAGTTGACAGCTGTTCATCATGTAATTGCTTTTGATCAAGAACAGTTCATGAAACCATACATAATGAAGAACACTGATCTCAGAACTAAATCCACAGATGCTTCAGAAAAAGACTTTTTCAAGCTGATGAACAACAGCTGTTTTGGAAAGACTATGGAGAATCCGCACAAGCGTAAAGATGTCAGATTGGTCACCAAAGAGAACGAAGCAATTAAGCTGACTTCTAAACCTAATTATCAGGACTTTAGAAGATTTCATGATCAGCTTTTTGGTATAATGATGAAAAAAAAGAAAGTCAAATTGGATAAGCCCGTATTTATTGGGTTTACTGTTTTAGAATTATCAAAGCTTTTGATGTTAGAATTTCTTTATGACTACTTTAAGCCCTTGTATCCTGAGTCCAGAGTACTTTACACAGATACAGACAGTTTTGTTATAGATATCCCTACTGAAGATATCTATAAAGACATGGAAATAGAAGTAGCTAAAGGGCATGCGGGATGGTACGACACATCTGATTATCCTAAAGATTCGCCTTTGCATTCAATTACTAATAAGAAGGTTTTAGGAAAGATGAAGGATGAATTATCTGGAGGGGTGATCAAGGAGTTTGTTGGGTTAAGGTAAAAATGTACAGTATTTCGAGCCAGGAGAAAACCATCAAAAAAGCAAAGGGAATATCTCGCAGTGTTGTGCAGTCAAACATATCGCATGACAACTACAAAGAAGCATTGTTCGATAAACATACTTTTCATCATGACAACGTAAAACTACGATCTAATCTACATGAGATCAACACAACTGTTGTAACAAAGAAGTCATTAGATAGAACAAACACTGAACGAGTATTTGTTAATCCAGAGTTTTCATATGCAATCGGGCATTGGAGAACAGCATAAGTATATACGTTCTTTGCCCTCAGCTTCATATTTTCCTTAACTTTATCTATAAGCTCAATCATATCGTAATCCAATTCATCCAAATTTTTTCTCATGTTTGCTTGATGCGTTCGAATTTTTTTTATTATTTCAAGATATTCTTTATCCATATTTGATAATCAAAATTTGGGATTTTGGGCGGTAGGTGATCTGGATGCATTGCCATGCACCAATGAATCCTCGCAAATGTTTCCTTAATAGCAGAACACGTATCATATGATTCCCGTATCAATTCGAAGGTCTCTTCATTTATCATTCTTGTTTCGTTCTGCGCTTCCTTCTGAGCTTCCATTTTAGATATAATATATTTACGTAAATCAATTAAGCGGAACTGTGTCTGGTGGATTATCTGCAGTTCTTCCTTCACAAAAGATCTTTGAGGAGCTGGTTGTTTTGTTGTGTCAGTTTCTCGTAAATAATACATGGGCGGATTCATTTTTACAATTCTTTTTATTTCATATGGATCAACACTCCAAACTGGATCGGTTGCCCTGATGCGAGTGTCCCCTTCTGCTTCCCCCGGTAAATAAAGGTACCTTACTTTCAAACCAAATGGTAATAGTTTGCTGGTTGTACTGGAGTCTCCTTCAACAGCATTTATTGTTTGTTTTTTGATTGCTTGTACTGGTTTTAGCCCTTTAAATTCTTCATTATTCATTGCGCACAAAACTGAGGGCAGTCTTCTAACCCATTCTGTGTTGCGAAAATTGTCAATCAGCTCTCTATGATACTGGTAGGAGGAAAGCCTTTCAGATAACTGTTTGTTAAAGTTTTCAACCAAAGCCTGTGATCTGTGAACTCCTGGAATGCCTCTTTTAATGGTAACTCTATGTTTTAGCAATAATTGATTCACTTGGCCTTTAAATTCTTTTCCATCATCGCCTTGAATCATGCGAGGATAAGTTAGCGGGCCTCGTTGGTATATCAGTTGTATGGCAACAGCAACAGCAGAAGCACTCTTTTGTGTTAATGGTTCCGCATCTTTGTATCTTGAAGCTATGTCAATGACTGTAAGTGCGTACTTAAATCTTTTTCGTCTAATCGTATCATGGGGTAAATATAGAAGGTCCATTTGATGGGTGTCGTTCGGTATTGTATTCACAAAGTGTGGTCTTTGTATTCGTCTAGGCGCTGGAAAATAAATTTGCCAAATCGTTTGTTTTGATAACCATTTCTTTGCTGTTTGTTCACTGACTCTGGGTGCTTGGCTTAGCTTTTTTATTGCCGTGATTCCCTTCCAATATCCTTTGGGTGAATAATAGATTTTGTTCATTTTTATTCAACCAATATTATGCGCAACAAAATACACAAGGGTCATGCCAAAGACGATAAACACGATTTCTTGCATCTTTTGTTTTTCTGATGGATGATAAAAGTCGTTGAATTTTGGTGGGGGCAATGTCTCGATTGGTTTGCCTGTTACAAGATAATATTCTTTTATTGCTTGATCAACGTCTTTAAATGTTAAGCTGCATGTCCCTGTTTTTTCAGTTTGTCGTTAATAAAATCTAACTGCTCAATTCTCTGCTTTTCATAGTAATCTTGTGCTGCGCTAGTTGCTCCATAGCTTTGTTATGTCTTTTTCTCTCGCCGTCATCCCGCAGTTTACTAAATGCATAATTACTTCCGCTAAAAGCAAGCGCATTCACTACTGCGCCGCCTATCATCATTACGATGAAGCCATTTTTATAAATGTATTTTTTTAATTTTACATATTGATACTGTCGGGAATTATTCCTTGCTTAACTAGAAAATCTTTCGTAGCAAACGAAGCTGCAATAATAGCGTTTAGCTTTGCCGAATCCTCAAAGTCTAGCTTGCCAAGATCTGCTGGTTTAAATTTTTTAACAAGCTTTTCCCAAGCTTGTGTATCCTACACTTAGGCCTCCAATAACAGCAGAATGGTATACAAGGTTGGTAACAGTTTTTTTCGGTGCTCATTTAAAAAAATAAAATAATTATAATTAATAAAAAACATGAACAGCGACGATCTACTACAGCTACGGGGCAGCCTAAACCTTCCTGAACTTATGATTAAAATGATCAAGTTGATGACCAAGCTATTATGCCAAAAAAGAAGAAAGGCTGTATTCTTTGGCAGCATGTGGGAAAACAAAACAGTTCCTGGGAAATGAATTCAGCATAGAACAGATTCAACAAATGTCGCCACAAGACATTGTAAAGTATCATAACAGTATGAAGCGCAACTAGGATCAAGAATGGTAAAAAGTGTCGGGCAAACGGTTCTTAGTTTGTACACTAAACTAGTAAGTAAATTTGCGCCTATTGATTCGAACAAGACTTTATGTATGATTTAACGCAGGATCAAGTTTTAACAAGTCATTAGAGTCTCTAGGTGTGATCTGTATTACAGATTTGGAGCATTATTGTCACCGCTAATCATGGGATTAATTACTTTAATCATATAGATTTTGTTTCCCTTAAAAATGACCGAGCCAGAAAATCAGCAGAATCAGAAAACATTGAATCAGGTGGAGAAAGTGACCAGTAAAAGCCTCCTAATCCTGGGCGCGTTGCAGCAGGAAAAAGAGTAGCAGAGTGGAACAAACAAAGAAAATTACAGTTACAATCACAGAATATAACTCATAATGAAAAAGTGCTAGAGCCGCAGCCAGTTGTTTCAATGCCAGCTATAAAAACACCAGAACAAGTTGATTCAAGACCTACAACAGGTTGCCTACACCGCCAAAGTCTTCATGGAATTTTCTTAAAGCAATGGTCATTTTTGGCAGCATTGCTGCTGGGGGTGGTTATTACGGTTAAAACTATATAAACAACGACAGCAAAAACCGAAGCAGTCAAAAAAATCTCAACCACTAAATACAGAAGCCGAACAAAAAAGCATGCCAAAACCGCCAACAACAAAAGAACATTTTGATCCATTTCAGATGCAATAATACTTTAAGAACTTAATAAATAATTATAATTGACTTGAATAAGAACTTGGCTGTACTTAGAGGATGACTTTTGTTATGAACTTGAGGTGACTTAAGTTAAGAACTTGAGGTGACTTGATCAAGAACTTATTAAGAACTTGAGGTGACTTAATTAAGAACTTAATTAAGAACTTAATTTAAAAACTTGAGGTGACTTTAGTAAGAACTTGATTAAGAACTTAATTAAGAACTTGGGGTGACTTGATTAAAAACTTAATTAAGAACTTGGGTGACTTGGGGTGACTTAGGGCAAAGGTGTCAAGTGTTTCAAAACTCGGCTACAGCAGGAGGAGTGCATGCATTGTGTGGGCGTGAGAAGGGGGGGGAGTGTGTGTGTGGTGTACACAGAGCTTTATTATTCATCATGTGTAACACCACTTGGTGCAAGACGGCGCTTGCGTTTTTGTGATTCATTGGCTCTTTTGTCGCAAGTTCAAAGCAGCCACCAGGTGCATTTAACAAAAGCCATGATTGAATAAAACAAGACAATTGTATAAAGTACATCCGCGGCCGCCTGAAAAGGCAGCCTAAAAGTTTGTAACAGGACGTGGAAGCAGGACATTGAAGCAGGTGAAGCAAAACGGTGTAGCAGGGCGTTGAAGCAAAACGTTGAAGCAGGCAAAATGTCATTTCACTAATATATTCAAAGTTGTGAGGCAACAACAAGAATGTCAGAACTTTTTTGTAGATACCGTTCGGATCCGAACGGTTTTAACACATACTCAGTAGACTTGATTTTGCTGGGCAAGGCAACAACAAGAATGTCAGAACTATTTTAGATACCGTTCGGATCCGAACGTTTTAGCACATACTCAGTAGACTTGATTTGCTGGGGAAGGCAACAACAAGAATGTCAGAACTATTTTTAGATACCGTTCGGATCCGAACGGTTTACCAGTCCTCCAAAGCTTGAAAGCAACAAAAATGTCAGGGTAGTAGCGAGACCTAGCATGTCAGAACTATTTTTAGAAACCGTTCGGAGCCGAACAGTTTTACCAGTCCTCCAAAGCTTGAAAGCAATCAGACTTCAGATTGCCAGAACTTTCTGAATTCTTCATTCCAGACATGTAGGTTAGAATTTTATGGCGTTTGTTCAGTAAATCATCAAAACTCATTCCCAGTTTATGAAACTTGGGGAAGTGGTAAAAAGGCGTTTGACAGCAGAATCATCCTTCTTGCATATGAATCATGAATGAGACATTTTTCTTTAACAAAAGATGTCCACGACTGCTTCTTTGTTTTTGATTTTTGAAACACTTTTTTTGCTTTTCCAAGCTGATAACCCAAAATCAGTGAATGGTGTATGGTTTTTTGTTGATTTAAATTTCACAACCTTCCAGCTTTTCTTCACAAAAGGAATCATGTCATGAACGCTTTTACATCTATTAAATTTCCCGACATCATCCTCTGATACATCAGTCTCATCATCTTGCACAAGTTTTCCCCCTAAGGGAAAGTATCCAGCCGGTTATTGTCATGATAGTTTTGTCTTTTTCAGAAGATTCTAGAAAAGCTAGGCTGCTTTTTGTTTTTTTTGGCATTGATTTTTTTATCACCGGTTTTTCTTATGCTGAGGTAGGTTATCATATCAGCATGATATTTAATATGATCGTCAATAGCTTCTTGTTGCTCCACATGAAAAGGAGACTCTTGACTAGTAGACTCTTCGAGCAATGTAAAATTTTCGAGTTCTTGACTCAATCCAGTTGTAGGCACCAAGCATTCTACAATTTGTTCGTCTAATTCTTGCATATTCTGAGAATCATTCAAGCTGAGAGAATTGTCACTTGCCATTTTGAGAGATATCAGATATTAACACACACTACAGTTGTCACCGATCCAATCCAAAGTTTTAAAGTCAATCACTTTTCTCACAGAAAACACACACGTCTTCACAAATCGACGCCGGCAAGGGAAATAACAAGACAGCTATGGGCTCTCAGCAAAACTCTGTAAAATAGGTGGTCAGGCGCATGCCACAAGCCTGTTATTATCTCCTCCCTTTACACGTTCTTACTGTGGGCACCAGCAATTAGGGGTGTAGCCCCCGTCATTTACCTTTCTCATATTACCAGTGCTAGAGACACACAGTTGGTAAACAAGAAGTGACACAGACACTATTTATTATAGATGACTGTTCGGTAGACTTTAGAGAACAGTTAAATTATGTTATTGAAAATGATCAGGAAAAACACAGGATTAAGCAAAAACTAAAATCTGAAAAGTTTAGTAAATTAGTATTGAAAACAGACAATCCTACACAGTATGTTTGTTTGTAGATAATCATTATTTTTTTGGTTATTGAAAAAGAATGTGTGATGGATTATCATTTTTAATTCGTTGTTGAAGTCTTACTTGTCAGAGAACAGTAAAATGTTTATTCTAGCTCAACCGCCCGAAACTGGTTGAGGGCGGTTGAGCTAGAATTAACATTTTACTGTTCTCTAACGCTCTCCTCAGGGTATACAATTTGGGCATGCCACCGGTGTTATATATTGTGGTGTGTGGGCGTGTGAGTTCTGTGCATGTGGCAGGTGGCCTGCCGGTTTTTTTCTTTTTGGGGGAGCGTTCAGGGGGGACGTGTTACAGAATGGTGCATTGACAAGCTCCGGTACCAAGCTACGGTAACAACAGACAGTGATAAAGAAACATACATAGGGATCACGGCAAACCATTTTAAAACCAGATATGCAAACCATAAACAGTCTTTCAAAAATGAAAAATATAAAAACCAAACAGAATTAAGTAAATATATATGGAAGCGTAAAAATAAGAAAATAGATTACAACATATCATGGAAAATTATAAAAAGAGCAACACCATCCAACAACATTTCTAAAAAAATGCAACTTATGTACTACAGAAAAGTGGCTGATATTATGTAAACCCCACCTAGCATCCCTGAACTCTAAAGTAGAAATGATAAACAATTGCAGGCATAAATGGAAATCTTTGTCAATGCACCATTCCGTAACACGTATATATATATATAATATATATATATATATATATATATATATATATATATATATATATATATATATATATATATATATATATATATATATATATATATATATATATATATTGTGTGTGTGTGTGTGTGTGTGTGTGTGTGTGTGTGTGTGTGTGTGTGTGTGTGTGTGTGTGTGTGTGTGTGTGTGTGAGTGTGTGTGTGTGTGTGTGTGTGTGTGTGTGTGTGTGTGTGTGTGTGTGTGTGTAAGTGTGTGTGTTGTGTGTGTGTGTGTGTGTGTGTGTGTGTGTGTGTGTGTGTGTGTGTGTGTGTGTGTGTGTGTGTGTGTGTCTTGCTCCCTTGATGAAAAGAATACACGTCCATAACTCCAAACGAATGCTACTTACAATACCTAACCGCCCAGCAGAAATGACAAGAGAGAGTACACAGAAGAAACAAGGTGACGGCTACTTGTTTTTTTTGTTTGTTTGTTTTTTATTACTGTTTACTGTTCTCTGCCTGATTAAAGATTGTGTGGTCATGCTAAATGTTTAGAACTTCATTATCAAGCCTCTTTGTTTAATCTAGGAGCGTGGGGTACATTCGAAAGTGTATAGATTGGAGCCAAT
The DNA here is from genome assembly GCA_018398815.1 of Conus ventricosus. NCBI lineage: Eukaryota > Metazoa > Mollusca > Gastropoda > Neogastropoda > Conidae > Conus > Conus ventricosus. Next base: position 84,797,779 of record CM031611.1, on the reverse strand, counting down.
AAAGTTTTTTTTAGAGTTTGAAAGTAAGAGATCACGTTGATAAGATAGATCGAAGAGCCTATGCCTGAGATAGGACTGTTAGACTGAAGAGCCTATGGCTGTGATATGACTGTTGGACTACAGAGCCTATGGCTGTGATAGGACTGTTAGACTGAAGAGCCTATGCCTGTGATAGGACTGTTAGACTGAAGACCCATGCCTGTGATAGGACTGTTAGACTGAAGAGCCTATGACTGTGATAGGACTGTTAGACTGAAGAGCCTATGCCTGTGACAGGACTGTTAGACTAAAGAGCCTATGGCTGTGATAGGACTGTTAGACTGAAGAGCCTATGCCTGTAATAGGACTGTTGGACTGAAGAGCCTATGGCTGTGATAGGCTGTTAGACTGAAGAGCCTATGGCTGTGATAGGACTGTTAGACTGAAGAGCCTATGGCTGTGATAGGACTGTTAGACTGAAGAGTCTATACCTGTAATAGGACTGTTAGACTGAAGAGCCTATGGCTGTGATAGGACTGTTAGACAGAAGAGACTATACCTGTAATAAGACATTTCGACTGAAGAGCCTATGGCTGTGATATGACTGTTAGACTGAAGAGTCTATCCCTGTAATAGGACTGTTTGTGTCCGACTTTGATTACTTGTAGGAAGTTGATTCCAGTCTTCATACCGATAACAATCATTTCTCCATAAATGGAAAAACAATTCAACTTGTGATTCAATTGATGAAGGTACTATCTTTCTGTTACCTGAGTATTCCGTGCTTTTTTCTGTCAGTACTGATTCTGCCAGATAGTTTGTGTCGAGGAAGCGTGGATCACTCAAGATCTTCTTTTTTTAAATAGTTCTTTCCGTGATCAATTCTGTGAGTTGAACGGAAGGGCACATTACAACCCAACTGATCTGTACCCGCATAAATAGCAGAGAAAAACAAATGATGGCGCTGGTAGCTACGTCACACAAGTGCACAGTGTAAGTGCCGTTTTAGTCAGCTGAAAGAACACATAAAAGACAGTGAGGAAATGGAAGATCTGGCACTTTACATGTCAGCCCTTGTATGCCTGCGCTGGCTACACGTGGCGTAGCTCTCTTTTAAATTCTTCCGCTCCCCGTCTCCCCCCCCCCCCCCCACACACACACACACACATACCTTCTGTCCCCCTTGTCCACCGTAGTCGGCTGTCATGGTCAATGCTCTTTCAAGCAAACTTTTGACGTGCTTGACATTTCTTTTTTCCTTCGGTATGGTAGATAGAGTCATTTATTCCAGCCTTAGTTTGAATCATGTGGTGTGGCGGATAGAGTCATTTATACCTACGTTGATTTGAATCATATGGTGTGGTGGATAGAGTCATTTATACCAACGTTGATTTGAATCATGTGGTGTGGTGGATAGAGTCATTTATACCAACGTTGATTTGAATCATGTGGTTGTGTGGATAGAGTCATTTATACCAACGTTGATTTGAATCATGTGGTGTGGTGGATAGAGTCATTTATACCAACGTTAATGTGAATCATGTGGTGTGGTAGATAGAGTCATTTATACCAACGTTAATGTGAATCATGTGGTGTGGTGGATAAAGTCATTTATACCAACGTTGATTTGAATCATGTGGTGGGGTAGATAGAGTCATTTATACCAACGTTAATGTGAATCATGTGGTGTGGTAGATAGTCATTTATACCAACGTTAATGTGAATCATATGGTGTGGTGGATAGAGTCAGTTATACCAACGTTGATTTGAATCATGTGGTGTGTTAGATAGAGTCATTTATACCTACCTTAGTTTGAATCATATGGTGTGGTAGATATAATTATTTATAGCAGCCTTTGTTTGAATCATATGGTGTGTTAGAAAGAGCCATTTATATCAGCGTTAGTTTGAATCATATGGTGTGGTAAATAGAATCATATACACCAGCCTTTGTTTGAATCATATGGTGTGGTAGATAGAGTCATTTATATCAGCCTTAGTTTGAATCATATGGTGTGGTAGATAGAGTCATTTATACAAGCCTTAGTTTGAATCATATGGTGTGGTAGATAGAGTTATTTATACCAGCCTTAGTTTGAATCATATGGTATGGTAGAGTCATTTATACCAACGTTGATTTGAATCATATGGGGTGGTAGATAGTCAATTATACCAGCGTTAATGTGAATCATGTGGTGTGGCAGATAGAGTCATTTATACCAACGTTAATGCGAATCATGTGGTGTGGTGGATAGAGTCATTTATGCCAACGTTAATTTGAATCATGTGGTGTGGTAGATAGAGTCATTTATACCAACGTTAATGTGAATCATGTGGTGTGGCAGATAGAGTCATTTATACCATCGTTAATGTGAATCATGTGGTGTGGTGGATAGAGTCATTTATACCAACGTTTATTTGAAACATGTGGTATGGTAGATAGAGTCATTTATACCATCGTTAATGTGAATAACTTAGCACCGAGTTGTATGAAATCCTCTGCCTCTGTTGGAGTGAAGGCGAGTCGTCACACTGTACAAAAACAAAGGTGACAGAAGCGATTGTAATAATTATCGTGGCACATCCCTCCTTAGTATCGTTGGGAAAGTCTTTGCACGAGTAGTACTGAAGAGGCTCCAAGTACTTGCAGAGCAAGTTTATCCTGAATCACAGTGCGGTTTCCGTGCCAACAGATTCACTATAGATATGATCTTCTCCCTTAAACAACTTCAGGAGAAATGTAGGGAGCAAAGGCAGCCACTCTTCATTGTTTTCATAGATCTCATAAAGGCTTTCGATCTGGTCAGCAGAGATGGCCTCTTCAAGATCCTCCCCAAGATTGGATGCCCACCCAAACTTCTCAGCATCATCAGATCCTTCCACGAAGATATGAAAGGCCTGTCGTCTTTGACGGCTCAACATCAGCAGCCTTCAACACACGGAGCGGAGTGAAACAGGGTTGTGTCCTGGCTCCCACCCTGTTTGGAATCTTCTTTGCTGTGATGCTGAAACACGCATTTGGTCCTGCAGCTGAAGGTATCTACCTCCGAACCAGGACAGACGGAAAGCTCTTCAACCTCTCCAGACTAAGAGCAAAGACAAAAGTCAAGCTGAGGTGTGACTTCCTCTTTGCAGACGATGCAGCAGTAACCGCCCACTCAGCCGAGGACCTACAGCAGCTCATGACTTGCTTCAGCAATGCCTGCCAAGACTTCGGGCTTACCATTAGCTTGAAGAAAACACAGGTCATGGGACAGGATGTTGACTCTCCCCCAGTCATCAGCATCAATGACCATGAACTGGATGTCGTCCATGACTTTGTTTATCTGGGCTCAACTATCTCAGACACCCTCTCACTTGACGCAGAGCTCAACAGGCGCATCGGCAAAGC
>CM031611.1:84781909-84786909 GCA_018398815.1 Conus ventricosus | reverse complement strand
AGAAAAGGGTTCCCAATCCAACATGGCTTTACCCCGGGGTTTCTTTGTTAGGTCCTTTGCTTTTCTCGGGTTTTATAAAAATTTATCCCCCTTTTTTTAATATTGAGGATTAAATGTGAACTTTTTTGGTGTTTGAAAACCACTGTCCAAACAATTACCCCCCAGTTTAAAACTTTTTTTCATTTTATTACAGAAGAAGGGCAAATCCCTTAATAATTGGTGCAATTAAATCAAAAGTCACTGAATCCTAAAAAAACAAAACAAATTTCTGAAAAAAAAAAAGGGCAGAAAAGCCCAAAAACAAACCCCAAACACAGCCCCCACCCCCCCTTTTTTATCAATAACCCAGGAAATTGAAGTGGGGGAAATACCAAATCGATTTTCTAGGTGTAAGTTATAATAATTTTTTCGGGTCAAAACCCCTTTTCGAAAGTTATGAAAATTCAAAAACCAGAAAAACATTCACTGTGCAAGTTAAGCATTTTTTAAAACCCTTTCCCAGGCAGGAAATTGTTCCTAAAACCACGCACATTTTTCCTCTTCAATAAATTTAAAGGGTTCAACACAATTTAAATTCTGCTATGCTAATGCCATGAAACCCCTTAAAGTTCTTCCCAAAAAAAGCACTTAAAGCAGTTTTTATTAAAAAACATCTAGTCTTTGTGAAGGGGTTAACTAAAGCGGGGGGGTCTTCCCCTTTTCAAGAAATTTTTTCTGTCAAAAAATTCCCCGCTAAACAAAAAAAAAAGCATCGGGTTTTTCACCCCAAACTCTTTTATTCCCAAAATTTTGCCCTAAACCCTAGGGGGTTTTAACCAAAAAAACCCGGGTTTCCCCCCCTAGATAATCTATTTTAAAACCCAAACTTAACTTACCCAGGTAGCGTGGTTTTTTAATTCACTTTCCCCTAAAATTTCCCGATGTACTCATAATTTAAAAGAATCCTTCGGGAAAAAAAAATCACACATTTTCACAGCAACATTGCTATTAAAAAAAAATACCCTATACCCCGGGCACACCCCCCCTGTTTTGCCCAATTTAAACTGTACGCCGTTTCCTTTCCCCCTGAAATTTTAAAAAAAATAAAAATAAATGTGAGAAAGGTTATACTGGTTATATTAAAAGTTGAAATTTAAAAAATATGAAAAGACAAATTTTGGTCGCTGGTTTTTTTTGGTGCATTGTTCCCCCGAATTGATTGATGTCTTAAACTTTTTTTCTTTTAGCACTGTAACGCAAGGTGATAAAAAGGTTTCCGGGTTTCTGTTGAAACAATTGATGTATTTCCTTTTTTCAAAAAATTTAAAAATTTAAAGTTTTTGCATGTGATATTTTTGGGTAGAAAAAGGAATTTTTTAAAACTCACCCTTCTCTCTCTCTCCTCCTCTTTTTCTCTCTCTCTCTCTCCTCTCTTTCCCTCTCTCTCACTCCCCCTCCCCTCACAATCTCCCCCTCCCCTCTCTCCCTCCTCTCTCTCTCTCCTCCTCTCCCTCGGTTTTGTTAACTACGGCTGCGTTTCCCATGATTTTTCCCCTTAATTTAAAAATTGTAAATTTGGGTAGTGTTTTAAAAGGTAAAGAAGGAAACAACAAAGATGGGGGAAAGGGAAATAATTTAAAGGCATCTCCTCTCGGGCTCTCTCTCTCACCTCTCTCTCTCCCCTCCCCCTCTCTCCTCCTTCTCTCTCCCCTCTCTCCCCTCCCCTACCCACAACACACACACACACCCCACAACACACACCCCCACAACACACACAACCCCACCCACACACACACATAAATACACGAACCATCCCTGAAAAATAAATGTTATAATTATTTATGCTAGGAATTTTTTTGCTGCCCTTTCGGGAAAAGGGTTGTTCGTTTTTCGTTTTGCCAAAAACCCCAAATCATAAAAATGTAAAAGAAAGAACAAATGGTATTTAATGAGGGAAATTTTAAATTTTCCCCGTTTTTTTTATTTTTAGCAGTTTGTTTTTATTTAATCTTTACAAAAGGAAATTTAAATTTTCTCTCTCTCTCTCCCCTCCCCCTCTCTCCTCCTCCTCTCCCTCTCTTTTCTCTCATCTCTCTCCCTCCCCCTTTACCTTTTTCCTCTATTCTCCCCTCATCCCCCTCTCTCTCTCCCCTCCCTCTCCCCCCTTCGATAGGGGGATCGCTTATTCCCAAAAATCTGGGTGCTAAATCTTTTCTTCTTTGGGGAAAAACAATTTCTTTTTTCTTGTTTGTTGTTTTAAAAACGTTTCTTTTCCTTTTTAAAATCATCAACCCCCTGAACTTTAAAGCATAAATTTTAATTTTGGTTTAATATATGTGTTTTTTTTAAAAAATTTTTTAAGTTTTTTGTCGCTATCATACTTAAATCCCTTAAACGGGGGAAGGGCCCGGGTGAAAAAAAAACATGTGTTTGCTTAACTGTTACCCCTTTGGGAAAAAAAATTATCATCATCATCATCAACAACTCTCCCTCTCTCCTCTCTCTCTCTCCCCCCTCTCTCTTTTCTCCTCTCTCCCCTCTCTCTCTCTCTCTCTCATCTCTATCATTCCCCTAAACCCCCCCAACCCCGCACCCACCCATCCACCCCCCGTCCACCCAAACCCCCCCCCTCCACCCCACAAAACAAACACACACACACACACAACACCACACACACACACACACACACACACACACCCCCACACACACACCACACACACACCCCACACACACCCCCACACACACACAACACACACCACAAACGGGGGACGCATACATTGGGGAATAAGAAACTCGTTTCCTAAACTTTTTAATACTATAACAAAAATGATTTTAAAAACTTGTTTCCAAATTATAGCTGTAAATTGATGTAAACAGATTACGTAGGTCTGTATTGCAATTTGAAGGCTGAGAAACCGGTAAAATGTAAAACAGACAAACAATGGTCACTGTATTACTTTGAAGACCTCAGAAGAATAAATTGTCAGAAGATTTGGTTTGAAGGTGGGAGGGGGAAGGGGGGAATTTCGCACAGTTTGTTTACTGTTTCAGGCTGTTAGGTCATTGGAGTAGGCATTGCAATGGAAATGAACACTTACATGATTGATTTAAAATGCACGTATTCAGCCGTACTGGAGAGCATTCTTTGTGCTTGTCACAGCTGACAAGAAATCACACCAAACAAAACTGATTAGTGCCTCAATAAGGTCTTGAAAAGAAAATGATACCTTTTTTTTTTTTTTACTTTTCTTCAACATTGCAGTGAAAGTCACAGATCGTTATTATGTCTTTTTGTATACAATCAAGAGATTCTTTATCAGTGTCAGGGTCACTGACATTGCTACTTGAGCCCGTACATGTATGTACTATGTTACAGATAGATCTAGTGGAGGCGACTCATGTTTGAACTTGTGCATGTGCGGACTGATCATGTTCCATGTCAGTGTATCTTGCGTGGTTCGCATTAGAGTCAATATTTCCTCTATATGTGCCAGGGTGAGCCGGCGAACATTTCCGCTCACGTCGCATGCGTGTGTGTGCATCAGTGGATATCTGTGTGACAGCACAGCTTGGGAGAGGGTAGGGAGGTATCTTGAACTTTTTAGTGTTTTCCGTGGAAGTGGGGAAATTGGGTCATGCATCCTCCTCACTGTGAGTTGCCCAATCATAGTTAACCTTACGTTGAATTATCCAATCACAGTTAAGTTTACTGTAAAGCAGGCTGGGGTTAGGTGAACTGTCGCTCAGTGGTTTTTTTTTTTTGCAGCTGTTTTTTTCAGAGTGGAAGTCTTTGACGTGTGTGTCGATTCTATGTTGGAAGTCCTGGTGAATCCTTTTAGGAACCTTGTGTTCAGGGTTCGGGCTTAAGGATTAGTGGAGCTGCCTTGAGTCTGGAGGGACTGATTCTGTGTTTCTGTGTAATTGTATAGAGAATGTAAATATGTTTGTTCACGACCACCCACGTTATTCTGCCCGAAAACCCCCTTTTTCACATACAAATCACGTCCATCTCATGTCAGTTTTGACCAAAATTAACACCTGTTTTACAAAAAAAATTAACGCGCAAAACTGCCAAAAATCGACGTAATTAGTGTTTTAAAACGGGGGTTTCCGTGCAGAATAACATGGGGGATCGTGAACGAACATATTTACATTATCTCCCCGCTATTAACGTCCACGGACTGAGTCCTTACTACTTTTCTAAAATTATCTTCTACTTCCAACACTATCACAAATCAGAACAATTAACTGGCTTTCCGCCTTGATTGGCTATTTTTACATCCAATAAATTTATAGACCCCTCAACTAATTCTTTAAATTGGCTGTTTCCGTCAAAACTATATAACTGATAATCGCAAAACCCGACCTTAATTGATGGCAGTGCTCGTAGAACTGTAGAGGGATAGCCATTAAACAAACATACAACATTGGGTTCACGAGAAAATCGGCTGGTCTACTGCCTACATACTCATAAAGACCGCTTTTAAAGTACATATGTGTTTTAATATGATATGTTTCACCACTATCATAAAAGCCTAAAATTCGAGCAAGGATTCTAGGAAAAACGTACTCCCTTTTTTCTTGAAGTTCTGGAAAATTCATAGTAATTATAAGATTTGCCTCATTAATTTTTAAATTAATGCCAAAATTGCTAAATACTTCTCTTAAAGAACAAAAGTTGTAGTAACCATCAGGTATTTTTAAATGGTTTAATAGATTGCCTTGTTCGTCCTTAATATCCACCCAGTTATTCTTATCTTTTTTCAGATATGTTAATCCATTTTACTTTAAAGCCAATTTCTTTAAGAGCAATCCTACAACTCCCGCGCCTATTGTCAATTTCATGCGTTAAGAACACACGCTCGTTTTGTTTGGTTATATAGATGTACATCTTTTTTATAACATTTTAAAACCCTTTAAAAAAACTAATTAAAAAATGGAACCTTTTAAATATAACGAAAGTGCCACTTACGATGGGGCTTTAAAAAATTTGGCATTTAACCATGCAGAAGAGATCATTG
>CM031611.1:84759184-84780909 GCA_018398815.1 Conus ventricosus | reverse complement strand
AAGAATCATTTCGCCACACGGTCGGTTACGGCCAGCCCTACACTTATGGCGCCATAAATACAGGCCCTAGGATGTCCGGGTTCCTGCCTGCCCACAAACCAAGCCCTCTAATTAGGGGTTGTTCGCACAGTGTCTCAGCTAAGTTGTAGTTTGGTGACTGTCTCTGCAAAAATGTTGTATTGAAAATGCTGTCTTGCGCGAAAATGATGTTATTGTAATGATCAGGAAAAAACGCGGGAAAGGGAAAAACTGAAATCTGAAAAAGTTTAGTAAATTAGTTTTAAAAAAGAAATAACCCTGCCACAGTATGTTTGTTTTGTAGATAATCGTTATTTTTAGTTATTGATGTCTACTTGTCAGAGAACAGGGGGGGAAAGGGGCATTCTGGGTTACTTTCGCCCGGAAACTGGAGTGTTGTGGGGGAAGTGGCCCAGAATGCCCCTTTCCCTGGTCTTTCAGGTAAAGCAAATTCCCGGCGGAAACACGCACTACACATGGCCACTGCACCCTTGGCGATGGTCAGGCCACATCCACAATTGTCACTGAAGGACCCGTTGTCGTTCGTGCGCGTGACAATACCCTTCCCCAAGATTTAAAGTATACCTATAAAATTAAAAACTGATGGAACGCTCGGGAACAAGTCCTTAGTCGTTACAGCATTTGGAAAATAACAAACCCTCTCTTCCTCTACGTTTTAAGCACTGGCACAAGAACCCATACTCCATACGACTCAACAATCTGCAACCACATTCTCACGTCCGGAATTGCTCCACTACAAACTGGAAGGGTTGTTTAGTACAACGCCCATGGGAGATCCGACCACTGGGCGATTGACCTCTCCAAATACTGAAGTGCGGAATGGTTTCCGTCTGTAGGGGTGGTATTCCCCCATAAAGGTAGGGTTTCAAACTTCTGAACGCCCATACCAGAGCCAAACATTCCTTTTCACGATTGGAAATAATTGCCGTTCGCTGGATTGAGCTTTTTGCTGTGCACACTACAGGATGCGACTCCGTTCGTCGTGTTCCTGACACAGACAGCACCTACGCCCACCTCAGAGGCATCGGGTTTAGTAATGAACCAACGTTCCGGAAAACTGGGTAACATGGCATAACTGGCGGCGTTGCAGAAAGACACATCTTTAGCTTCGGAACGCCCTCTCACACTCCGGTTCCAGACCTCGATGCGAGGCTGATTTCCCTTGGTAGGGTCCGTGAGTGGCAACGCTATTCAGTAAACCTTGGGAATGAATCGTTGGTAGAACCCTACCAACCCCAAAGAAACTGGTTTACCTGCGTTTTCGTGACTGGGCGCGTGTAGAACTGACTGAATGCGCTCCATTTTGTCTTCCTCAGGCCTGTAACTCCCTTCCCAGCCTGTACCCCAGCTAGGACACCTCAGCTTTTCTAGCTCACACGTGGAAGGCCTTGGGTAGTGAGGAACCCACTCTCCGCGAATGCGATCCAGAACGCTGCAATACAGGACAAATGTTCTTACGTATCGACGGTTGACACCAACACATCGTCGATGAGTTATCAACATCGTCTGTCTCCAGTGGTTGAAGCAACTTCCTCATCAATCGAGGTAAACACAGCTCCCGAGTACACAGACCGAAAGGCATCTTAAACCACTGATAAAAGACCCTGTGGTGACGAGACCGACTGTCTTGGGCCCGGGTGTCTTCGTCAACGGGTATCTGCCAGTATCCTTTTGAAGGTCACGCTTACGAAAACCCGTAGCTCACCCAGCTTGCGAACAAGTATTATTGACTGGCACGGCGCTGCGTTCAAACGCAACTATTTTTGTCAATTCGACGGAAGTCAACACAGCGTTAACGAATCTTTCCATCTTTCTTTTGCACCAGCATTTGGTGAGCGTATGGAGATACAGAATTCTAAATGACTTCCATTCTCAGCATAATCTCCACTACATCCCGTAACACAGTCGCGTTGGGAATATGGGACTGGTACGGGTTCCGATCGTACGGAAACTCGATCGTCACTTGATTTTGCATGCCTCCAACGTGGGTGACCCTGGCAAGTCTGTGAAGACATCTGGAATCGCAGACCCAACTGCTGCAGCTGTTCCTGAAATGATCGTCTTCAGCACCAATCAGTACATCATTGCTGATTCTGACGCAGCAGTGGTACAACTGGAACTGCTTTTCAATGGTGGGCATCGCCTCACAGAGCTCTTCGTCCTTAATCACCACGTTGCCACTGCTGTAGGCTTTGATTCGTCCTCTTCTCCACAAACGATCTCAACAGGTTGGCGAGGTAGAGCTTCTCCCGACCTCGAACTCGTACATTGTAATCGGCTCCCCACCCTGGCAATCACTGGAAACGGTCCTTGCCAAGCCAGTTCCAACTTGTAGTGCTTGATGGGTCGTAACACCAGCACCCGCGTCCTGGTTCGGATTGTGCGGGACGGGACTGACATCAAAATGGCGTTATAAGTTCTTGCTGCTTTCCTAGATATTTTTTCCTGGGCTATGACTGCAAGTCTCGGCGATTCTGGTCCTCAGATCGAACAAAATTCGCCAGCTGTCTGGACGTCCTGGTCTTGGCTTGGGTCCAAAGATCACGCTGCAACTTCATTGGTCCTCTTACCCTGCGTCCGGACAATAACTCGAACGGAGAGATATCCAAGCCGGTGCTTTGTTGGGGAACCGCCTATACGCTCGCAAATAAAGCGCAGGCACCCAACGGATCCCATTCTTCAGGCTCTTTTCTTGAGTTAATCTGCGGAGCATTTCTTCAAAGGGTAAATTGAAGCGCTCGACTAATCCGTTGCATTGCGAATGGTTTGGAGTATTAGTAGTGGCAGACCCTTAATGCGACAATAACCCCGATAACACCTTGGCTCCTCTGTTACTCAGTAAAATGGTACCTCGGTCTGTTAAGAAACCGATGGGGAATTCCTGTCCGAGACCACATGGCAAACATTGCCTCAGCAATGGACTCAGTGGTTACTGTGCGAAGTGGGGGGTAGCCTTCTGGTACCTCGTGGCGGAAAGTCCACCTGTATCCAGATATACCTGCACCCTGTTGCAGGTGCAGAATGGGTGCATTCGGGCCATATATCTACGCCTACCCTGTCAAATGGTTCTGGCATAAGAGGCATCTTGACAAGAGGTACCGGTGTGACTGTCCTTTATCCACGGTACGCTGGCACTTCACACACGCTTCTTACATACCGGCCTATGTCACTGCACATTCAGGCCTAATAGATGTTGTGGGAATATTCTCTCCATTGTCTTGTTTTCCCCCTCAAGTGTCCAGCCATTGGAACTATCGTTGTCCGAGAGTTTAATACGGTCTCCTTAGGGACTTCGGCACACAAACCTGGGTTGTTGTTCGCTCTCACTCTCGTACTTACGACAAGAACTCGGTCTTTCGCGTAAAAGGAGACCTATTTCCATGGGGTGGAACTTCACAACTTTTCCTCGCCAGCCCTTCTGGCACGTGCAAGCGGCTATATCCTGGATCCTGACCACGGAATCAGTCGTCTTTCGATACAGCCATCACTTGTCCTTTTAAGGATAACGGTTGAGCAAGCCTGTCCTGGGCTCTGACCGGAGCCGAGTCAACACAGCGACTGAGGCTTGTATCTGATTGCTGGTATATCCGATGAGTTTGTATCCCTGATGGGGTATACTGGGACTCTCTCAGGATGGTTGCCTCTCCCTCACGGCATATGTAATTTCCCCCCACCGCACTTCCTCAATGGGTCCTCCCATTCACCAGAGCCTCGACTTCCCCTCAAGTACGGCGTGCGTGTCCCATGTACACTCAGGCCAGGGTAGTGTGCTACGACACCTGGATTCAGCCAATACATACGTTCTGAGTCTCCCGTATATGCTCACTTGGGTACCAGCCTCACCGCGACCTCGGTCTGCGATGCTCCTGTATCTCTGATACCACTTGCCCATGTCTCTCCGAGACCCTCACCCTAACCTCGGACTAAGGTTTCCTGGAGCATGGTACACACAGCGTATGGGGTAGCTTCGAGGATACTGGCTCTCCAGAGGACAGACACATATTGGATAGCTAATCTCAAGATTCCGGACAGTTACGCTGGATGTGGCCTGGTCACTTGCATGCATAGCAAATAACCCCCTGCCTAGGTGTCTTTTGGGTGCAGCGCCGACCGCTGGCTGGGCCTCTCTAAAATTTACTTTTTCTCCCGCTGTCCCTTGGTCCCTTTCGCTGGAATTGCCCTCCGGATTTTTACCGCCTTAGGTGCTTCGGTTTGACCTCGTGAGCGTCACTTATTACATATGGGCCTCTTTTGCTCTCTCGCTATCCGTCGTGCTTCTGCTATCCGAGTTGCTTCAAGGCCATGCTTCAGCATTCTTAGGGACGCGCTCGATGCACTTCAGTGACAAAGTCAGGAGTAAAAGTTCCATACATCTGTCCTCGAGGAATGATGTCTTCAAGTCTCAGCTTGTTTTCGTCTTTCCGGCTGCTGTACACCACAGACTAAATTAACAAGACTTTAGCCGTCTAAAAACTGCTGAACGTTTCTCCTACCTCCTTTGCATTCCCTGAATTCTCCGGTATTGCCTCAGCGTTCTAAACGGAAATACTCTAGAAGAAAGCGCTTTCTTCCACTGTTCGAAACTTGCGAGGTCAACGGCATTCAGTGAAGAATGGCCATCTCTCGTCTTCCCTCTCAATAAGAGAAGTAGTCTGAGGACCCACGAGGTTCTTTTCCAGCGGCACAACGTGGCAAACCTGCTCGAAATGAGCCAAATACATGCACGTATCAGTATCTGTTTACAAATCAATTTGATAACATGGCTTGTCGCTTCGTCTTCAGCCTTTTCTCTCGCTCCTTCAATTCTTGCTCTTTCAGTCTCAACTTTTGCCTGTTTCAAGGACACGATCTCATTCGCCTTTCGTTGCTTGAGATCAGCTCTAACGTTCCTTAAATCTACGTCATCCTGGTTCGATTTCCTCGCTAGCATCCGCGTCCTCTTGTCGGGTTGGTCTCCTCTTGGACCTCTCTCGTCTTCTGGAAAGCAACTCCTCCTCTTTCTTTGTAGCCTTCTCTGCCATCGGATAGCATCCTGGCAGCAGGGCACTCTCTTCCTCTCTCTAAAAGTTAGCGCAGCTTCTCTTCCTCTCTCTAGTAGCGGCTTCCTTTCCTAAGCCTGGCAGCAGCTTCCTCTCTCCTGGCAGCAGCTTCCTCTTCCTGGCAGCAGCTTCCCTCTTCCTCTCTCCTAAAGCTTTGGCTGCAGATTCCTCTCTCATGGTAGCTAACACGCTAAACTCCTCCCTGCTCCTTCCTCCTCCCTGTCCATGGAACATCTTCCGAAGCCACCTGTGCCTTCCTACGATAGCATCCGCACTTCTTTCTGCTTCCTTTGCCTTACATTGTCAGCAACGAACTGGGCCATTTCCACATTACTCAATCCTAGCTCTTTCCCCAGGCGTGAGTAGAGTTAGAAGTACTGAACAGCAGGATGCAGCGACACAAAACTTAGCAGACACCCCCCGGGACTCTCTAACCCCCGGCTTACCAAGCCGCAAAGGTACGGGACATGGGAGTAAGATCCCTGGCTGCTTCACCGGAGGTTGAAACATCCCTTTTCCTTGACAGAACTCAACTGGATTACGGTCCTTGGAGACTGAGCTTGCGATCGGTTCAGATGCCATTTTCCACCAAGACTATCAAGTTCTACCCAAGAAGAAAACAAATTTTTTTTCTTTTTGTTAACCTCAGAACCTCCCACAAGAGAACATTCACTCTCTCTTCCAATCGTATTTAAAGCGAATATCTTGATCGTTCACAGTGAAAGGAAATGCACTTAGTACTTGGCAACCACAGTCTTTTTTCTAAACACCTGTCTCCCAACACCCTCGGCATCGGTTAACTACTTGGCACGTTGATGACCATCATTTCACATTTCCATTTCAACATTTTCACGTCAAATATTACTGTGACCATCAATACATTCCAATACTCATAAAAACACATGTAATTGGAAATAGAAATAGGAACATCAAAACACACCATTCATACCTCGGTTGCCCAAACCGTGACAACACGAGACAAACGTTTAACCTTGGGGGCAAAACTATGTTACTAGGATTGCAAGCAACCGCGCTTCCTCCCCTACTGACGGCGCGTCCTCCAACCCACCCACGCGCTAACATTTACTATTCCATATATCAAGTTCATATCCAGCAAACACACAACAGATCCCTAGTTTTTGTTTTTTGTTTGTTTTTTTTGGATACCCCAGAAGTTATTGTGACCTAAATAATCCCTATTGTTATCCCGCCATTTCCACCATATTGTCACTGTATAATGACAGTAGGACAGGGGATAATGTATTATATTATTATCCCCCGTTATAACCACCCCTTTCCCCTTTTACCGAGAGTATGAACGCCACACAACAAAACACACAAAAGAAAATACGGTGCACAAAAAGAAGGCTTTATTTGCATTTCACACACGCTACTCTCACCCACGCGGAATGCAGAAGGATGAAAACACCAGAACCTCTATATATCAACACACACAGGCAGTTTTCCCCAACCAAAAAAAACACACAAACAAACACCAAAGAAGTCCACAAATACTATCAATTACCCCGCCAACAGCGCAAGGCCCCTTATGCATACCCGTGCACGCATGTGCTGCACGTTTAATATAACAAACCCTTCCCTCCAGGAGGCACAGATAACCCTCAGCCCACAAAGGCCCTACCAGGGGGCAAGGTGTGAAATCAAACACCTGTATCCTGGGCTGATATATCAAGCAAGGTTGATACGTCATAACCGAGATGCCCACCGCAATGGCCTTTTTTTATTCTTTCAAATGTATTCTTTATACTAATTTTTTTGTGCGGTTGTCAAACCATCGGACACCAAAGCTTAACCGACCAAATGTTCAACACCAATTGTTAGGTACCCCGCACCCAATGGTCGTACTTTCTTAATACTTCATCGAAGTCCCTGGCGGGTACTTGACACAGGCAAAAGAAAAAAAAAAAAAAAAAACAAAAAAAACTTCAAAAAAACAACAACTAACACCACACACACACAAAAAAAACAAACACGGCAACAGGCCAGCGTTTCCCGAATTTGTTATGGAAAACGTGCGGTCTGCTTGACGGAGCTCTCCACCAATGCACCGCCCAAAACCACAAAACCTTCACTGAACGCTCTTGTACGAAATAGGAGAGGGAAACGTTGTGGACACGTCGAAGAACGCGTTCCCGCCCTACCGAGGCACCAACCACACCCGCGCGTCACTCGCTGATGGAATACTGCGGTGGGCCCTCAAGACGCTTTCTTGCCACCTGAAGAGACAGATGAGTCAGAGGAACTGCCACACCCTCGGACTGTGGAAGGGAGATGACCGTCCCAACCGGAACGCATTCCTGCCGGCTCCGGGTGCGTTCCCCACTCCGGCAGAGAGTGGGCAGGATGTCAGTGGGGATGGCTGGTGCCTACTTCCCCACCATGAGAGGCCGACCCGCACGGATTTGCCGTTTAGGGGAGGTACTTAAAACTCGCGGAACCCATGTGCAAAAGGGAAATGTCATACTACCACAGAAGAATACAGTTTATACTTATTTGTTGCTTCACTAAAGTAAATGGTTCAGTGTTTCCATGGCACCACCCAAAGTGCGCAGCTAATATGAATTTTAAATCATGACTTATACAACCAGCCACCTTGACATCAAGATTCTCCCTCACTCCAGAAATGTTCCATTACACATTTAAACCCAATTTAATTGACTTTCACTTGCCATCGACAGCCACGAACATAATTATAACCGTTCCTTCATAAAAGTGATTATTCTGTCTGAGATACATACCCAACGACATTCATTTCCCATTGGGTTCTAGGACAATGATTTCATAGGATTATAAATTCTAATTCACCTCCAACGATATCAAACGAACAATCCGACCGTTAGTGACCCCCAGTACCGGTCACATTTCAGGATCGATTTCTTAGTAAACATGCTAAATAGAATCAAAACACATTTCATAGCAAGACCCAAAGTAATAGAATTGGAACCCGGGATCCTAAATTCCTAGCAGGCACAATCACATCCTACAAGTGTCATCAGAATTTATCAAGCGCTTGGACAGTCACCAATTCATAAGCTCGACAAGGATTTCCGTGCGCCTATGCTGAGCTATACATTGTCTACTGACACAATTGTGCGGAAAAATTCTTTGAATACTGATGACGGGCCACGTCGGACTAAAACAACCATATTTATACATATATACATCAAATGTTGGCTTCTGAGGCATATTCCTAATTAATCGTAGACACTTTTTATTATTATCATCTGCATTTTTTTTTTTCTCTTCTTTTCCAATCGTAATAACCCTAGACATGTAACACAATCATGTATTCACTGCAAATCTTTAAACAATAATTGAACACAGAACAACCTCTTATTAATATAATGATCCCTAATTTTCCTTTCCGCCCTGCACCTGGGTTTGTTCCAAACGCAAACCCCAAAAAGTGAACTTCTACAAGACGTGGTCTATCCGAAGGGTACCCCATCGTCACCTATCGATAATAATACTCACACACGCCCAGACACAGCACATGCCGTCTGCCCTCAGTAACCTGGCACGCGCCCGGCGTTTGGACATCGTCTTTTAATATTAAAAGTTCCCGTCCTCCGATACCAACATACACCGAAATAAAACCAATCTTTATCAAACTAGAACCAGTATTTTTGTACACCAGCGACCCCTAACCACGGTACATCATATTGTCTTAGCACATCATTACCGCTGTATCACAGCCCACTATCTGTATCAGTTGTAGAACCGGAATGCCACATTACTTCATTCCCATATGTACGGTTTTTCCTCGATTTAAGTTCAAGTCATATCTCCTATCTTTTCTTCTCTTCAAACTTCTTCACATTTAAATTTCCTCCTTCTTGGCCAAATTCACATAAAAAGAATTTTGCGAAAATTAAAAAATCAAATAAAAGGAAATCCTTCCGTTCCGGAATTGGGAAACACAAAAGTTGATGAAACCATGATTTTCCTCAACAACACAACTACACAGCCCTCCTGAATTTCCGCTACTTTACCCGCTCACCCCTTAGACACACAACAGGAACGACACAAATGGACGACACCCTCAGTCGCCGGGACACTGCCAGACAGCCAACGCCCTGGTACGTGCAGAACCCGTCGCTGAACACCAAACACCGACAGTCAAGACGCGGACGACACACTGGACGACACCCTCAGTCGCCGGGACACTGCCAGACAGCCAACGCCCTTGTACGTGCAGAACCCATCACTGAACACCGAACACCGACAGTCAAGACGCGGACGACACACTGGACGACACCCTCAGTTGCCGGGACACTGCCAGACAGCCAACGCCCTGGTACGTGCAGAACCCGTCGCTGAACACCGAAACATCGACAGTCTTCAACCTGGTAGCCAAACCTTCAAAAGTCGGTCGAGGGCATACCGAGACCCCTGCCCCAACGGCAGAAACAAACATGAGCACGAGGCCAACCCAACCTTCGCGGATAACGCCTCAGTTCGTACTAACTTGCAGACACACCACGACACTCCGAGTTCACCTCGGAAACTCACAAGACAGCACTCACATTCACCGAATTCCCCACTCACATCGAAGAACTCCAATTTCACGAGTGTTTGTTTACACACGTAAACCCCACTATTCCGGCGAGTCCGATGTTCTCCTTCCTCCCCCCTCCAAGAGTTGACAGGTAAGCAAATTCCCGGCAGGAATCACGCACTTCACGGCCACTGCCACCCTGGCGATGGACAGGCCACACTCCACAATTGTCACTGAAGCGACCCGTGTCAGTTCGTGCGTGACAAGGATAGAACTTTGTCTCAATCTGATTTCAAGGACTGACCCTTCAGACCAGCCAGAACCCCTTAACTTTGCCTCCTCACTTGCATGGTTAAACTGTGTAAGCATGTAATCAGCCCAGTCAGAGTTAAAGTCGTGATAGCTGATTACTTCTTTCTGCCTTGTTGATACCCAGACTTTCATGTTACCATCATCAGGCGTTATATAATCAATGAAAACAGCTAACAACACTTTTACTGGTGGCTCCATCTGAAGAGACTCTGGGATTTTAGAGATAGCGTGTGCCACGCTTTCATGAACATTTGTGGGGTTAATGATGTCCATGTCTACTTCGCTAAACATATTGCTTAATTGTTTGTCACTATCAAATATTTCTTCCATCGTATATCGTTTTCCGTCCTTGAATTTACTTGTGGTCGTCATTTTTAAAGCCACAATATTTACGTAAATTAAAAAAATAAATGTAAATAAAAGTAAGTAAACACGCTTTTATTCTTCGCCCAAGTGTTGCAACACTTCAAGACACGTTAACCTTACAATAACACCTGCTAATATTTTAGCTTTTTCTGAATCACTACAGTCAATGTTCATCACTTTGATTGCTTCGCTAAATAGTTCACTATGATCTTTTATTATATTGTTTACATCATTCTCAAAACCAAATTCACTAAAATCAATGTTTAATACTTTCATTGTTTCGTTAAATAGTTCATTACAATTCTTTAAATCAGATTCACTGAGTTCGACAGCCATTTTTAAATCTAAAATAAATTAAAAAAATAATTGTAAATTCAGCTGTTATTCATAGTCTTTTCTAATCGTAAAACCTGATCTTCATTAAAGCGAATAGTTACTCCTTCAGAGTCAGTAGAAACAGTCAGATCAGCACCTTCAGGAGCCATATTATCAACTAAGATAGCAAACAACTTTACAACTGGTTGGGGCCAAGAATCTGGCATTTTACTAACGGCTTCCGCTACACTTTCTCGTATATTTATGCGCTCAAAAAGATCAGTAATTAATTCTTCAAACCTACTCTTTAACACTTCCCTATCACCCTCTCTCTCCCAATCCAACTCGTAAAGTATATTAATAAGCTCTGTAGCTACTTCTGCCTTCATTTTTATATACCAGAATAAAAACAACAATTAAAAAATAAGTAAGCCGCGGCATGGACCTGTAACACACACACCGCAATATGCTCTGCCAAACGATCAATAACAGTTGGCTGACTAAGTGAACGCTTCGGTTGTCTCATGTGTGGCGCGACCGTGTGCAATCATTCCAGAAAAATCTATTGTCGCAATGCGTATTTTCATGTGACGTGATCATGAGCAATCTTTCTAAAAAAATCTATTGTCGTAATGCGTATTTTCATGTGTAATGCAACTCATAGGTGACGTGATCATGAGCAATCATTCCAGAAAAATCTATTGATCCAATGCGCATGTGCTGAAGCAGAGGCAGATTTCACCATTCTCTCACTAACTGTCGTGCGAGAAGGTTGTGTTTGACTGTGCTCCTCCGACTACTGTGTTTTGGCTGTTATTTTAACAATAGCTAACAGGTTTACTAAAGAACAGGCTCGCGCTATTCAAGATCACAAGTTTTACTTTAACTGCATGTTAGAGTATTTGTCAAAAAAGGAACTAGGTGAAGCATGTTCTCTACCAGTGAAACCTAAAAGAAGCATTGCTTTTTCTAGAAGTCGGAGAAAAGGAAAAAAGCGAACCGACTGCTTTGGAAATGAGCGCCTATCTTAAAGGTTTGTTGATTCAAAAAATGAAAACACTAAAAGCAATATTGAACAAGATGTGGTCAATTTTCATAAGTGTTTGACTGTTGATAAATGCTCCAAATATACAATGACGAATGTACTACTACTGGTGATTAGAGTTGTCATAAAAGCTCGGCTACAGCAGTAACTGATGTAACTCTGCCAAAGCCAGTTGTATGCCTGGTTGGAAAAAGAGTAACACAGCAGCGGTCTAGACTGAGCATTCTTACAGGAACGTTTGACCTAGTTTACAGGGCTGGCAATTAGGTCAAACGTTCCTGTAAGAACGCTCGGGGCCTACAAAGCAGCCCTGTAAACTAGGTCAAACGTTCCTGTAAGAACGCTCCGGGCCTACAAAGCAGTGCAGTTAACTAGGTCAAACGTTCCTGTAAGAACGCTCAGGCAAAGCAGTGCAGTAAACTAGGTCAAACGTTCATGTGAGAACGCTCTGTCTAGCTGATTAAAGGCTTTACTTAGTCGAGGGAGAGAATGTAAATATCTATGTTCACGATCACCAAATCCTATTCTGCACGGAAACCCCCCATTTTAAATTGACGATTACGTCGATTTTTAGAGGTTTTTGGCGTGTTAATTTTTTTAGAAACAGGTGTTAATTTTGGCCAAAACTGACATAAGAAGGACGTGATTTGTATGTGAAAAGGGGGTTTTCGTGCAGAATAACATGGGTGGTCATGAACGAAGATATTTACATTCTCTCCAGCTGTTTGGCTTGGATCTGCATCGAAGGGAAGAACTGAGATCCAGTTGACTTGGGCAGAGGTCTACACTCTCCCTAATACCCGTTTAGTTTAACATCTTTACTAATTTATCTACCTTGAACAACAGTGCACTTTGTTCAGCCTCACAGCTCAGCAGGTGCACTGCAGAGCGTTGACGCGCACTGGTCCTCGCGTGGTGACGCCTCATTTGAAAAACGAAACTGAACTGTAGATCCACGAACAGCTAACTCGATGCTGTGTGAATAATTATAAGCTCACACCTGGATCGCCGAACGAGAAACGACACGCCGGGAAAACAGACATCGAGACTTGGTAACAACGCAAACGCAAACACCACGGCGATCCTTAGCTGTTTGGCTATCCTCAGGGGGAGCGGAAGGGAGGACGACGAGTTGGTGCAGAGTGGGAGACAGGCATGGTATTGGGGGATTCAATAGAGGCCTTTGACCGCATGTAGGGCTTAATCCTAGCAAGTGGTCATGGAGCCAGTGGGGATGATTGGTCGCGGTTCAAATCCCATTCACATGGGATGGGGGTGGGGGGAGGGGGGCACGTTTTGCTGGAGGAAGTTACAGTAGGGGGTTGGGAACGTTCGATCTCTCTCTCTCTCTCTCTCTCTCTCTCTCTCCTCTCTCTCTCTCTCTCTCTCTCTCTCTCTCTCTCTCTCTCTCTCTCTCTCTCTCTCTCTCTCTCTCTCTCTCTCTCTCTCTCTGCCTTGCTCTCTCTGACTGGTGAAAGAAAAGTTAAGAAAAACTGCTTTACTACACAGCCAAACAGACTGTGATACAAAAAGTGAGTAGTATTGACCTGGAGGACTTTTACAGGCAAGAAAAAGATGACAAATATAAGCCAAGAGGGAAAAAAAGGAACCGTTCTTTGTATGCTTTATCAGACTCTCTCTCTCTCTCTCTCCTCTCTCTCTCTCTCTCTCTCTCTCTCTCTCTCTCTCTCTCTCTCTCTCTCTCTCTCTCTCATACATACACACATACACACACTCCCTACCTCCCTCCCTCTCCCTCCCTCCCACCCTCCTCTCTCTCTCTCTCTCTCTCTCTCTCTCTCTCTCTCTCTCTCTCTCTCTCTCTCTCTCTCTCTCTCTGTCTTGCAACAGTTTGGGAGGGGGTGGTGGGAGAGGGTCTGGGGAGGAGGAAATAGAGAGCAAGTATGCAGGGAGGATGAGACGACTGACCATCCTAAGGTGATAACCCAGTCATCTTAAGTATTTCTTTACATCTTTCATCTTTCAATGTGCGTAAGTTTATCAGTTGCCGTGACTACCGGGGTGCGGGTGGAGGGACGGGGGGTCAAGGCACACAAGGATAAATAAGACTTCAGTATTCTCCTTTTTCTCTATAGCTTGCGCAAGAAATTGATGTTCTGTTGTTTACATATTCGTTTTATGTGCCAATACATGGCAAAGGAAGAGGAAGCTGGAATAGTTCTTGACGTACAGAGAGAGAGAGAGAGAGAGAGAGAAGAGAGAGAGAGAGAGAGAGAGAGAGAGAGAGAGAGAGAGAGAGAGAGAGAGAGAGACAGACAGACAGACAGACAGACAGGCAGGCAGATAAGGTCAGGTTATGTTGCTTATAGCTCCGCAGACTCCAGAGGGCCATATCAGGGCTGTCACCGCGTTGAAGTCAACTCACAAGTCGCTTGAGGAAAACTCACACAACTCTTTAAGATACATTTCTAAAAGCACACTGGAAATTTCGTTTAAATCAATCATATGTAATTATTCCATCAGATGAAATATGTTGATTTCTTTCAGAAATTCAAAGGTTACGTCAGGTGGGACATCTTTGAACAAGGTTTTCATGGAGTCTGCTGTAAAATGTTTCTGTTTCAAATCATGCAAGTCCCAAGGTGGAGAGAGAGAGAGAGAGGAGAGGAGAGAGAGAGGAGAGAGAGAGAGAGAGAGAGAGAGAGAGAGAGAGAGAGAGAGAGAGGAGAGCGAGAGAAGAGAGAGAGAGAGAGAGTGCCTTTGTCAGCTAGACTGTATTTGTAAGTGCTTAGGGTTTATGATACAAGATTAAGCGCCATAAATAATCATCATCATTATTATTTTCATTATTAGAATATTCACTAGAAACGAAACTGTCATCCACTACAATTCTACACAGTGTAAGGGCTATATGATTCAAATTAACACTGGCATAAATGATTCTATTTACCACACCATATGATTCAAAATAACGCTGGCATAAATAACTAAATCTACCACACAATATGATTCACATTAACGTTGGCATAAATGACCATCTACCACACCATATGATTCAAACTAAGGCTGGTATAAATGACTCAATCTACAACACCATATGATCCAAACTAAGGCTGGTATAAATGACTCTATCTACCACACCATATGATTCAAACTAAGGCTCGTATACGTGACTCTATCTACCACACCATATGATTCAAATTAACGCTGGTATAAATGACTCTATCTACCACACCATATGATTCAAATTAACGCTGGTATAAATGACTATCTACCACACCACATGATTCAAATCAACGCTCGTATAAATGACTTTATCTACCACACCATAATAATTCAAATCAACGCTCGTATAAATGACTCTATCTACCACACCACATGATTCAAATTAACGTTGGTATAAATGACTCTATCTAACACACCACATGATTCACATTAACGTTAGTATAAATGACGCTATCTACCACTCCATTATGATTCAAATTTTCGTTGGTATAAATGACTCTATCCACCACACCATATGATTTAAATTAACGTTGGTATAAATGACTATCTACAACACCGCATGATTCAAATCAACGCAGGTATAAATGACTCTATCCACCACACCACATGATTCAAATTAACGTTGGTATAAATGACTCTATCCACCACACCACATGATTCACATTAACGCTGGTATAAATGACTCGATCTGCCACACCACATGATTCACATTAACGCTGGTATAAATGACTATCTACCACACATATGATTCAAATCAACATTGGTATAAAAAACGCTATCTACCACACCATATGATTCAAACAAAGGCTGGTATAAATAACTCTATCTACCACACCATATGATTCAAATTAAGGCTGGTATAAATGACTCTATCTACCACACCATATGATTCAAATCAACGTTGGTATAAATGACTCTATCTACCACACCACATGATTCAAACTAAGGCTGGTATAAATGACTCTATCTACCACACCATATGATTCAAATTATCGTTGGTATAAATAACTCTATCTACCACACCATAGGATTCAAATTAATGTTGGTATAACTGACTCTATCTACCACACCATACGATTCAAATGAACGTTGGTATAAATGACTCTATCTACCACGCCATATGATTCAAATCAACGTTGGCATAATTGACTCTATCTACCACACCACAATAATTCAAATCAACGTTGGTATAAATGACTCTATCCACCACACCATATGATTCAAATCAACGTTGGTATAAATGACTCTATCCACCACACTATATGATTGAAATCAACGTTCGTATAAATGACTCTATCCACCACACCACATGATTCAAATCAACGTTGGCATAAATGACTCTATCCACCACACCACATGGTTAAAATCAACGTTGGTATAAATGACTCTATCCACCACACCACAAGATTCAAATAAACATATGTATAAATGACTCTATCCACCACACCATATGATTCAAATCAACGTTGGAATAATTGACTCTATCTACCACACCACAATAATTCAAATCAACGTTGGTATAAATGACTCTATCCACCACACCATATGATTTAAATCAACGTTGGTATAAATGACTCTATCCACCACACCATATGATTCAAATCAACGTTGGTATAAATGACTCTATCCACCACACCACATGATTCAAATCAACGTTGGCATAAATGACTCTATCCACCACACCACATGGTTAAAATCAACGTTGGTATAAATGACTCTATCCACCACACCACAAGATACAAATCAACGTATGTATAAATGACTCTATCCACCACACCATATGATTCAAATCAGCGTTGGTATAAATGACTCTATCCACCACACCATATGATTCAAATCAGCGTTGGTATAAATGACTCTATCCACCACACCACATGATTCAAATCAACGTTGGTATAAATGACTCTATTGACCACACCATATGATTCAAATCAACGTTGGTATAAATGACTCTATCCACCACACCGAAGGAAAAAAGAAATGTCAAGCACGTCAAAAGGCAGCTTGATAAACCATTGACCATGACAGTCGGCTACGATGGACAAGGGTGACAGAAGGTTGGGGGGGGGGGGGGGAGGGGGGAGGGAAGCGAGAAAGAGTTTAAAAGAGAGCTACGGTATGTGTAGCAAGCGCAGGCATACAAGGGCTGACATGTCAAGTGCCAGATGTGCCATTTTTTTCACTGTTCTTCATGTTTTCTTTCAGCCGAATAACACATCACTTACACTGTGCACTTGTGGGACGTAGCTACCAGCGCCATCATTTGTTTTTCTCTGCTATTGACGCGAGTACGGACCAGTTTGGTCGGAATGTGCCCTTCTGTTAAACTCACAGAATTGACCACGGAAACAACTATTCAACAACAAAAAAGATCTCGAGCGATCCACGCTCCCCGACACAAAACTATCTGGCAGAATCAGTACTGACAGAAAAGGGCACGGAATACTCAGGAAACAGAAAGAGAGTACCTTTATCAATTGAATCACAAGTTGAATTGTGTTTCCATCTATGGAGAAATGATTATTATCAGTATGAAGACTGGAATCAACTTCCTACAAGTAATCAAAGTCGGACACTAACAGTCCTATCACAGGCATAGCCTCTTCAGTCTAACAGTCATATCACAGGCAAAGGCTCTTCAGTCTAACAGTCCTATTACAGGTATAGACTCTTCAGTCTAACAGTCCTATCACAGGTATAGGCTCTTCAGTCTAACAGTCCTATCACAGCCATAGACTCTTCAGTCTAACAGTCCTATCACAGCCATAGACTCTTCAGTCCAACAGTCCTATCACAGGTATAGACTCTTCAGTCTAACAGTCCTATCACAGGCATAGGCTCTTCCGTATAACAGTCCTATCACAGGCATAGGCTATTCAGTCTATCTTGTCAACGTCATCTCTTACTTTCAAACTCTGAAAAAACTTTATTGGCTGCAGTCTATACCCTTACGAATGAACCCCACGCTCCTAGATTAAACAAAGAGGCTTGATAATGAAGTTCTGAAATTTTAGCATGACCACGAAATCTTTAATCAGGCAGAGAACAGTACACAGTAATCAAACAACAAACTAACAAAAAACAAGTAGCCGTCACTTTGTTTCTTCTGTGTACTCTCTCTTGTCATTTCTGCTGGGCGGTTAGGTATTGTAAGCAGCATTCTTTTGAAGTTATGGGCGTGTATTCTTTTCATCAAGGGAGCAAGACACACACACACACACACACACACACACACACACACACACACACACACACACACACACACACACACACACACACACACACACACACACACACACACACACACACACGCTCGCGCGCACACGCACACACGCACACACACGCGCCCCCCCCCCCTCTCCCCACACACACTCACTCTCTCTCTCTCTCTCTCTCTCTCTCTCTCTCTCTCTCTCTCTCTCTCTCTCTCTCAGTGTCTCTCTGTCTCTCTCTCACATACTCATACACGAAGACTGACAATTCCAATGTGGTTTTGCTCTGGGTGTTATCTGTTTGTAGGAAACAGGCGCACACCATTATCTTCTGTCCATGGCTGCCTGGTCAGGGCTCAGGTTCCTGAGTGTTACTTCGTGTCTCAGCAGTGACGTCCCCTTGGCCCCCTTTACCAGAGGAACTGGAGAACATCTCACTGTGGGTATCAACGGTCTTCAATGTGGTTCTTCACAGAACATCTCACTGTGGGTTCGCAACGGTCTTCAATGGGGTCCTTCACAGAACATCTCACTGTGGGTTCGCAACGGTATTCAATGGGGTCCTACACAGAACATCTCACTGTGGGGTGGCAACGGTCTTCAATGGGGTCCTTCACAGAACATCTCACTGTGGGTTGGCAACGGTCTTCAATGGGGTCCTTCACAGAACATCTCACTGTGGCTATCAACGGTCTTCAATGGGGTCCTACACAGAACATCTCACTGTGGGTTGGCAACGGTCTTCAATGGGGTCCTACAAAGAACATCTCACTGTGGGGTGACAACGGTCTTCAATGGGGTCCTACACAGAACATCTCACTGTGGGTTCGCAACGGTCTTCAATGGGGTCCTACACAGAACATCTCACTGTGGGTTCGCAATGGTGTTCAATGGGGTCCTTCACAGAACATCTCACTGTGGGGTGGCAACGGTCTTCAATGGGATCCTACACAGAACATCTCACTGTGGGGTGGCAACGGTCTTCAATGGGGTCCTTCACAGAACATCTCACTGTGGGTTGGCAATGGTCTTCAATGGGGTCCTTCACAGAACATCTCACTGTGGGGTGGCAACGGTCTTCAATGGGATCCTACACAGAACATCTCACTGTGGGGTGGCAACGTTCTTCAATGGGGTCCTTCACAGAACATCTCACTGTGGATATCAACAGTCTTCAATGGGGTCCTTCACAGAACATCTCACTGTGGGGTGGCAACGGTCTTCAATGGGATCCTACACAGAACATCTCACTGTGGGGTGGCAACGTTCTTCAATGGGGTCCTTCACAGAACATCTCACTGTGGGGTATCAACGGTCTTCAATGGGGTCCTATACAGAACATCTCACTGTGGGGTGGCAACGGTCTTCAATGGGGTCCTACACAGAACATCTCACTGTGGGTTGGCAACGGTCTTCAATGGGGTCCTTCACAGAACATCTCACTGTGGGTATCAACGGTCTTCAATGGGGTCTTCCACAGAACATCTCACTGTGAGTTGGCAACGGTCTTCAATGGGGTCCTTCACAGAACATCCCACTGTGGGTATCAACGGTCTTCAATGGGGTCCTTCACAGAACATGTCACTGTGGGTTGTCAACTGTCTTCAATAGGGTCCTTCACAGAACAGGGACTTGAGTGCAGGCACGTACTCTTCCACGACAAGGGAAGATAACTGTCACAGCTGTTGCCCCGATGAGGCAAAGTGCAATACAAAAAAGAGAAACCCGAAAACACCTTACTAGTGAGACGATTGGCGATACCATGTTGAGATGATTTTGACAATAAGGCAATATTGCATGTTGACATGCTCCCCAAAAGACAATAATGTGATAGACTAAATTAATTTGAATTGATCTCAATGGGAGAATTAGGGGATTCTGATTTGAGATGATCCCAAAGAGATGATAAGACGATATTCGTTTGTAATGATCCCACTGAGACAGTAAGACGATATTTGTTTGAGAGGATCTCAATAAGATGATAAGACAATATTCATTTGAGATTATCCCACTGAGACGATAAGAAGATATTCGTTTGAGATGATGCCACTGAGAAAATAAGACAATAGTCATTAGAGACGATCTCAATAAGATAATAAGACGATGCTCGTTTGAGATTATCTCACTATCGAAAGTAAGGAGCCCTCCTCTGACCCCCCCCCCCCCCCCCCCCCCCCACACACACACACACAATCCTTCTTGTACTCCCAATTTTCCTTGTCATAATTGAAATAGTTTTCATTTTTTTAATGCGAATTCCATTTTCATTTAAAAACTAGCACATCACAATTTGGTTTTGTGACTGCATCTAACTTTAAATATTATATACCTTACTATTGTTCGTAGCAGAACATAACAAAAAGTGGTTGTCACCTATTGAAATCATTACCAACTCAATGTACCTTACCTGTCTGTGTGATCATTGTCAAATCAGTGTTGACTTCTTCTGTTTGTCTAAGCGATCCATACCAACCTAGCAAGTTCTGATTCTGTCTGCCTATGTGATCCATGTCAGCCCAGTTTCGACTGATTGCGTATGTCTGTGTGAAACATGTCAGCCCAGAGTAGGCTGATTCTGTCTGTGTGATCCATGTCAGCCACGTGTGGACGTAATCTGCCTGTGTGATCCATGTCAGCCTAGTGTCAACTGCTAGAAAACGTCGACAACGAGCTGATCACGGGTCCACAGCTTCTTCTAATGACGTTTTGAAATCGACAATTGTCTGCCTATCACAGACCCAAGAAGGTCAAGCCAAATAAAATGGCCAAATCAGTTTCATTCGTAAATTTGGATGCGTCTCTACGAGTGTTGATCAAAATTCATTACCACCATTGCAGGTATGTGACAACGCAAATTGCCGCCTGTGCATGAATTGTGGCCTATGCATATACTGCCTTAGGGGCAACGATTTGTACCAAGAGTACAAAGATAGATAGACAGACAGATAGACAGACGCACAGATAGGTAATCCGACTGACAGACAGGTACATACGTAGCGAGGTAGATACGTTGCAAGCTAGCTAGTGTGTAGCTAGCCAGTTAGTTATTTAGTTAGTGTGTGTGCGTGCATACGTGCGTACGTGCGCGTGAGTGCGTGCGTCCGTTCGTGTGTGTGTGTGTGTGTGTGTGTGTGTGTGTGTGTGTGTGTGTGTGTGTGTGTGTGTGTGTGTGTGTGTGTGTGTGTGTGTGTGTGTGTGTGTGTGTGTGTGTGTGTGTGTGTGTGTGTGTGTGTGTGTGTGTGTGTGTGTGTGAATATTTTTGCTAAAACTCTTACGAAGTTATGTAGTGAATTCCATCAAGTATTGTGAATTCTATTTCAAAGTGCTTCCAAAAGAAATGTAAAGATGCATTTGAAATATACTGCGGATATTATTAACATGTTTAACCAGCCTTTTCTTCCGTCTTTATATGTAGCGTCTAGACAGATACTCAACAATAAACCGTTTGCATCATTCAAAGTTACTGTTATACAAACGTCATCAATAAAATGCCTTTCAACGAGTCTGTTTTTCCACAGTGAGCCCACTAGCTCCAGACAAAAGTTGTTCAATATGATGCGGAAGACGTTCGATCATAGCTGATGATTTAATACATAAATTGACGAATCTGCAGTCGTGCAACAAGCAATTAAAGTTTTGTTTAAACACACGACAACCAGTATCGTTCCTGTGTACAATGATTGTGGTATGATTTGCCTCACGTCTTGCACTGCTGCTGCTTGCATAAAGTATGAGACGGCACCACCGAGGCATAAAGCAATCAATATTCTACATACGCTGGTTTATACACTCTGCTGATTCAAAGTATACAATGTAGGAATAGGTTTCAGGATATAAGGTCGTAAGTGACATTCACAGTATTCTCTCTCTCTCTCTCTCTCTCTCTCTCTCTCTCTCTCTCTCTCTCTCTC
>CM031611.1:84719184-84756684 GCA_018398815.1 Conus ventricosus | reverse complement strand
AATCCGTGAGAAATAAAATCAATCAAACAAACAAACAAAACAGCATCCTCCATGCAATATCGTACGAATACACTGATTAGCATTATACGGAAATTTTTGCTTGCTGTTGGTTCTTATATATATATATATATATATATATATATATATATAGAGAGAGAGAGAGAGAGAGAGAGAGAGAGAGAGAGAGAGAGAGAGAAGAGAGAGAGAGAGAGAGAGAGAAGAGAGAGAGAGAGAGAATGGTAGTAAAAAAAACATAAGAGAGAACACTGAACTCAACCTCTGGGAAAACACATACGAAGCCATACAATGGTTCAAGAAACTCAACAAGCAAGAAAATACAGTTTTTATAACATTTGATATAGTAGACTTCTACACATCTATAGATGAAGATCTACTCACCAAAGCTATAAAATTTGCCAACAAATACACTGAAATATCAGGGTCAGAAATGGAAATCATTTTCCATACAAAGAAAACTCTACTACACAGCAAAAATTAAATCTGGACCAAGAGCGCAAACGAGAATTCAACTTTTGATGTCACAATGGGATCGTATGATGGCGCCGAAACTTGCGAACTTGTCGGACTATTCATACTATCTAACATTAAAAAAAAAAACAACTTGGAAAACAAGTCGGACTGTACAGGGATCACGGCCTCGCTGCGCTGAACGACAACCCTAGAAACATTGAAAATAAGAAAAAAGAACTGTGTAAAATCTTCCAAAACCAAAATCTAAAAATCACTATAGAAGCAAATAAAAAGATAGTGAACTACCTAGATATAACGTTAGACCTCAACCAACACATATATAAACCATACAAAAAACCAAATGATACACCTGTCTAAGTAAATATCAAAAGTAACCATCCACCTTCCATATTAAAAACGATACCCAGAGGCATAAATAAGAGATTATCTAACCTGTCATGCAATGAAACAGCATTCAATAACGCGGCAGCTGAATATCAAGAAGCGTTACACAAAAGTGGCTACAACTACAAACTACAATATGACCCAGATAATGACATGAGCAGACACAAGAAGAACAGGAAAAGAGAGATCATATGGTACAACCCCCCATATGACGGAAGAGTAAAAACAAATATAGGGAAAGAATTCTTTAGAATCCTAACATCATCATTCCCAAAAGAGCACAAATTATCCAAGATATTCAACAAAAACAGCATCAAATTATCATACTCATGTATGCCCAACCTCAAAAACATCATTGATTCAACCAACAAAATAAAAAGCAGTACAGAGAAAAACGAGGGTGATGAAAGGAAATCCTGCAACTGTATCAAGAAAGAACAGTGCCCTCTGAGCAACAAATGCCTCTACAACAGCATTGTGTACCAAGCCACCGTAACATCAGAGAACGCAGAAGAAACATACATAGGTATCAC
The DNA here is from genome assembly GCA_018398815.1 of Conus ventricosus. Taxonomy (NCBI): domain Eukaryota; kingdom Metazoa; phylum Mollusca; class Gastropoda; order Neogastropoda; family Conidae; genus Conus; species Conus ventricosus. The sequence goes on along the minus strand of CM031611.1, from coordinate 84,755,275 downwards.
TGAAAACCAATTTAAAACTAGATATGCAAACCACAGTCATTTAACAAAGAAAGATACAAAAACCAAACAGAATTGAGTAAATACATCTGGAAGCTCAAAGAGAAAAAGATAGACTACAATATATCCTGGAAAATCATAGAAAGAGCAGCACCATACAACAACATTTCAAAAAGATGTAACCTATGCTCAACAGAAAAGTACATAATACCATGCAAACCACAACTGGCAACTTTAAATACTAGGATAGAAATAGTTAACAACTGCAGGCACAAGTGGAAATTCCTATCAGTGAACAAGAACCAGAAACACACGAAAAACACAGACAGCACGTGATGACAGACAACACAAGCAGTTATAAAACACCGGCAGCACAGACCCACCACATCCTGACGATTGCATCCGCATGAAGCAACGTTGTAGATAGTTTTAAGCCTTGCCTTTTAACAAATATATATATATATATATATATATATATATATATATATATATATATAGATATAGATATAGATAGATAGATAGATAGATAGATAGATAGATAGATATAGATATAGATCTATATATATATGGATATATAGATATATATATGGATATATAGATATATATTGAATTATAAACAAAGCTTGCTCTTATGCCTTAGATTGAAGAAATAGGCGGAGATAAGCATTCATATCTGCAGTGGTATATATATATATATATATATATATATATATATATATATATATAATATATATATATATATATATATATATATATATATATATATAGGATGAATATAACTGAGAAGCCTAAAATGATTTTAAAAGCGCTCGACCCCTTGGGGAGCAACATTTGTTAAGATCAAGTATTAAAAGGAATGTTAAAAATCTACAAATTTGTTTCAAAGTCTCTTGGCTCTCTGAAGGCTCATTTTGAGAAGCATTTATTAATCCCCATCCACCCACTCAAGCACATACTGTTAGTTAGGCAGCATTATCTACCACTGCAGATATGAATGCTTATCTCCCCCTATTTCTTCAATCTAAGACATAAGAGCAAGCCTTGTTTATGATTCAATATTTCTTGCAGTCATTGCAACACCAAGCTGCTCTGTAAGTTGCTGGAATGGTGCTCGGTACTTATCCTTGGAATTTATTAGTTTGTTGTATTTTAGTCCCTTGCGGATTCATTCCAAGAACTGGCCCTCAGCACTTTTGTGTCTTAAGAGGTTTTCTGTTTATATTTTCTACTTTTCACAAGAAAATATAGCTTGTTTTGCTCTTTCATGATTTTCTTTTGCTTCTTAGGTGGCACCTTTGGTTGGTTTTTTGAAAACTCAACAAACATACTACGGTATTGCACACCAGCCTTTTCTGGGATTGCATTCTTCTTAGAACTGAAAAGGCAGAGGAGTCAAATTACCACTTTCCGCGGTCACTGAGGAGAAACAATCAGGTTTCGAAATATCGGTATCTGACCAGGAATTATATGTTAGTGAGTTTCCCTCCCTATTGGAGGTTGTCTCCCCCTTGGAGACTATAAGCTTGCTGAAGGCTCATTTTGAGAAGCATTTTTTATTCCCCATCCACCCACTCAAGCACATACTGTTAGTTAGGCAGAATTATCTACCACTGCAGATATGAATGCTTATCTCTCCCTATTTCTTCAATCTAAGACATAAGAGCAAGCTTTGTAGAGAATGTAAAAATGTTTGTTCAAGACCGCCCATCTTATTTTACACGAAACCCCCCCTTTTCACAAACAAATTTCGTCCTTCTCATGTCACTTTTTGCCAAAATTAACACCTGTTTTACAAACAAAATTAACGTGCGGAAACCGCAAAAATCGACGTAATCGTTACTTTAAAATGGGGGGCTTACGTGCACATAAAAAATGGGTGGTCTTGAACAAAACATATTTACATTCTCTCTCCAAGGCATAAAAATCTAATGGCAAACAGGCCGCCTTTCTACTTCCAGCACCATTAATAAATCAGAACAAACAACCGGCTTTCCATCTTAGTTATTGTTACATCCAATAAATTTATAGGACCATTAACTAATTCTTTGAATTGACTGTTACTGTCAAATGCATACAACTGGTAATCGCAATACCCTGCCTTAATTGATGGCAGCACTCTTAGAACCTTAGATGGATAACCCTCAAATGAATTAGTATCTGTTTTTAACTCATCTAAATGGACATACAACATTGGGTTCATGAGAAATCAGTTGGTTCATTACCTTCAAATTGATAGACATCTTCTTGTGTACTACATTTAAAGATCTGTCACTACTGTGGAAGCCTAAGATTCGAGCAAGGCCTCTAGGAAAAGCGTACTCCCTTCTTTCTTCTAGTGGAAAATGTATAGTAATTCTGAGGTTTGCTTCGTTAATTCTTAACAGTTATGCCAAATTCGCTAAGTACATTCTTTTAAAGAACAAAAGTTGTAATAACCTTCTGGTATTGTTATGTGACTTATTTGACTGCCTTGTTCGTCATTAACATTAATCCAGTTTTTATTTAGCCTCTTAAGATATGTTAAACCACTTAACTTTAAAACCAATTTCTCCAAGGGCAACCCTACAATCACGTGCCTATTGTCAACTGGATACGTTAAGAACACACGCTTGTTTTGTTTTGTTATATAAATGTACATCTTTTTTGTAACTATTAAAAAAAACTGATTAAAAATGGAGCCTTTTAAATATAATGAAAGTGCTACATTACAATGTAGGAGGGTTTTATGAGCCCAAATCTTTGGACTTCAGCAATTTAACCATTGCAGTAGATGAATCATATGGCTTCCGAGTCAGACTTTGTAAACCCACTAACTAGATATTTTAATCCGCCAATAAAGAGTGATAGAGTGCCATCAGCATGGTCATCCAACCCTATGGCTTTTTTCCAGAATCAGTTAAATTTTGCCATTTACTGCGCAACCACTGGCTGTGGGGTTTCATATACAAACCATTTAAACCACCCCAATCTCTTGGTAAGGTCAGTATATAACTTTCATGTTTATTACCAGTACAGACGAATACTAACTGAACTACAAGTGCCCCTCCCCAGCGACAACGCGTTTAATCCATTTAACAGCCCAATGGACAATAATGCATATGAAAGAATCTGCAACGAATTTAGCATTAATCCTTCAACTGACTTTAGACAAAAGTTAGACCGCAATCATGGGTTAGGCACATTGTATTTGTGGAGCGAACGTAGAGAATATAATTATGACTACTGGCCTGGCCACGCCTCTTTTCAACCAACCAAACAAGTTCGATTGGGATCCATAGAACAAAAACATCCAAATGCTTGGGCAACATTTATCTTAGATAAAGGGGAAGGTCTAACTGTCACGGACGGACAGCCCTCCATCCCGCTTTTAATGTAGTTTGTCAGTTTATTACCACTTTATTTTTTTTTGTGTAAAAGAGTCATGGACAGCTGGGTGCTGTCAACTTTTCAGGTAGAAAAGTCTACCCGTCCGTGCGGTTTGCATGCATCCTTCTGCACCGCATGTACATCGCTTTTGTGAGACAACCGGATAGTTGGGAAAACCCGTGGAGAGCTCACTGAGTCGTTGGAAGTTATTCCCTTGGATCGGCAGTTGGTGTTTGGGAAAAATTCTTACTTTACTTGGATTGGAGCCACGAGTGGAGAGACCTCGTTCTCTTTGGTGAGGCATTTTTATAACCCGTGACGAAGGCCACTTGTCTGCCTGACTGTACGTGGTAGTCTTAGGGTGAGACAGAGGAAACCCTATTCCTGCCCACCAAGTCTTCATCTTGACCCTCTTCGCTGGGGGTGACCAGCTGTCGGCCATCTCATGGTGAAGGGCTGCTGGTGCTGTTGGCTCCGAGGTCCCGGACAGTCTCTTCGCTGAGGATCAGCCTGTCGGGGGGGGGGGGGGGCACTTTTCCCCTCCTTTCCACCCGCCGTTCTGGTGAGTTATTTTCGTGCTTCTTGGTTCTCATGTCGCATTCCACAGGGTATCGGTTGTAAATTATAAAATTAATATTTTCATTCAAAATCTGTCGTTTTTGATACTGTGCTGAGGCAGTACTACAGTGTGGAGAAATATTGTGGTTTCAGGCGCGCTGCGAGCGTTAGCCTGATTTATAAATATGGAAGAGCAAGTTTAAATTTTATTCTAAATGCGCTACGCTGAAGCGGTGACATTTTTTTTGTCAGCGATTTGGTCAGACACAGAGCGCGCCGCGCACGCTTGTTTTTATTTTGGCTGAGTCATTCTTTATTTGTGTGTGCTCCGTCAGAGGTAGGGGTATGCTTGTTTAGTTCTATTATATATATTTTCATGTAAAGGAAAAAAAAAAAGGACAAAACCTTCAGGCCGGATGCGGTGTGGATTGAGTTACCGCGCGACTCACTTGGGGTCGGGAAGCAAGCGTTCCTTCGCGGCGCCCCGTGGTTGGTTCCGCTCCGCCTGTTTGTCTATTTGTTTATGTATTGTTTTATTTTTGTTTCTCATTTATTTTACTATTATATTTCCTTTAATGTGAATGTGGTATGGGTGTGTTGTTGTAATTTTATTCTCAAGTCAACACGTCATCTGCCTTGTTTTCCTTGTCTGTTTTTATATACCTGAGGCCTTCAGACTGAAGGGGTAGTATATATTATGACAAAAATAGTTTCATCAGGTAAACGAATTTGTGTTTTTTCAATCATTAGAGAGAAAAAAGAGATAGAGTATACAATGATGAAATATGGAGTAAACTATTATTAAACTAGGTTCAGTCTTGCGGGTGTAGCCCATTTCGCCAGGTAATAGCCTGCACCTACACCATATTTCAGCTGTACCTAGAATGCATCCTAATTCCCCTTTTATAGGGCGGGGGTTTGGGTTTTTTTTTCTTGTACACGATACACGATACACGTTGGTTGACGTGGTGCCGGGCCAGACGCCGTTCTGGATGTCCATTCCGAGAGCAGTATGAAGAGGAGCCGGACGCTGACCGTGGTGTCAAGAGCGAGGCCAGAACGCCCTTCCTGAGCATATCAGCTGCTTTGGGGTGCACCAGTGTCTCCCTGCTCGGACATGGAAAGGACCTTAAGTTAAGTTTATTTCTAGCTGTGTATGGGCGGTGTTTGGTGATGCCTGGCGTGTGGGAGACATTTTGTTTGGCTGTGATGTTTGTGAGAGTACATGACTGTGTGAATGTATTAAGTGTTCATGAACTGTATAAGTGTGCGAATGTTGATGAATATGCTTGTGTGGCTGGGGTAGACCCTGTTTCGTCCTTCATTTAATTGTTTCTCCCCTGTCCTTTCTTCTTTCTTTATTTGGGATATATTAGGGTTTAGGGTTTAAATTTATTTGTTCCCTGGGCCAGGGTGTGGGGTCTTTTGTTGGGTTATTTTGTCCATTAAGTAGTTATCTTCTTTTAGGTGGCTGTCATCTTCTATTTTCCTTTTTTTCCAATTTATCTTTCTATCCTCACTCTTCTTGATAGTCGTCCCTCCTCCGCTAGGTGTGAATGAGATATTTTCATTAATTTAATAAATTGCTTATTTGGTTTACTGTTTTCCACGAGTGGTTTGAGTGTGTGGTCGGTGAGTGTTGTGCCCAGCCTGTCCCTCTCTCCTCTTCCACCCTCGCATCCTTGATTCGTGGACCTTGACCGCGACACTAACAATGCCAGGAGTGCAAAGACTCAATGACTCCATATGGACATATGTTTGGTGTCTATTAGGAGCACAAGCACAGACCAAGTCTAGCATAGTGGATCAATCTACAGGCTTTGACACCAGAAGAAAAAGAAACACCCGAAGGTGCTGGGGAGGACCCAGAGAAGCACTGTCTTCACCTGCCTTTAGAGCAGTCCTGTACCACCCTTGGAGGCCAGCGCTGTGTTGACGATGGGTACAGGCACGCACAGGACACTCCATTAAGATATCAAGGGACATAACTGCTCCTGAACAGAGGTAAATTAGACTACAGGATGCAGCTCATAACAGCCTTAAAGTAGCATCCCCATGGGCGTACCAGCCCGTATTTCATGACTGCAGAGCCCACCGGCGAAAAACACACCCTCCAGCTGCCGCGCACACCCCACAGACCCAACCACCCCTGCCCACGGACAGATGAAGACAGTGCCACTCCAGACACAGCCAAGCTTTCGCCATACGGTCTTCTGTGCCCTCAAGAGAGAATCCAAAGTTGTAGTCTTTCCCACTGTCAACAGGACTTTCCCTGTGGTCAGTGGGTCTTTCCTCACCGTCACGGGACCTTTCTCCAGGGTCAGCCTAGTTAAGGCAAAGAAGAAAAGAAACACCCGAAGGTGCTGGGAGGACCCAGAGAAGCACTGTCTTCACCTGCCTTTAGAGCAGTCCTGTACCACCCTTGGAGGCCTGCACTGTGTTGACGATGGTACAGGCACGCACAGGACACTCCATTAAGATATCAAGGGACATAACTGCTCCTGAACAGAGGTAAATTAGACTACAGGATGCAGCTCCAATTTCTACCAATTTAGAAGATGCTATTAACTCGGCTGTTGATTTGCCTGCCAGCATACAAAGATATCAAGACGTTCTTGCACATGCTAGGTCAAAGGTTGACTTTGTTGTGGGCCATGGATTGTACATGCATACCCCTGACCTTAGACTGCAGATTGGCATGATACAGAATTATAATAATGAAATCCTCATAGCTGGAGACGACCAAAATTTAGGCACAATCAAGGCTTAAACACAAGGCCTGCACCATCCATTTAAAAAAAAGTATCTAGCCCTAAACAGCCAGAGAGCGATCCACCTCCAGTTATAAGCGAACCCACAACCAGAAAGCAGCCCGCAGCCAAAAGCAGCCCTGTTAATGTACTTCACCCTGACAGACACACAAGTGAAAGGACTGCCCTTGTGTTTTCAACTTTTACTGGATTAGCCATACTTTATTTCACTAAACATTAAACCAGCAGCCAGCACCCCCAATGTCCACAGATGGTCAGCCAAAATAACCAGCCACTTTGCCTATATAGACAAAACCCAACTAACAGCACTGCCAATTATGCCAGGCAGACCATCAAGCGCTTTGGCAGCTAACTCTTTAATAAGTTTGCTAGGTGGTGTAATTGTTTTCTAATCCAGCTTTTACCAGGCTGAGGTGTTGGAAGTGCTACTGGCCCTGTTGGCGCACCACCTGCTAAAGCATAAACGAGTGTAGAGATAGCAAACCCAATGGCAGTTAATATACTAACCATTGTAATCCCCTGTTCTCTGAACAGAGTCCTTATTCTTTCTGCTAATGTAGTGTTTTCATAAAGTATCTGTTTATAGTTTCTCTGATTCTGCTTGTTTGCTATGCTAGCTGTGCTCTGTTAGTAGACAGCGTTATTAACCTGGCCGCTCTTTCTAGCATTAAATTGTGTATTTTCTGCTGTATTCTAGCCTTTTTCTTCTCGCCCTAAATTATCATCTGCATTAGCCAGTTTATTTTTCTTCTTCCATTTGTCTAATTAACTCGCCAAGTTTTGCTATATTGTTTGTTAGTGCACCCCTTATAGTCTTTAGAGCAGTAATAAGCCCCAGGATTTCACGCATAGGCAATGGGGAATCTTCAATTGTTTTTAACTGTGTCTCCTCATTAAAACTCGTTTCAATTTCTGCTATTAGTTCATCTGCTGTTCGAATTAATTCTTGAAGAGGTATGTTTTGTATTTCAGATTGTGTTGGCTACTCTCGGCCCAAGTTCTGTAAAAGACCAACACCTCAGGACTTACTTCTGAAAGGTTTAATTGTCTTGCCTTAGCAACGAGGAGTTTTTTTTTCTAATTGAGCTTAGTTTCTAAATACTGTTTGGTTCTGAAAATCTAGTAACTCTTACGCGACCTCCCTTACTAGTTCTTATATACAAATGATCGCCATCTTCCTCAAAATCGTTAGGATCAACTATGTCTGGTAGCTCGCGTCCTATGTTTCTATAGAATGATTGAATTCTTTATCGCAATAGATCTTGACGTTGTCTAGGAGTAAAGAACCTGCTCCGCCAATGTTCTTCTTGCAATGAAGGTCCCAGTTCTTCATCTTCTTCCTCTTCACCAACAGGATCAATCGCGTCAAAATTTTCATCCATATTTTTTAAATTTATATTCTTTTTGTTTTATAAAAAAATGAACTCATACGGTTGCGACCTCGATCCATACAGAAGAGAAAAGGGAACCCCATGGCGTAAGAGGTATAAGGCAAACTGTAACTAGTGTAAATACTCCATCAACAGTTCAGCCCGGACAAGATTTAATAGTAAGAATCCCTGATCTTGGCTCTGACGATTTTTATAATGCCAGGCACCGCTAAACTAGCATTCAATAGAGATATTAAATCAACAGACCCTAATGCGACTGTGTTGCTAATTTGGGCGGGGCTATTGTTAAACATATAACAATTAAACTGGAGGGCACAGCAGTCTTTGTACTAAGCGAGGCAGACATTTTTGCCCTCTATTCTGACCTATGGCTGCCTAAAAAAGAAAGAAAAGAGAAAGTTTATCAGGAATACAAGGCTCAAACGTCTGAACCCACAGGCTTAAAGCGGAGGATGCAAAGGATGATGTCAAGATGAGGCAGCAGCAGATGCATTTGGCAATAGATTCTGCATCCCTCTAGATTTTGAACTGTTAAAGACGAATATGCCATATTACCAAGGCGCACTAAAAGAAAAACTTACTTAACACTGACATTTAATGACAGTAATTCTGTTGTTCTGTCTGAAGATCCTGAAGCTAAATACACAGTTCGCGACATTTCTCTGAGTTGATGTTGTTACTAACCCTGAACTGGCTAGAACAATCTTAACCCATTATAAAAGTAAAACAGTTATTTATTATGAAAGAGTTCTGCACTCCATTACAGAAAAATAGAAACAAGCGAGACACTCTCTGGAACATACATCTAAATCAGTCTCTGAAGTCTTTAAAAGGAATTTTGTTCTTGTTTACTGAAGACACAACTCCTTTTCATAGAGAATCAGAAGCGTTTTATAATCCAAAAATTTAGAAGGTTGACTGTGCAATAAATGGCAAGTCTGATCAGTTTTTCGGGTCATGGACTTTTACCTCACCAGCACTTTGATGAAATAAGAAAGTTTTTCGCTGGGGGTAGGCAAAGAGATCCTGCAGTTGATCGTGTATGTAAAAAAAACTTCGCCTTTATGATGTAAAACTCGCAGACTACTTAACAACCAAATATGGTGTGGTTGGATTTTAGATCCACATTTGACAACAGAAATGTTTGGAAGTGGAGGAAGGGTAGGGCAAGATGGTATAAAAATAAATATTCACAAGAAAGCAGACGGAAACGCCCCAGTACAAATCATGTTTTTATGTTTGTGATGCTCAGTTAAACATTGAAGAAAACAGGTTAAAAGAAGTATCCTATTAAAATGCAGAAGACGTATCCTATTAAAATGCAGAAGAAAAACCTATTAAAAACAGATGGATAGTTTGAAGTAAACTGCCCAAAGATCCGCACTGTTCTCTTATCTGCGGATTACTGGTGTGGGAAAACTGTCTTCGTACTTGATTTGTTACAAACAATTTACAGATTTCATTACGAGCACATTGTTATATTTTGCACAACCATTAAGCACAACAAGTCTTACAAAGAAAGGAAGTTATTTGGACAGACGATAATAAATTTTTAGTTGATCCTAGCGACAAGGTAAGCGACTGTTTAGAACATTACTAAAAGGCTATTTGAGGGAACTGAAACGCTATTTATTATTGATGACTGTTCAGCTGAACAAGACATTGTTGAAAAAAAGCTCTGTCAAAGCAAGCCTTTAGTGGTCGCCACGCCTTAGTTTCTGTGTACCCATCGTCAACATAGCGCAGGCCTCCAAGGGTGGTACAGGACTGCTCTAAAGCAGGTGAAGACAGTGCTTCTCTGGGTCCTCCCCAGCACCTTCGGGTGTTTCTTTTTCTTCAGAAATATAATGCTGTCTTAAAAGACTTTAGATCGCAGTTAAAATCGGTCGTATTATTTTTACACTAAGGACAAAGATAGTTTTGAAGAATGTTTAAGTGAAAATTATATAATAAGGACAAAGATGAGCTAAAAAAAAAAAAGTGCAGTTAGAAAAATCTAAGCACGCTAAACTATGCTTGCAGACTGACCCCCCAGTTCAATACGTTTGTTTATTGTAGATTGTATTATTATAATCTTGATATTAAAAAGAATGTCTCGCGGGCCAGAATCAAAAGCGCAGCTAGCTCCTAAATACGTTGCAGTAGAGCTAAAAGACCTAGCAGACGCAGCTGAGTTTGATCTGATAGGGGTGATAGGAAATGTTTATGGATTTGAATTCACAGATGATGGGGTTTACAAATGAACAGAAATTGAAGACAAAAAACTACAGCAATATCCTAAACTAGAACAAATAAGAAATCTAGAAACAACTGATTACGGCAAATATGAATACAGGCTTTATAGACAAGACAATAACTGGGTCTTGCGTCCTGAAATTAACTGGGATTTTAAATTTTACTTACGAAGCCCCAATGTATACTTTGATAAAAAACACAATTTAGAAAGGCTTTGAATGCAGGCCCCTTTCTTGCTAGTCTTGTCCCAGGAACACAACAGAAAAAGCAGATTGTAATAGATAAATATAAGCGTGAATATGTGCTGAGCAGAAAGAAGTCCTTAGCTAAGTGGGGGATGACACAGTAAACCCTAGATTTTATCCCAAAACCACCAATGCCTAACACTGCTACTTGATTTTTGTTTTTATTAATTACTCCTGGGGAGTCTAATTCTAGTTTGTCAGAACATGTGTTAGCAAGGGGAGTACAATTAATCGTCTGAAAACTTGGATGGTCCCTCTTAGGCTTGTTATTGCCATTACTAAAAACGGGATGAAATAAACACCTTCTTATCATCTGACAAGGTTACTGTGAATGTTGACAAAACCAAACTAACAGCACTCGACTTTATTTTCATTAAGTTTTGTTGATTTTACTGGTTTTACTCTGTTGATGAAGTGCTGCCAGAAGGATTAATGAGAACATTTTTACAAAATTAATTTTTACCAATTAATCTGATAAAAATGGAGGTTCAACAGTTTAGATTAGAGCAAATAACTGAACTTCAAAAGGAATTAGAAAGTGACTTGGATATGTAAAGGGTTACTAGAAAGAAATATGCTAAAGCTTTAAATACTCTTTCTTTTTTAAAATTACTGGCCCCACTTGCAGCGAAGTGCTGGGTCTATGTTGCTCTTTTAGCTTCGGGGGCTGGAGTGCCAGCCTTTTTAGCATTGGGGAACTTTTTGGGGTTGGGTGCCAGTCTATGTTTGTAAGTGCTTTTTAAAAAAAAATTACCCTAAATTAAAAAAGCACACTGCCATTGTGGCCCTAGCATCAAAAAAATCTTTGTTCATTAAGTTTAAGAATAGAAAATCATTACGGGATAAAAACTTTCAGACGAGAATTTCACGTCTTAGGGCTGAGGGTGAGGATTACAGACGAAAAAAAAACTGAACTTCAAAGGAGGGAGAAAGATTTTTAATTCACAACAGGTAGTACAAGCAATCAGCAGAACATTGAAAAACAAACAAATGATCATTAAACCCCCAAAAAAGATTAAAAAAAAATAAGATTAAATATTTAACAAAAACCAAAAAAAATTTAACCAAAAAAAAAAAATTAAACATTCATACTATTTTTTTTTTAACTCACGAGTTTGGGGGGAAACTTGCGCTCTTCACGAACGAAGGATTTTTTAGGGCATTTTTAGAAGATAACTCTCTAAAAAATACGGGGGGGGGTTGTTTTCATAATTCTTTAAAACTTCATATCGTTACGCTCCATATAGGGTCTGTGGCCTAATTCAACACCCCCTGCTTCTCCAGGAGATAAAAGTATCTTACTTTTATTCCAAACGGCAGGAGTTTTTGGTCCCCTGACATCTTAGTATGCTATTTTTTTAATTTATCGGCCCCCCTCTAAGGCCCCGTTGTTTTAAAATTCTTCATTGTTCATGGGCGAAAGACTGCTGGAAAACCTCCTAACCCTTTTGGTTGCGTGCCTGTCAATAATTTTTCTCTGTGATATTGATGGGAAAACAACGTTCGCTAGATTCTTAAAAAGTTTTCTACGGGGGCTGAGATCGTTTTTCCTGGATCCCTCTCCAATTGTAACCCGGTGTTTTAAAAAACATTGGTTGGCAGACCCTTTAAAACTCTTTCCTCTCAACCGGGGCCCTGGGGTTTTTAATGGGCCCGCATTATATTTGTTGAAAAGCCACAGCCACAGCTTTACTTTTACCCTTTAAAAGGCTCGCGTCTTTATACTTTGAAGCCATGTCAAAAACAGTCAAGCATACTTAAACTTTTTTCTTCTAACTTTGTCTTTGGGGAAGATACAGCAACCCATCTGGTGGTGCATTTGGAATGAATTAAAAAAATCTGGGCCTTATATTTTTTTGGGGGGCAGGCAGATATTTTTCCCAAAAATTGCTTGTTTAGAAAGCCCTTTCGCATCTGATTCAACACTCTAGGGGCTTACCAGTTTTTAAATACAGTCTTTCCTTTCCCAATACCCCTTGTGAAAATATTTTTTGTACTTCGTTTTACCATAAAAAAGGACTTCATTTTTTTTGTTGTTTTTTTTTACACAAAAGGGCGACAAGATAGCTGAGGTCATGAACTGCAGTAAAAACACTCTGCATTTATTTCCCCCAATGGCTCATAAAAGTGGGCATTTTCTGGAGGTGATTTTTGTCACACTGTCACTTTTGCACACACGCATTCTACGCTTTACTCCTACGCACACGCAATTTTTCCAAATAAAACCAAAAGGCGCACTACCGTTTTTTTTTCTCCCCCTCCCCTTGGGGAAAAACACTTACTAAAACCATCAAAAATTTAAAAACAGATTTTAACATTATCTCTCTTACACTGGAATGAACTAATTCTTTCAAGTTTCTATAAAGTCAGGCCTTCACATTACATTCCCAAAATTCCAGACCGGGAGAATAAATAACCCTGAAATCATTAGCCATGCCGCATCAGAATAAGACCCAAATGTAAAAATTTTCCCTTCCTCTAGACATCGTATCGCCCCCTTGAATCTCCGTCACTGGAGATATGGTTCCGCTCCTCCCTGATTCTCCGTCACGGAGAGATAGAGTTCCAACTCCTCTCCCCGATTTCTCCTGTCACTGGAGAGATGATATTCCAACTCCTCTTCCCGGAGTTTTTTAATTGGGGGGCGAATACCGGTTTTTCCCCAACCATCCCCATCTTTAACCCCTCAGGGGGGTAAAAGGTAAAGGGGGGGGCAAAAGGGAAAGGGGCTAAACACAAAAAGGGTTCGTGTAAGTAACCCCCCCAATCACATATTCCTTTCTCTTTTCTTTGGTTTTCCCCGTTTTTTCCCCCCAACCCCTATGGCTCACTGGTATGACTGGTCACACGGGGCCACGTTGACAGGTTCGGTCTCTGGGCCCTCGGGGCTAAAATGTTTCTTTCCTCCCCCCCCTTTGTGATGCATACCATTTCAAAACACAGACCAACCTCCCCAACCCTTATTAAACTATCTCCTCAGGGGTCCTTTCCCCAAGACCACTTTCTTTCTTTTATCATTCTCACAATTATTTGGGGCGCCCGTACATTTGGGCAAGCCACATAAATATTTTCCCTTTTTAGTTGGGGCAGGGGGAAATGATTTCATATCACTAAACTACATGTGATGGACGTCACATCCTTAAGTGGGCTACGTCCATGACCCCCCCATCCTGGGTAAAAAATTTTTTTCCCCAAAATTTTTTTTTTAAAGGGATAACAACTTCATTTAAAACACATCTTCACCATGAATCTAAAAAATATGTATCCATCAAAATGTTTCCCCAAAATTAATAATCAACGTAAGAATCAACCCTCATGATCCCCATAAAAAAAGCAATTTCAAACTTTCAGTCGTTCTAAAAAAAAAAAAATTCCAAAATTGATCCCCACATCTCACAAAATACTTTTCAAAAATTTCGGATAAAAAAATTTGGGGATATTAACAATTCAAAGCAAAATTTGTGTTTATATATTCGAAGAAGCACATTTTTTCCCTTGTCTTTGCCCAATCATATGTTTAAAAACCCCATGAAATGAAAATTTCTAAGTGAAATGTTTCTCAATAGATATGTAAAAAAAATAAACATATTTAAAACTTTTTTTTCCCCCCCCACATGTAATTTATAGTCCATTGAAAAGTGAAACTTTTTTCCATTGTTGACAAGACTAATGAAAACAATGGGTTTTCTCTCATGCACAATCAAAACTGTTATATACATTTCAAAAGATTTTTTCTCATGACAAACAAATATTCCCCTTTCACAACAAGTTGTCATAAATAGTACTATACTTTTTTCATTATTTACTAAAGAATGCAAAGAAAAAATATGTAATACTCAACATCAATATTTTTTTGCTTTAAAATTTTAATCACTTCAACAAGCAAATAAAACAAAAAAACCCACTTGATTAAATAGTCTCCCCATACAATGCACGTCAAATGTGGCCCAACCGAAATCATAAAAAAAGACAAAAAACAGGAAATATTTTCCCCCTTAAGACAGAAATTTGTCCATGAATTTCTACATGACAATAAATTTGCCGTTCCTTTAGTAAAGTCTACTTACAAAAAAATTTTCCCTTTCTGAGAGTGCACAGAAAGTTCTTAAATGCGGGGGTTTGGGCCGGCACGAACACAGTGATCTTATTTAATTTCCTGAATCGATGCAAAAACCCCCGGGCCCGGGTTTTGTCCCCAAACAACTGGTGAGCTGTACGGGATGTAAAAGGGTTTATGCCCTTTTTAAAATCCAGCATTATTTTGATTTCTCTCTCGACAACCTCTTTTTTGCAAACGGGAGGGGGTAGGTCTTTTGCACGGGTTTTCAGTATTAATGAATACTAGGGGGTTCAATACCACACGACCGGGGGTATCTGTCAACACACCTAAAAGTTTTTCAAAATTTCTTTGAGCTTTTCGTTTGACTTGCGACAAATCTTTCAAAAAAACCCCAATCACATGGGTTTTACCTTTGATATGGGAGTAGAAGGGGGTAAAACACTCTGCACGGTAATGTTAAACCCTACATTTGCGTTTTCACAACCTTTGACCTGTCCCTGTACGTTACATTGGACAAAATCATCACTGAAATATCGTCATTTGACATCATTTCGACAGGGGACTATCCATTCAACTGAGGGTTGATGGCAACTTTTGTACGTTAAACAACTTCTTAAACATGTTACATGGAATACCTTCTCATTTTTTGCCTTTTTGATTTTAAAAATTAATGCAGAAAGTTTTTTCGACCACCTGAAAAGGCCCTTCCACATCACGAAGCTTGTTTTTCATCTGGTTTACAAGGACTTTACCCCCACACTGAAGGGAACTTCCTTCGTTTTTTTGTCTGCAAAGACCTTGTACCATCTTTTTTTTCTATACTGCTGTTGAGCAAGTCCATTCATCCTTCAAAGGGGTTATGCAGTTATAACGTATGGTAAACATTTTACTGTAAGGTAGCCGCTTTTTCGTCCATTGTGTCATCATAATCCAAAGGCCCCCTTTGGGTGTGCCCAAAAAGAACTCGAATGGTGAAAATCCCACGTTTTTTTTCGGCTTTTCCCCCTGTATGCGAAAAAAAAGCCGGTATGAAACGATCCCTTCTTTGGGGTTTCCTGCCTTGAAAAACCTTTCTCAACATGGACTTTAAAGTTCCATTAAACGTTAAACCCATGCCATTCGTTTGGGGGATGATGGGGCGGGGTTAAATGGAAGAGATTGACAACGTTGTAATTTCCCTCTCATGAGATGAAATGAATTGCGTTCCCCCCCCTCTGGAAAAAAACGAAGTAGGGGGTTTAGCGACGACACTGTATCAATTTTTTTCATGGATCGCTTTTTGGATACCTGTCGCTGTACCACCAAAGTTAAGATATCGATATCCGGGAAAAAGACTGGTAAAGGGCCCCAAAAAGATCAAAGCCCCCTTCCCAAATGAACGGGAAAGAAGGGATTTTGTGCAAAGGTGCAAAATGGGACGCGACTTTCGAACGTCTTTTGGCAGATTCACATGACGGCAGATTCTGTAACTTCCTTTTTGACCCTGGCCAAAAAAAAGAATCAAAACTCCTTTAATTTTTTTGATTCCACAGTGACCAGGAACAATGCACTACCGTGGTAGACTGTCTCCAAGGGGGTTTGGAAAGACAAATTTTGTTGCCGTCCAGGTACACACCTGTAAGTGTCAGTCCATATACGTTTGGGGTTTTGTTGGTTTCAGGACAGTCTTTTAGCAGCAGAAAATATTGTCGCAGGTCTCGTCTTTTCCCCGCATTTCTTTTAGATCATCTGGGGTAATCTGGGTTATCCATTTTTGAACTTTTAGCATTTGTATCCTTTCCCTGCTTTTTATGATGTCTGATCTGGGCTCACAAACAAGGAACAATGACCCCCAGCGCCACCCCGATGTAGCGACACCTGGCAATTGCCCCCAAAATCAAGTCGCAGACGGTTATCGATAACACGCGGAAAAATCCGGGGTAGTACGTTGTCGACCGAAATTTTCGCCAGCGGAAACGTTTCAATCTTTCCTCCAAAACCCACACTTTTTGGGCAGTTCGAGATACTGGGTTTTTTAAGTACAAAAATTTTTTTACCCCAGCGGTGGTGCCCAGTGTCCGAAAAACCAAAACCTAATCAATTGATACTCCGTTTTCTAACACCATCCTCAACCGATTGAGTGGTTCCCAAAAAAAGGCCCCTTTTTCACAATCAGGGAACAATGCGGATTTTGAATCATTTGGTTTTAAAGGGGAATTTTTTTTCAAATGGGAAATTTCCCCCCCAAAAGAAACCGCATGTCTGATCGGGAGCGACTGATTTTGTGAACTTTTGTTCTGTCCACGAAAATGGCCCAAAAGGTTTTTAACGCGGGGGTCTTTCCCGCCCCCGGAACTTTGCTTTGGGGGCAACGGGTTTTTTCCGGGGGGAATGGATGACGAAAGTCGCTCGAACCCGGGAAAATCCCTGTCCGTTCCCGGGTGGGATTCCTTGAGGACCCCCCGAAATGACCCACATTTTCCCTTTTCCCTTTCTTTCCCTGTCCATGGGGGGTACATGCCGTGGACTCAAAGATGGAAAATTTTTCCTTTCCTTCCCGCCTTTTCTGGTGAGCTATAAATACTGACAGACTCTGACACCCTTTCCTCAACGCTTTCAAATGCCTTCTTTTTGAAAGTGGCAGATTTTGCTCACGCCTGGAAAATTGTTCTCTAAGAAGGAATCTCCAGTGATTGAAAATTTTGTTTTTTTTTGATAAACGATCCCCGTCTAAACAAAGACTCATACGAATTAGAAACGACGGAAACGATTTCCTTTGTCAGGGCGCACAAACGGGAAAGTTCGCGAAAAAAGATCGGCAGAACATTTAAATTTCTTTTAGGGGGGGTTTTTCTTTCAAATGATCCCAAGATAAATTTTGTTTCGCCACGATGTGTGGGCAGTGCCAAAGCGCTACCCTTAAACAACGACGCAATACAAAGTCCATTTTCCTTTGGGCCCAAACCCCAAGCTTTGCGTGACCTTCAAAAACGGAAAAGAAAATATCGATTCCCTTTTGTCCTCGAAGGCGGGAACTTTTGGAATATATCTGATTTGACTGATGCGCGCTTTGGAAAAAACAGGGGAACTGGGGAGGTTCCTCGATGCCTGTAATCTTCTAATCTCAGCATCAGTCTCTAGTTCCAACGCCCAATTAAACGACGTTGTTTTCTTAGCTTCCCTCGTAGTCTTTTTTCTTCCACTTCCCTCTGTAATCTTTTTTCTTCAACTTTTGCTTTCCCCTGTAGTCTTCTTTCTTTAACTTCATCTGTGTCTTCTCTCTTCAAACTCTAGTTTTCCTTTTGGGTTTTTTTCACTTTCTATTTCCTTTGATTTTCTTTTCCTCCCTTTTTAGCCTGTCTGCCCTATCTGGCATTGTTGCACAATTGGGAATTTTTTTCCCATCAAAACCCCAACGTTTCCCCTTGTTGAACAAATTTTTCCAAAATCATCCATAAAGAACCGTCAACAGTTAAACACAAAAAAATTTTTAAGTAGAAAAAAAATTTTAAAGGCGATATATATGCGTTTTATGTTTCCAAAAACGTAATTATAGTTTTACAAAAAAAAAAATTCAAAAATTTTCCCGGTGTAAACAGAAAACCTTACAAAAAAGGGAGATATAAACACAAGGGAAAGTATTTTTCCAGAAGATTTTGTTTTCGAAAACAGTACAATTTTTCAATTAAAAAAAAAGACGTTCAATGCTAATCTTTTTTTCCCAAGAAAAGAAAAAAAAAACCCAAAAAAATTTTTTTGGGAATAAATTCTTTAAAAAAGTCTTAGTTCTTAAATGGGTTTTTACTGTCATCTTTCTTACTTAAATTTTAAATGAATTACAAAATAGATGTACCCTTATACAAAAAAGAAAATAAATTTACAAAACAAAGGAAGCACAAACAATTAAAAAAGGGAAAACCAAACAACGGGGAAATTACGTAAAAGATAAAATGTTTAAAAAAAACTAAAAGGGGCTTTTGTAAAAGTGAAGATTTTAAAAAGGGGGAAAAGGGAAAGAAAGGATACACAGGATCAGAAAATGAGAAAAATCAAGAAAAGCAAAAGAAGCCCTCAACAGCGGCATGTCTCCCGTGAAACTGGAGACGGGGAAAAACAAATCACGCACAATTAAAACAACACTCGTAATAAACAAAAGATAACAAAATCAATAAAGCACTTCACCAAACGCAAAAAAGAAATCACAACACCAAAAAAAAAAACAAAGAAAATTTTTTAAAAGGGGTTTTTCCCCCCCACTTTCAACCCTTCCTGTTGAAGGAGAAAGGCGTTCAAACTCTGGGAAAAGGGGGCTATTTTAAATGAAAGATAGGGCCCCCAGGGGAAAAAAAAAAATAAACCTAAAAGGGCGATCACGGGTGCTCCCCCTCTTTAAAATAACCGTCAAGTACGAGAACGTGGGGTCCCGATCGGGGAAAAGGGCAAAAAAGGGTCAAAAAACAAACAAAAAAAAACAAGCAAAAAAAGCGAGTCAAAATAAAAGAAATTCCACTGCATGAAAATAAATCACCACACACAAAACAGAAAAGAAACAAATGCAAATACACAAAAAATAAATTTAAACGTTTTTTTTTTTTCCCCTTCCTCAAACCTTAGGGTACAAACAAAATCTTTTTCTTTTTTAAAGAAAATATCTTCTTTTTTTTCCAAACCCCCGGGGACAATCCCAAAATCTTTTCCCCCGAGGGGACAAATAAAAATCTTTTTAATTTTTTTTTTCCCCGGGGGAAAAAAAACAATGACACTCGGGGGCACCACTGCACACTTTTCCTTTTGCACACACCATTTTTCACATTTTTCCCCTACGCAACCAAACTTTCCAATCAACCAAAAGGCGCACTACCGAATTTTTTTTTCCCCCCTCCTTCGGGAAAAACCCTTCAAATCACATCAAACAAAATTTTAAACAGATTTTATACAGTATCTTTTTACACTGAAGAAAACTAATTTATTCAAAATCTATAAAGTCAGGCCTTCACATTACATTAGCCCAAAATTCCAGACCGGAAATAAAAAACTCCTTAAACATTGATGCCATGCCTGCATCAATATAAGACCCATAAAATTCAAAAATTTTCCCTGTCTCTCTCAACACGTACGCCCCCTTTAAATTTTCCCGTAAAAAGGGGATATGATTTCCCATCCTCTCCCTCGACTTTTCCTGTCACGGAGAGATATGATTCCAATCCTCTCCTCGACTTCCTGTACTGGGGAGATGATATTCCAACTCCCCCCGGGGGTCTTTTAAATTTTGGGGGTGAACTACCGGGGTGTTCCCCACACCATGGCCATCTTTTAACCCACCCACGGGGGGAAAGGGGAAGGGGGAAGGGCGAAGGGGGAAGGGGTGAACAGAAAAGGGTTTTTAAGTAACCTGCTTCCCAAATCAAAATATTCTTTCTTTCTCTTTTCTTTAGGTTTCCCCTTACTTTCCCCAACACCTATGGCTCACCTGGTAATGACTGGTCACACGGGAACCCCTCCTGACAGGGTTTGAGTCTCAGGCCCTCTCGGGGTAAAGATTCTTTCCTCCCCCTCCATGAGTGCTACCAGGGTTCAAAACACATGACCACCCTTTCACCCTTATTAAACTACTCTCAGGGTCACTTTCCCCCCAAAGACCACGTTTTTTCTTTAAGAGCATTTTTACAATTTTTTTGGGGGGCGCCCGCACACTTGTCAAACCCCATAAATTCTTCCTTTTAGTTGTGGGAGGGAAATATTCTATCACTAACTCATGTATGGGCTCACGCCTTGATTGGGGGGCTACGCCATGACAGTGTTGTTGAAAATTCTTTCCCGCACTAATAATACTCATTCATTGCGTCATCCATCTTTTTAAATTTTGCTCTGCAACCTTTTTCTCTTAAAATTTTTTTTAATAAATCTAAGTACAATTCGTCTTTTTTTCATAAGCTCTTCTTTCCTTGGATAAATCTTCCATGCCTTGTTTTGTTGTTCTCTTTCTCATCAGACCGCAGTTTCTAAACATATAATTGCTTCCGAAAGGGGCCCAAAACATTAAAAAATGTCCCCCACCATCAGAACCAATCCAACATCTTTTTTTAAATTATTTTCTTATAAATTTAACTGCCATGCATTTTAAAATTTTCTTGGGTAATCCAGTGTGTCAACCCCGGGTATTCAGTGGGGGGAAGGACTAGCGCACAGCCCAAAACACTCAAGCTTTCTTACAATCCATTCAATACATGCATTCGTCACATCAAACCACTAGTAAAGTCTATAACTTTACTACACTAATCATGGAAACAAACATCAATGTGTATGGAGTCAAAAAAATAAAACTTCTCTTTCCTTAAAACTTCACAAAACCTTTATCTAAATCATCATAACAAAACCCGGGTTATAAAAGATTTTCTCTTTACCTGGCCAGGTGATCTTAAACTATTCCGAATCACTGTCTTTTTTTTCTTTTTTTTTCTTTGTTTCTTTTCACCGTCACTTTCACAAGCACAACACAACTGCTGGCACTGGTCAGGTTGGGACCGCGGCACGGGTTTCAGGTTGGACCGCCGGCACGGGTTTAGGTTGGACTGCTGGCACTGGTCAGGTTAGACTGTGGCATGGCGTTGGCCCGTGGTTTGCTTGACCGAAGTGCGGCTGCCAGGTTTGAGGTCGAACCCGGTTCAGATTGGAACAGTGACTACGACATCGTTCTGTTCTCCTTTCTTTCTTCTGCATTAACTCATTGCCTCTCTCTCTCTCTTCTAGTCTTCTCTATCAAATGGGACATGGTTGCTTTTCTTTTCTTTTTTCTTTTTCTTTTTTTTTCTCTTCATCAGTTAGCAACTCTCTCTCTCCACATCTCTCCTTAGTCCTTCCTTGCAGGACTCTATCTTGTGTAATGCCTCAACTAGGTTTCTTCTCCCCTCCTCTCATCTCTCTGCTTTTCTCTCTCTGCAGAGTTACTCTCTGAACTCTCTCTCTCTCTCTGTCTGTTCTCGTGTCTTTTTTCCCTCACTCACGCATTCTATTTATCCTCATCTCATCTTTTCAAAGGGTGGTACCATTGGTCGTATTTTCCCGCCTTTATACTGAGGTTGCCTCCCTTAATTTCATTGGACGAGTAATCATGACAGTCACATCTACCCCCCTTGCTCTCTGTGGTGGTCAATGGGTCATTTAATTAATTAGCTTGATTTCACCCCACCACACAATCCCTTTTCCCCCTTTTCCTACTTAAACCCGGTGACGTCCGAACTAACTTGGCGCTGGTCGCAAATTGGCTGGATGAGTCGACCCAGGCGCGAGACATGGGCCACGCGATTAGTCTGTTGGGATGATGCTGTCTCTGTGGAAAACTACAAATACCCTCTTGCCGTACCTAATTAGTGAGGCGATGCATGAAGCCGTCTGCTTGGCGCCAAGATGTTTGCGTTTGGACTTATTGTCCAGTTGAACCTGGCCGGGGGGACTGACCACGAATTTGGTTTTCCTTTTTTTGTCCGTGACAATTTCCCCTTCCCAAAAGGACTTGCTCCGCATTGTTTTCAAAACAACGGTACAAAAAAGACAACAACCAAATTTGCTGAAAAACAAGCTCCGTGCAAAGTTTTGCAAAATACTTTACAACAAACGGTTTATAAATCATAAAATATATCATTAGTGATTATCACCCCAAAGAGTTATCATTGACGTGCGCTTTTGCCTTATTTTTTTCAACTCATTTTCTGAAAACCCTCTGTGCACACCTATGCAATTCCCCTACTTGCGGATTTCCCACATCTTCTCTTCACAACTACTATGAAAAGCACAATTTAATATGACCCACGATCCATGACACCTCACTGGGGAAATCTCCATCCTCACTTATCGGAAACAGTGCATTACTACACAAGCGACTGTTGTCCAAACATAATGCATTTACATGAACAAGTTCACAAAGAAATAATGAACCATACCCAAAGGGGAATGAACCCATATCCATTTCAATCTCACTGTTATCCACACCTATTATTTACAAGTAGCGTTGCACCCCGGAATATGACTGACTTCCTCTGAGTTGCAGCTTGCTAGACTACACGGCTTAAATAGTCAGTCCTACATTTCTGTCGACCTGGAATTTTACTGAACTCGTTTTCCTGTAGGGCTGCAGTGCCATTTCCCAGCGCAGGAAAATCTGCTGTTTTTCAGCTGCGCCTCCTGCAGGAATTTGAGTGGTTTGGTGATCAGTCTCTATCACGAACTCCTTCCCATACAAGTATTTTTGAAATTTCTGCACGGCCCCCACAACAGCCAAACACTCCCTTTTCTACCGTTGCGTACCTTCTTTTACACTTCGTCAGCTTCCTGCTAGCTACTTCACAGGAAAAAACGACCCCATCGTGCTCCTGCAACAATACTGCACTACTCCACCACCTGATGCATCTGTCCGCAACAAAACGGTTTAGACATATCCGGTAGCTTCAAGATTTGGGGCGGGAACCTAGTCGTTTTCTAGCACTGTCTGCAGTGCTGCTCTGCAGCGTCTGACCACTCGACCACTGCCGGTTTCCTGCCTTGACCAAATCACTGAGAGGACTCGTGATTGCTGCGAAATTTGGTACAAATTCCTATAGAAACCAATAAAACCTAGCAGACTCCTGACTTCTGTTTTTTGGGCTTTGGTCTCTCTGAAATTTATCATCTTCTCCACCTTTCCATTTTCAGGCTGCTTTGTGTTTGCCTCCAACAAAAAACCTAGGAACTCCAGGCTTGGGAAACCCCAAACTGGCACCCTTTTTTGGTCTGGCTGTAAGATTGGCTTTTTCAACCTCTCTAAAAATGCTCCTAGCTGCCTCATATGCTCCTCCCCTGTCTCGGATGCTATCAGAATGTCATCCATGAAATTCACAACACCTTCAAAACCCCTCAATAATTCCTCATCATCCCAGAGAAAAACTGCAGGTGCGTTTTAACATACCAAAAGGGAGTTTCTCGCCACTGGTATAGCCCATAGGAGTGGAGAATGCTGTGACTTCCTTTGAGTCCTCACTCAAGGGGTATTTGCCAGTAACCTTGCTCAGATCTATTCTGGTGAAATACTTGCTCTTGCTTGTGGCGATCTGAGCGAACAGGTCTTCCATGTTCCCTATGACTTCTGCATCGACCTTGGTGGGCACTGTTCAGCGTTATAGTCAACACAGAATCGATGCTCACCTGACTTTTTCCTCACTAAGACGGCGGGTGACTATACGATGATTTGGACGGTTCAATCACCCCAAGTCCAACTTTTCTACCCTCTCGACCACATGTTTGGTGGCCCTACGGGAACCGGGCAGGGTTTCACATGTACGGGCTTTTGCGATGTTAACTCCACCGTACATGTTTAGAGTTGTCCTGCCTGGTTTATCAGTTTAGGGACGCCCTATACTGTTTTAGGAGCCCTTAACTTCCTCTTGTCTTCTATGTCTAGCCCCTTCATACAGTTGACACATCCCTGTATGACTCTTCTCCTGGAAAAATCGGGCAACAAAATTCCCCTTCTTTGCTGGGGGCTCCTTCACCCCCATCAATGATTGCTCTGCGCCTATATGCTGGTCTCACGCTGAATATATTTGCGGAGCAAATTCGCATGGGAAAAATTTGGTTTCCATTCACATCATCCCGGTTTGTCTCTGATCTACCTTTTCAGTGATGGTGAATGTCCTTTCCAAGCATCAGCAACTTGTTGTGATCCGTGGGGAAGCAGTAACAGGACTTGATCTCCCCCTTGAGGAATTGCTTCCTCACCTTCCTGTCATATTGCTTCTTCTGAACGACCCTAGCCTCCTGCAGGCTTTCCCTTGCAACCTTACAGGTCTCCTCTAGCCTATTGCGTAGGTCCACCAATACTGAAAAAGTGGGTTTTAACCTCTTCTGATCCTGTTCTCCGGGGCCATAGCTCTTTGAGAATGCACACTGGTCCCCTGACCCTCCGCCATACAGCAGCTCGAATGGCGAAAAGCCTGTGCTCTCCCGAGGGGCCTCCGGGAGGCGAACAATGCCGGGAATATAACGGTCCCAATTGCCAGTCTTTCTCACAGAGCTTCTTTAAAATGCCCCTTTAGCACACCATTGAATCTTTCCACCAAGCCATTGCATTGGGGATGGTATGGGGTGTGAGAAGCTGTGTGATCCCTAGCAGCCTGTTGACCTCCCTCATCACGCCTGAGGTGAACTGTGCCCCCTGTCACTGAGAATTTGTGACGGCACACCCAGCGAGAAAATATGTCTACCAGCCTTCAGTGACCGGTTGCGTATCTACGCCTTTCAATGCGACTGCTTCGGATATCTGGTCGCGTATCCACGAGCGTCAACACATACCTGTGCCCACCTTTGGAACAGGGTGAGATTGGGCCAATCAGATCAATAGCCCACTCTCCTGAAGGTGTGTCAATTAAAGGGGCTGTTTAAGAGGCGCCTTCCTCTTCACCCCTCTTGTGGCTGACCTTTGACACACATCACATGACATGCAGAACCGCTTTATGTCTGCCATTGCCCCTGGCCAATGAAATATCAAAGATTCGGTCAGCTGTTTTGCTGTGCCGAGATGACCCGCCATGAGCGACTCGTGACCCACTGACATGACAGTGTCACGATAACATGCTGGTACCTCTAACTGAGTTGTCACCTTACCTGTCTTCCCCTTGGTGAACACTCGGTACAGCAACCCGCTTTTCACCAGAAATTCTGTCTCACCTCCTCTAACTACCTGTTTCTCTCCACCTCTTGCCAACTCCCAAGCTCACGAGCGAAGGGTCTTGTTCCTGCGCTGCCCTAAACTCATCAGGCGACACATCTATGCCTGACTTCTTGCTGGAACGACTAACGGTTTACAACCTTTTCCTCCTTCTTGCTCCGTGTTTGAACTGCTGCCCCTGTAGCAGTCAACAACTCAGGATCCCCTGGATCCCTTGCACCTGAATATTTCCAATGATCAAATCAGTTAAAGGGGTTTCTCCATCACCAGCGCAGACAACTCGCCTGAGAAGTAAGGGGTACGTACTTCTATCTTAGCAACTGGAAAACTTCTTCACAGTGCCATCGATTAGAGTACAGGTCTGGATTTGCCCTGTCAAATCCCCTTCCTCACCAGCGTTGTTCTTACACACCACATGAACAACCAGTGTCTCGTAACACTTTCACCCTCTGCTGGCCAATCCACCCTTCTTCCACGGTAATGAACCACTCAGCTGGTGCCCTCCATCCCTGACACTGATGCTGTCCCAGTGCTAGCCATAGGCCGCCACTCCACCCTCTTCAGATTGGATCCCTTTTGGTCCACTGCAGGTCGTTTCCCCTGGCGACCTCATCAACCTCTTGCAAGGCTGCTGCCTTCTGGAACCTCATGCGACATCCCTCGCCACATGTCCCTTCTTGTGACAAATGAAACACCTATTGTCCCTTTGTCCTCGTTCTGCCCCACCACTGGGTTTGCAGACTTTGCAGGAAACTCCCCTAGTCTCCTTGCACTCTTCTCACCTGTGCTGGCACCTGTTTCTCCGCCACCTTAGTGCCCAAACGTGCCTCCCTATACACCTCTGCTAACTTCAGCAACTCTCCTCCTGTCTCTGGCTGTCTTTCTTTCAATGTATAGTTAACTCTGGACTGCACCTGACAAATCTGTTCTTCATAACAGCTCTTTCAATTCAGCGAACTCCTTCTTCGTACCGCTCAAACTCTAACCACTTCTCGAAGTAGTGATCTAAACGCGCACCAAACTGAGTGTACATTTTCACCTGCTTGTAACCTAGCTGAACGAAATTTCTTCCTGAACCCCTCCTCTGTGAGGTTCAAACCCCTTCATCAATGATTCCTTCACAGCACCAAAATAAAATTTGGGTGTCTGCTGGTAACGCAGTGAAAATCTGTAATGCCTTACCCGTCATAGCGCTGACAAAATGACTGCCCACTCTTCTGACGGCCAACCCTGACTGGTAGTGAAGTTTCAAAACGACTGATGTATGCATCAATCGAATCTGATCCTTCAGAGAATTTTGGCAACTTTGGTCGGGGGGCATAACTGCGCACATGGTCACTGGAAAAATGAACTACCATCATCGGTGGTCTCCCCCTGTATTCTCACCTTTTCTAACTTAATTTAATCCTTAATCTTTCTGTTCTCCTGCTTTTTTCTTTCTGTTTCCTGTGTTTCCTGCTTTTAATCTTTCTGTTTCCCGCGTTTCCCTTATTCTTTCTGTTTCCCGCGCTTCCGATTAGCCCGAACCTTAATCTTTCTGTTTCTTCCTTTTCTACTGCGACACGGGTCTTTCCGCTCGCTCATCTCTTTCCATCTTTTGTTGGTTTTCACGAATGCTCGCAACTTTTCCCGGTAGCCTAAATCACGAGCGGCTCACAATTTGTTCAATAGGGGTGTTTTTCGTCGCATTGTAACTTTTTTTTTTACAAGATTCTATTACACGCACCCAAATGGGGATACCGCCGGTGCGTGATACAAATCCTTGAATGATAATATTGCTTGGGACACGTAATCAGTTTTTATAGACGCCTAGCGCCTGACCAACTGTGAGGCGATTTTAGGCAATCTGTGCGAATAAGTACTTGGGGTGAAATGCCAGCTAGTGTAACTATCTGGAGCAATGCAAGCCTAGTTTTAACTCTTGGAACATACAGTAAGACCTACCTCGCTTGGGTTACAATACTGTCCCACCCAGGTTCCTCTTGAGAGTTGAACAATTTAAAATGGCCAGATTCCTGGCAGGCTCGCCAATAATGTAAACCTCGGGGTTGTGTGGAGAGGATAGCGCCAGCCAAACCTCACAGCTGCTTACATCTATTCATATATCAGCATTCGTCCATCAAACACTAGTAAGTTAAACTTTATAACATAATCAGGAAACAAACATCAATGCGTTGGAGTCAAACAAATAAAATTCTCTCTTTCTTGAACTTCACAAACCATTATCTAATCTCATACTACCGGGATAAAATATTTTTACTTTACCTGGCCAGGTGATCTAAATTTATGAATCACTTTTTTTTTTCTTTTTTTTCTTGTTCTTCCCGTCCTTTCCAAGCACAACACAACTGGGCTGGTCAGGTTGGACGCCGCATGGTAGGTTGGTGCTGGAAGGTCAGGTTGTGCTGCACGGTCGGTTGATGCTGGACGCGTGGCCCGTGGTTCTGTGACGAGTGACGCTCCCAGGTTGAGTCGAACCCGGTTCGATTGAACGGGGATACCAGATCGTCTGTCTCCTTTCTTCTTCCTGCATTAACGCATTGCACTTCTCTCTTTTCTAGTTGCTCTATCAATGGACATGGTTGCTTTTCTTTTCTTTTTTTTTTTTCTTTTTTTTTTCTCTTCATCAGTTAGCAACTCTCTCTCCCCACATCTCCCCTTAGTCCTTCCTCTGCAGACTCTATCTAGTGCTAATGCCTCAACTAGGTTCTCTTTTTCTCCTCCTCTCATCTCTCTGCTTTTCTCTCTCCTGCGAGTCTACTCTCTGAACCTCTCCTCTCTCTCTCTCTCTGTCTGTCTCTCGTGTCTTTCTTCCTCACTCACGCATTCCTATCTTATCCTCATCTCATCTGTCAAAGGGTGAGTACATTGGTCAGTATTTCCGCCTTATACTGAGGTTGCCTCCCTATAATTTCATTGGACGTGTAAATAGGGACAGTCACATCTACCCGCCTTGCTCTCTGTGGTGGTCAATGGGTCATTTAATTAATTAGCTTGATTTCACCCCCACCACACATACCTTTCCCCTTCCTACTTAAACCCGGTGACGTCCGAACTAACTATGGCGCTGGTCGCAATTGGCTGGATGAGTCTGCCCCAGGCGCCGAGACATCGGCCAGCGACTTGTCTGTCTGGGAATGATGCTGTCTCCATGGAGAACACAAATAGCCTCTTGCCGTACCTAATTAGCTGAGGCGACGCATAAGCCGTCTGCTTGGCCCGCCAAGTGTTTGCTTTTGGGACTTATGTCCAGTGAACTGGCCGGCGACTGACACGAATTCGGTTTTCCTATTTTTGTCCGTGACACTGTGTAACAAGAAAGTCTTTTGATGCAATCCCTGCAGTAATTAAAACTATAACCTTAACAACATCCTCAATGTCAAACCCTTTCCTAGGTCAGCTGGCCTCATTTTAAACATGTTTTTTGCTAACACGCTATAGCCTATACTAAAGACCGCCAATTACAGCAGAGTGGAAATCGTATTGATAATCTTTTTTTTCGCTCATCTTTTTTATTAACTAAAAAAAATAATTAAAATAATCATAATACAAAAGGGACTGTCTATGTGCTTTTTAATCAGATAATCTTTAGTTGCTAGAGCTAAAAAAAAGGGTTGCAACTAGTTTGGCGAATCTTCTACCTTTCCCATGTTGGGCGGTTTTTTCCTAACAAACATTTTGAAAGGGGTTGAATAAACTATAACCCCAAACAAAAAGGCACTGCATAATTAACCAGCTTTAAACTCATAGTTTAAAAGTCTTATATTATTTTTTATTGCTTTTAAAAGGTTTTTAAAAAAATGGATTGTGACGAACTATTAAAGTGTGAGGAGAAATCAGATACTCTGTAGGCTACTCCACGGGCTACTCAGCAGACCACTGCCAAAAAGAAATTATACTCTCTGGCTGCGTGTGGAAAAACTGGGCAGTATTTGGGGCACTGAACTAAGTGTTGAACAGACCCAACAATTGTCTACTTCAGACTTTGAGAATACTACATAGGTACGAAGCACAGCTGGGTCAAAATGGTAAGATGGGTGGGGCAGACAATGATTAGTTTATATGCTTAATTAGTAAGTAAGATGGCCCCGGTTGATTCAGAAGAAGATTTAAAATATGACTTATCGAAAGATCCAGTTTTAAAACAAGTCCCTGAAAACTCTTGCATGTGACATGTATTACAGATTTGGGACATTGTTATGTCCATTCATCATGGGATTAATTACTTTTAATCATATTAATTTTGATCATATTAATTTTAATCGCATAACAAAATGGCGATCAGGAAAAAGAAGATTGCGACTCCACAGGAGCAGAATGTACTACACGTAAGTCCACAAGTGAGCCCACAAGAGAAAAGCGCCCCAGAGCATCCCCCAAGTGAGTAATGTTACTAAGTCAAAAGTCCTGGACGTGTTGAGGCCAGGCGTAAACTAGCTGAATGGAACAGACTGCCCAAAAAACAACCAAGCGCAAAACAAAAATTGTTTTGTAGTAATACAACTCAACACCAGCACCGCCACCATGCCCAACAACACCGCCATCACAATCAAAATATAAGATGTGCTATTATGTATTCGGGAGCTGTTGTTGTTGGTGGGGGGGGGGGGGGGGGGGGGGGGGCTTTTAGCATACAAATGTCTAACGCCATACTTAGCAGCAAAGTCACAAAACCCCACGAAAAAGTAACAGAAGAAGAACCAGCTTCTGCAAAAAAGTACAACCTCCTCTGTAAAACCCATTTTCATGGGATTGTTTTTAAGAACTAGTTAAGTACAAGTTAAGTGGTTATAGAAAGTACTTTTTAAGTTTAAGTACAAGTAAAATTATAAGTTTAAATACAAGTAAATTACAAGTTATGTTAAGTACTAGTTAATCAAGTTTGGTTCTTTAAATAAGTACTAGTTAGGTTCTAAGTTAAGTACTAGTCAAGTACAGGCTAGGTTTCTTAAGTTAAGTACTAGTCAAGTCAGTCAAGTTAATCTTTTAAAGTTCTCCAATGCCCTACAGATATGAAAACTCAGGATTGACGTAAGTTCTCTTGTAATTGTTAGAGACTAGTGATTTCTTGTTAACAGCAGTTGTGTTTACTTGATGGAGAGTAGAGCGCCAAAATTAACATTTGTGTGATGAAATACTTTGTTTTCAAAAGAGCTGCTTGAGTGGTCGTGAGTTATATTTTTTGACAACTTCTTTACTTATGCCCTTAGCTTTCTTCATTACAGAAGTCTGGCTGGGAACACTATACATCTTTGACCGTAAGCCCAACATATTCCTGTATAACTGTCCCATTAAGTTCATCCTTCATCTTTCCAATCACTTTCTTGTTTACAGTTGAATGTAAAGGGTTGTCTTTTGGGGAATCGCATGTGTCGTACCATCCATCGCTTTCCCTTTTGCTACTTCTAACTCTAAGTCTTTGTTTAAAAATCTTCTGTGGGGACTCTAGAAAAAAAAGAGTCAGTGTTGTGTAAAAGGACTTAGATTCTGGGTACCGCGGGGTTTTAAAATAGTCATACAGAAATTCTGCCAATTAACACTTGGACAGCTCTAACACAGCAAACCCAATAAACACCGGTTTGTCCAACATAACTTTCTGTTGTTCATTCATAATGCCAACCAGATCGTTTTTAAATTGTCTAAAGTCTTGATAGTTGGTTTAGAGACCAGTTTGATTGCTTGTTTTTCGTTTGTAACTAATCTCACATCTTTGTGTTTGTGTGGGTTCTCCATGGGTTTTTCCAAAGCAACGTTATTCATTAACTTTAAAAAAGTCTTTTTTTGAAGCATCAGTGGCTTGGGCTCTAAGGCAGTATTCTTTATGATGTATGGCCTCATAAAGAGCTCTTGGGCAAAAGCAATGATTCTGTGAACAGCCCTTAGTTTTAGCCCGTGTCTTAAGTAAAACTGCAGGAGTCTGTAATGGGCCACGTACTTAGTCTTATGACAGAGTTCGGCACAAGTTTAGGAGGTGTTGTGGGGGTCTCTTTAATCTTTCTGCAGCTAGCGGATAATCGTTGTGGAGATCGTTGTAATTCTTTAGGATATCTCTAAGTCTACTTCAAGATTAGTCCTCTGGCTCATCAGGCGTAAGAGTTGACAGCATCTTTAACACATCATCGACACATGGGGGTGAGAACATTGTTAAAGTTTCTCAGTGGGAGTGCTTACTCATAGGCCCTCCTCATACGATTCTGTCATCTTAGTGCATTAGATAGTTGGACGGGTTTAGTGGATCATAGTACTAAATACTTATTGTTTGCTTTTCCTGTAAGGACCGTTTGAAGGCCATGCTAATGCCTCCCCTTAGGCGTCTTCCAATCATCTGGATGAGTGTGGTAACTCAGATATTAAGTCAATCTCGATGTTTGTAGACTTTAAGATGCGTCCCAGAAAGGCTGGGGCAGAGGATGTAATGTGATGAGTCTAGACTGTAATGCCTTCATGCACTGTAGTTTCTGTAATTCTGAAAGGACGTTTCTGCAATAAAACACACATCATGCCCTTAGATAGTATCATGATAATCGCCCATATTGTTCAGCAGTGTATGTCTGTCCAGGCGTTCTTTGCGTTTCATAGTCATAGTTGTTATGCCCTATGCCGTAAGCTAGAGTAAAAGTCGTCTTTTATGCCGGTAGGGCTGGCTCATCAACCTTTCCCACGAGTCCATGTATTCATAAGGATAAAGCCTTTCGATTTACTAAAGATGGGTCAAAATATTTTTTGAGTTATTAGGGAAGTCTTGTAGCGATCCTGCTCAATTTTCCAAACTTCCCATCAGATGTTGCGGCAGAAGTCATAGAAGGATAAACAGTCAATAGTAAAAGTCATGTACTTTTCTGCTGATTGTGCAATGCAGTCAACCTCTTATATCAGAAGTACGCTTGCTGATAAAATGAGAATCTTAACCCGCAGTTATCCAAGAAAAATGGGCAGTTTCCACGTCTCAGCTCACCCTTAGGCTGAAGATTACACTTTCTGTGTGCTGCTCCTTCTGACACGTTCCACTAAATTTTTGGTCCCCCCCCTTTTGATCATTGTCTGTACTGTCACGTCTTTATGTTACGTGTTAGCTCTAAGCCGCAAACCAACCAGTGAGTGGCTGAGTCATAAGGTTCTTGGTCTTCAGGAGCATAACAATGTCTGAAAGATTCAGATGATTGGCGAGCTGATTGACGAGTTTTTTCTTCTGATCTAGAAAAATTTACTAGCTGCATTAGGACCTCTGTAATCATGGTTTTGGAGTGTACGCCGTCTGATCTAACAACAATAAATGCATAAGAACAGATCTGATGGTCGGGTTAATACGGTTGTTTTTGGTGTCTCTGGTTGTTGTGGGGCCGTAGTGCTGTGGTTAGATTGATTCAAAGTCAGCAAAACCACATATGGGTTCATCTGCATATTTCAAAAATTCTTTAAAACTAACTTTAGACCCTGGTTCAGGTGATTAAATGTTTAGTTTCACAGTCTACCACACTTTTACAATGAATTTATGGTTGGCGTCTGCTTCTTTTGTGGGGATTGACCAAACACCTTCTACAAAGCTTTTGTTTAGCAGGAGGCTTAGTAGTAGTATAGGCCATAAAGTCTGCTATGTTCTAATTAATACATAATGGCCTCTTTGTCCAACTGCAAGCGTATCCACGTATACATGTTTGTAAGTGGATTCGTCTAAAGTAGGGGCTTTGGCTTTGGGGGAGATCTTAGAGGCACTAATTGTCTATACAGCCCAGGTGTATACGTTTACAGACTGATTGGTTTGTTTTGTTCTTCAAATGAGAGATTCTTTCTTATTCCTGGAAAGGTTATGCCATTAAAGTTCAGCTCTTGTTTGTATGTTCATAATTGGAGATGCATTGATTTTTAACGTGATGTAAATGCGCCTAAAACACACCACATAAAACACATTTTGTCAGAATTATGTATGTTTACGACTGCTCGTTTTTAACTCTAACTTTTTGGGGAGGAGGAATGTAAGAATTGCCAATTACAGGAGAGTACTTTGTTTGTCTTAACTGATTTAAGGACTGTTCCTTCAGACCAGCCAGAACCACGGTAATTGTGCTCTTCACTCGCACAGTTAAACTGTGTAAGGCATGTGATCTGCCCATTTAGAATAAAAGTTGTGATTAGCTAATAAATTCTTCTTGTTTAGTTGAAACCCAGACTTGCATGTTCTACATCAGGCTTTACATAATCGATCAGAATGATAACAATCATTTTACTGGCGGGTCCCATCTTGAAGAGGACTCTGGGAATCTAGTAGAGATAGATGTTTCACGCTTTCCTGAAATTTTGCAGGATTACAATTGTCATGTCTACATCACTAAAACATATTGCTTAATAGTTTGCTTCACTATCACATATTTCTTCCATCGTATATAGTTTTTCTGACTTGGTTTCTCCGTTGTTTGGCGTCCATTTTAAAAGCCAAATATTACGTTATTAAAAAAAATAAATGTGAATAAAAGTAAGTAAATGCGCTTTTATTTTCGCCCAAAGCGTTGTAAACTTCAAGGCACCCTAACCTTACAAGAAAATGCCAATATTTTAGCTTATTCTGAACACTACAGTCAATGTTTAACTCTTTGATTGCTCATCAATAGTTCATTATGGATTTTTTATTCAATTGTTTCACATATTCTCAAAACCAGATTCAACTACAATCAATGTTTAATACTTCCATTGTTTCTTCATATAGTCATTACATTTTCTATTAACGGTTTAGATCATTCTTTAAAATTAGATTCACCGAGTTTGATCGCCATTTTTTACGTAATAAAAAATAATAATTGTAAATGTAGATTCAGCTATTATTTATTATTCATAGTTTTTTAATCGTAAAACTGATCTTCCTTAAAGTGAATAGTTTATCCTTCAGAGTAGTAGAAACAGTCAGATCAACATCTTCAGGAGCCATATTATCGACTAAAATGGCAAACAACTTTTATAGTGGTTGGGGCCAAGAATCTGGTATTTTACTGATGGCCTGCTTTATGCTTTCTCGCATAATTTATGCACTCAAAAGATCAGTTAATATAATATTTATAAGTAAATAATAAAATAATAAAATTTCAAAATTAAAATATTTATTTAATTAAAAAATTATATTAAATATTAATAAAAATCAAATTTAATTAAAAATTTATTTCAAAATTAAAATTATTTTATTTTTTTAATAATTTTTATAATTATTAAAACAAATTTTAATTTAAAAAACAAATTTTATAAATAAATATTATTAAATTAAATATTAAAATATTATAATTTAAATATTAAATTAAAATATTATAAAATAAAAAAAATTTTTATATTAATAAAAAAATTACTTAAAATTAAATTGTTTATTAATTAATTAAATAATTTTAAAATAATTATTAATAAAAAAATTAATTTTTAATTAAAATTTTTATAATATTAAAATTTAATTAATTTTTTAAAATAAAAAAAATAATTTATTATTTAAATTATAAAAATATTATATTAATTTAATTATTTAATTTTATTAATTTAATAAATTTATTAATTATAATTAAAAAAATTAATTTTAATATTAAATTAATATAAAATATTAAAAAAATATAAAAAAATTGTAATTATTTAACTATATATTATTATATAATTCTAAAAAAATTTATTAAATATTTTTAAATATATAAATAAAAAATAATTTAAAAATAAAATAAAATTAATTAATTTTTTTTATTAATTATAATTTATTATATTATTATTAAATTATTTTAATACATTATAATTAAATAATTATTTTATTTAAATTAAATAAAATTAATTTACTTTTT
Source organism: Conus ventricosus (assembly GCA_018398815.1). Classification (NCBI taxonomy): domain Eukaryota; kingdom Metazoa; phylum Mollusca; class Gastropoda; order Neogastropoda; family Conidae; genus Conus; species Conus ventricosus. The sequence goes on along the minus strand of CM031611.1, from coordinate 84,720,174 downwards.
AAAATTAAATTAATTAAAAAAATTAATTTATAATAATCAAACAATTTTAAATTATTATATTTAAACTTTTAAATTTATTTAATATAAAAAAAAATTAAAACTATTTTAAATAAAAATTTTAAAATTATTTTTAATATTAAATAATAAAACTAATAATATAATATAAAATTAGTATTTAATAAAAAAAAAAAATTTATATATTATAAATAAATTTTTAAAATTAATTTAATTCTTCAACTGCTTTTAACTGATCTTTATCAGACTCCCTCCCAATCAACTGTAAAGTATATTAATAAGCTCTGTAGCTAGTTCGGTCATCAGTTTTTAAACCAGATTAATTAAAAACAACACATTAAAAATAAGTAAGCCGTTGCATGGGCCTGTAACGCACCTGAATGGCTCCTGCCAAATGATCAATAATCTAATTAGCGGAGTGCATTGTAGTGTTGTGAGTTGGCAGTGCAGTATAATTGATTTCTTCCTCCCTTGTTCGCCACAGAGCAACTTTAAAAAACATCATAATAAGAAAACACAATAAAAATGAAGGTGATTTGGTCTCCCCTTTAATTATGCATAACTGTATATTACCTCCCCTCTTGAATTAATTATCTATTTATAGATTAGTGAGAAAGAATTGATTATTAAAAGCTGTGTTTTGGTGTTTAATTTGCTTAAAGTTTTTTAATTATGAATATGGTTCAAAGTAGTGACTAATAAGCACTATACAATACAGTTGTTGTTAGCCTTTAAAATATTTGATTGAATAAAAAAATATTTTTAACAACATTCCCACTTTGGTGTATAAAACACCATAAAATTATGAAAGCTTTCAGTTTGCACATTATATATATTAATCCTAAAAAGTGTTAAAGTTGGGAATATGCCTGCAGTGCGTTTTATACTGGTTTTGCCATGGCTTTTGAAGTTAATATGGGCCCTCTTTCCTGCCTAAGTAACTCTTCCATTTTCGTGTTTCGTTTGTCGGGGTCA
>CM031611.1:84711684-84714184 GCA_018398815.1 Conus ventricosus | reverse complement strand
TCATTACCCTCATTCTCTGTTCCACATTCTCTCTCTCTCTCTCTCTCTCTCTCTCTCTCTCTCTTCTCTCTCTCTCTCTCTCTCTTCTCTCTCTCTCTCTCCCACCCTTCGTTTTCTTTCCTCTTTATCCCCTACATCGTTTCGTCTCAATCCGTGTCCTCTGTGTTTTCCATTACTTCTCCACGTTTTCCCTTCATTTTGTTGTAATTTGTTTCTTCTTTTGCTCTTCTTACTTGTGGTCGAACCCCTCTTTCCTGTTCTCCCCTTCTCTCCTTTCCTTTCTCTTTTTCATCAATTATCCATGATTCAATATCCCTTTTGTCTGTTCTCTCCCCCTCCCCACCCCCCACCTCCCTTGTCCAAATGCTCTCAAAGAGCTCCATCCGATTATTGAAATGAAGTGATTATTATTCTACTGATCTCAGATCAATATATATATATATATATATATATATATATATATATATATATTATATATATATATATATATTATATATATATATATTATATATATATACCAGTTTAAAATAGGATTTTAAGAAGAGGTTAAAAACCTACAAGCTTGTTTCAAGCTAAAAGCGCTCTCCTCAGGGTATACCTGAGGAGAGCGCTTTTAGCTTGAAACAAGCTTGTAGGTTTTTAACCTCTTCATTTTAAAATCCTATTTTAAACTGCTATGTCGCTCCCTACGTGGTTGAGCACTTTTTGCGTTCTGGGTGGCTTTTTAACTCTGATTATATATATATATATATATATATATATTATATATATATATATATATATATATATATATATATATATATATATATATATATATATATATATATATATATATATATATATATATATATATATATATATATATATATATATATATTTATATATATTACTGTAATGCTGGTTCAGTTTTCATGGATACAGTGGCAGTTTTCAGTTGGAATGAAATCGGCGATTAGAACAGTAAAAGAAACTGTCAGCTGGTCAGCCCTGTCTGTCTCCCCTTCCTCATCAGCGAGTAAAGTCTCTAGTTCCCCTCTGTCTGTCTGTCTGTCTGTCTGTCTCTCTGTCTGTCTCTCTGTCTGTCTGTCTGTCCTCTCTCTCTCTCTCTCTCTCTCTCTCTCTCTCTCTCTCTCTCTTCTCTCTCGCCACACCTCCTCCTCAGCCTCCCTTTTTTCACTTTACACACCTTTTTTCTTCACTGAACAATCATCCCAATGGGAGTTTTGTTTGTTTGTTTGTTTGTTTGTTGTTGACAGCATTTGCTTTTCCGTAAGTTTTGTTTGTTTGTTTGTTGTTGACATCATCCTTCTTCCATACAAAACATTACTTCCGCTGATCGCCCATCTTCGGAAACAGCGAACGTGTTTTGAAATTCAATCACCATCAGCATGAAGAGATCCGTGTTCACCATCAGCATGAAGAGGTCCGTGGTCACCATCAGCATGAAGAGGTCCGTGTTCACCATCAGCATGAAGAGGTCCGTGGTCACCATCAGCATGAAGAGGTCCGTGTTCACCATCAGCATGAAGAGGTCCGTGTTCACCATCAGCATGAAGAGGTCCGTGTTCACCATCAGCATGAAGAGGTCCGTGTTCACCATCAGCATGAAGAGGTCCGTGTTCACCATCAGCATGAAGAGGTCCGTGTTCACCATCAGCATGAAGAGGTCCGTGTTCAAAGAAATCTTTTCCCCTTCTCACACTCTGTTCCCTGTTCCATCTCTTACGCCCCTCTGCCACCCCTCCATTCATTGTCCCTTCATCAGATTGATGCTGATTCATTTGAATTAAAGAGAATCCCCCCCCCCCCACCCTGCCCCATCCCCTGCTTAAGTTACTTCCTCCTTCTGTCCAATCAGTCGATGAATTTGTTAACGAACGTGATTAATTGATTAGCACGGTTAGTTAGGTGCATTTGGGTGGCTGCCCTTTGTCTTGCAGGGAGAGGCGTTTGGCCATAGGGATTGCTTTTCAAAGCATGTGCACAGCGTTTTGCGGTTGGATTGCGTGGTGCCGGTGTCACGTTGTGTCGCTCTTTGAAGGCTTTGTGCCGTCAAATTGTTAGCTTTGTAAGCTGAGCTGTGCTGTGTCCCGTTGATGCTGTCCAGTGACGTGACGCGTCGCCCGTGCAAATGCTGCACGTCTGTTTCTTTGGCACAGTGTATTGATTTTCTGTTCGTTATCTATGTGAAAGAATGCTGAATGGACGGAATCGTCTGAAGTTATTTTAGATGCTGTATCCCCTTCCTCCTCCTCCTCCTCCTCCCCCCCTCCCCTCCTCACCATTAATTTAGTAGCAGTAGCAGTAGTAGTAGTAGTAGCAGCAGCAGAAGCACAAGTAGTAGTAGTAGTAGTAGTAGTAGTAGTAGTAGTAGTAGTAGTAGTAGTAGTAGTAGTAGCAGTAGCAGCAGTGGTAGTAGTAAGAGTAGTCATAGTAATCAATATTGATTAGATAATAATAATAGTGATAATAATAACAATGATGATAATAATAACAATGA
>CM031611.1:84704184-84706684 GCA_018398815.1 Conus ventricosus | reverse complement strand
CACTGCTGTATTAGCCATACAGAAATGCACATGCGTGTGCGTAACTTTTCTTTTCTTCTGTCAGGTTTTGTGTTCCTGTTTCACTTAGAAGAAATAGATAAAAACAGCGACAAGCACACGCAAACACGACAGACATACTGAAGAGACTAGAGATTTCAACCGTTCTGTGGGTCAGAAGACACTTATTCAACACCCTCTGCCCACCCACGCTCTGTCACCACACACACACACACACACACACACACACACACACACACACACACACACACACACACACACACACTTATTCAACACCCCTCTGCCCACCCACGCTCTGTCACACACAACACACACACACACACACACACCACACACACACACACACACACACACACACTTATTCAACACCCTCTGCCCACCCACGCTCTGTCACACCACACACACACACACACACACACACACACACACACACACACACACACACACTTATTCAACACCCTCTGCCCACCACGCTCTGTCACACACACACACACACACACACACACACACACACACACACACACACACACAACATACACACACACACACACACACGCGCGCGCGCGCACACACAACACACACACACACACACACACACACACACACACACACAACCCTTGCGAAAGAAATTTCAATCATTTACTATTTCTGAGCTGGCTGAAATAGGCTAACGTGCATATTCATATTACGTTTGGTTAGAACGTTTTCTAGTCAAATTCACTTTGAAATTTAAATGAGAAAAAACGCTCGGGAAGGTGAGTGTGTTTGGAAAGTTGGGAACTCCTGTATATTGCAGTTTCGAGAGAAAAAAAGATGTAGTAGTAAATGTAACCAAAGGCTGAAAGGAGAGAGAGAGAGAGAGAGAGAGAGAGAGAGAGAGAGAGAGAGACAGACAGACAGACAGAGAGAGAGTGAGAGAGAGAGAGAGAGAGAGAGAGAGAGAGAGAGAGGAGAGAGAGAGACTCAAACAAACAAGGAACCAAAATCTGAGCTGAGGTGCACTGACGTGGGAAGTGGACAAATGACTGGTTTTCTCCATGCGGTGAGCAATGTGAGAGGCAAGAGGAGTTTAAAACGGATCATGTGACTGCTTCCTCAAGGTCAGCTTGCGGTCAAACGGCCAGCGTTTTGATCGTTTCATATACCAATCAGAGAACGCCACCACATTTTTGTGCTGCAATCACAGAATCTTACAACTGTCAGACATTTTCCCTCATGAGCGGGAGAGCCTAAAGAAAGTGTAACGAAACTCTCAGCTTTTCCTATCCCTCACTAGCTGTTAGATTGCGCAATGAAACGCAAACACAAGCAAAGCAAGCAGTCTTTACCAAACGCCTCTCTGGACAACATGAGTTTGAACTTCGTGACACACGCTTACGCACGAGTGTCCACACCATCGCTAACATCCTTCGTGGTGCTCGTCAGTAAAGCGTTCTAAGAAGCTGTGGCGCCTCGCATCATCGCTGGTCACATACAGGATTTAACACAACAAAGGCTGGAGTCGCTCGTCAAGAGGAAAGCCTGTTGGAGTTGGGATAGAGGTGGCCAAACATTGGCTGACATCCGAGATAGAGGAAAGAAGAAAACACACGGAGAGAGAGAGAGAGAGAGAGAGAGAGAGAGAGAGAGAGAAGGCATGCAGGGGAAGAAGATGTGGCGGGTGGGCGGAGTGGAATGGGAGACAGTAGGAAGGGTGAATGGGGAGGGAAGGGGGTAGAGGGTGCAGGGGGGATAGAGGAGTAGAGGTGGGATGTGTAAGCTGAGAAGTTCAGCTTAACGCGTGGTCCATAGAGAGAGTTGTCTTTCACGGCATCCGGACAGCGCAATTTCCATCTCTCAACTTTATAAAGAAAGAAGATGGTCAAGCCACTCTCAAGATGTCCCGATTCTTCTGTAAAAAAAGGAGAGAGCATTGAAGTTATGTTGCTAGCATTGAAGTTATGTTGCTAGACCGCCAACTGAATGGTACGAAGAAATAACCTAATAAAAGAAACGCATAACAATCTTGAAAGTGTCCTACTGATAAATCAACCAAAGATGACGAGGATAGTAGAAGGATTCTAATGTAGGGGGAAAAGCGCACAGAATGTGTGGCGTTCCTAGTGACATTCACATGGGAATATCATGGCATCAGGGATAATTGCCAAGCTTTCATGTCCAAGACAATCAGACTGCGTCCAAGAAATGATATTCTTTGGCAACATTTTCTTCTGTTACACAGAGGAGAAGTTAAGGCAGACTGACGATCATCTTATATAGTAAAAGCGACGAACAGCCGTTGATGTTCTCCTTCCGTGATTCATTTGATTATGGTCAGCTGATGTGCTATGTGTCTGTCAATAGGGAATCTTGGTTTCAGGTCATCGATGACCTATGTGCTATGTGTCTGTCAATAGGGAATCTTGGCTTCAGGTCATCGATGACCTATGTGCTGTGTGTCTGTCAATAGGGAATCTTGGTTTCAGGTCATCGATGACCTATG
>CM031611.1:84686684-84691684 GCA_018398815.1 Conus ventricosus | reverse complement strand
TTTTCTTAGAAAGACATTTTTCCATCGCAATTAGATAATAAACGGTTGAAAATTTTTTGAAATTTTTTTCTATAATTTATTTTTCAACGGGCCCAAAAACTTTTCCCCAAAGCAAGCCAGGTTTTGCGGTTTCCCCCCATCATTTTGGGAGATTTTTTTCATTTTCCCTCCACTTTGGGCCCGTCCAGGGCCCACCCCCATGGGACCGCCACTAGGGACCCCCCCCTTTTACCCCACCCATGGACCCCATCCTTGGAGCCCACCCCATGGACCCCCACCTGACGTTCCCACGATTTTCCCCCTTTGGGGCCACTAAAAAATTTTTTTCCACTACTGTTTCGTCGACCCCCGGTGTCGGATTTTTCCCGGTCTGTCCACAGCCCGTTGAAACTCGGGCCCAAACGTTCGCCCCCCTGGGGAGCGTTTTTCACAATGCCCCGGGGTGCTTTTTCCCTGCAGGAAACCCCTGAACCCCTTTTTTTTATTTTCCCGGGTTCAAAAACTCCCCGGAAATGAAAATTTGGGTCTGCTTTCCCAAGCAAAAACCTCTCCCCCAAAAACATTGTTTGCTGTTTCCCTTTTTTTAGGGGGCCCTTTGAGGGGCCCTTTGCGGTGGGCCGGGCTTTTAAAGCAACATTATCTATTTTAAATCCCGGGCTTTTTTTTCTTTTTTCAAACGGGCCCCTTTAAAGACTGATGGGGGGCATTCTTTTTTAGCGGATCCCTTGGTGAGAAAGAAAAACTAACAAAAAAAAAAAACCGGTAAACCCAAAAACCCTTGTTTTTGTTAAATAGTTATTAGGTTTTCTTTTCCAATTATTTATATTAAAGTTCATTGTTCCAGAAATTTTGAAGGGGGGGGTAATGAAAACCATATATACATCACAACAGAATGAAGAGATGGAGAAAAAAGTGGGCCCGGGGGTTTTGTTTTTACATTTTAAAGAAAAAGAAAAGCTAAAAAAAATCACAGGTGTGCTGCGGGCCTTTGCTGTGTTTTTTTGTACTTACACACTACAAGCATCCACAAAACGTAAAAACATACATCCCGTACAGACATGCATTCGAATTTACTTATTTTCCACACACCCCACACACACACACACACACACACACCCCACCCCAAAACCCCACACACACACCCCCCAAAAACCCAACACACACACACATACAATACATCCCTTTCCATATCTTCCATGCAAAAAAATTTCATAATGTGTTTACATGCTAAAGCCACATGCTTTTCATCACTCATGCACACAGGGCCACAACCCACACACCCCCACACACACAAAACAAAACCACACCACCCCACAACACACACACCCCCAAAAACACACACAAAACACAACACACACCACACACCACATACACACTCCAACACACCCGCGCGCACGCCCCGTGCGAACAACACACACAACACACACAACACACACCACACACACACACACCCCAACACACACACACCACACCATCACACACCCCACAAAAACACACTCACACAAAAGCCCCACATGCCAGCGGGCTTGCCCAAAACCGCCCAAAAGGGAGAGGGGAGAGAGAAAAAGAGAGAGAGGGGAAGGAGAGAAGAAGAGAGAAAGAAAAGAGAAAGAAAGAGAGAGAAAAACAAGGGGGGGGAAAAAGAGAAAAGAGAGAAGAGAGAAGAGAGAAAGAGAAAAAGGAGAGAGAGGAAAAGGGGAGAGAGAGAGAAGAGAAGAGAAGGGGGGATAGAGAGAGAGAGAGGGGAAAACATGACAAACCATTTTTTTGGGCCAATTAAAAAGGGCCCTGTTGGCAAGGGGTACCCATGAGTCACATTTATCAACAGGACAAAAAGGAAACAAATGAAAAAAAAGACCTTCTTGTGGGTTATAAACTCACCATAAAATAAACTTACAAAAAGGTTCAACTATGAAGCATCAATCCATCCACCAAAAACCCCTCCCCCCCCCCCCCCCCCCCCCTTCCACACACCCCCCTACCCCCCAAAACACCCACACCACACACACACACACCACACCAAAACACACACACACAACCCCCACACACACACCCACAAAACCACCACAAAGCACGCCGCCCGTGCGCGCACGCACCCCAAAAACCAAATATTTCCAGGACAAAATAAATTTTTCCATTTTTAACCAAAAAAATTTTGGAAATTTTTTTTTTCCAGGGGGTTTATATTTCTTTTTTAAAACGAAAATTTTTTTTAAAACAAAGTTTCAATTTTTCGGATATTTTATGCCGGGCCAAAAAAAAAAAAAAAAAAAAAAAAAATTTTTTTTTTTTTCCCCCAAATTTTAAAAACACAAAATGTTTTTCATTCTCAACCCTGTCTCTTTCTCTAACATTTGGCATGACCCTATTATTGTTTTCTCGAACCGGGTTTGGGTTTTGGGCAAAAAGCCGAGCTTTCCTGGTTCAAAATTTTGCAAAACCCTTTTTTCTGATGCCATTTCTGCGTTATGTTTTTAAGATTTTTCTCGCTTCAGATTTTTTTAAATGAGAGGAACCAGTCGTTTTTTTCATTTCCATCCATGCCACATGCCATTTTTTGGGTTTAAGTACAAATTAAAGGGTTCCTTGAATTCAGAAAAAAAATTGGCCTTATTACCAAAACTCCTTGTGAAAAAACCAAAACTACCCAAAAACCTTTCTCGGGTCAATTTTTTCTAATACGGGAGGCCCATTTAAAATTTTTTCCCAATTTTCATTTTTTGCGGGAATGGCATTCATACCCCAGCACATAGTTTTGGGGTTTTTGGTGGGGTTTACTAATTTCACCAATATTTAAATTTCCTTCTAACTTAAGTTATAATAAATTTAGGGGGGTTCGTCCCGTTTTTCCGGCCAAAAACCATTTTTTAGGCTGTAGGGGTAGGGGGAATTTTACTTTTTTATCGCTTAAGAAATGTTTTTTTCCCTTTTGGGGCTATTACCCAAAACTTTCCCCCGGGACTTCAAAACATATATCAAAAAAGGCGGGTATTGTAAACCCAAAAATTTTCCCCAAATTTTAGATTCAAATTTTTTTGGGGGTAAATTTTTTCATAGTCCTCAAAATTTTCCCATGCACCTCTTTTTCCCCTTTTTCTCACATCTCAAGCCACCCCTTTTTACTCATTTAAAAATTTTGTCGGGGGAATAAAATCCCAAGGTATTTATGCTACTTGTCACTCTAACTTCCCTTCCCCAAAAAAACCCCCTTTTTTTTTTAAAACCCCCCCTTTTTTTTTTAATTTAAATTTTTTTTTTTTTCCCTTTTTTTTTTAAATTTTTCCCCCCCGGGGGGGGGTTTTTTTAAAAAAAACCAAAAAAAAAAAAACCCGCAACCCGGAAATTTTTTTTTTCCCCCCCTGATATCTCCATCGCTAATTTTTTAAAAGGGAAAAAATTTAAAAAAAACCCCCTTTTTTCCCCCCCCCCCAAAAAAAAAATTTTTTTAAAAAAAAAAAAATTTCCCTTAAAAATTTCCTCAAAAAAAATTTTTTTAAAAAAACCCCCTTTTTTTTAAAAAAAGGTTTAAAAAAAAACAAACAAAAAAAAATTTTTAAAAAAAAAATAAAAAAAAAAAAAAAAACCCAAATTAAAAAACCCCCCCCCCCATTATTTTCCCCTTTTTCCCCCCCCTTTTTTTCCCCAAAAAAAAAAAATTCAAAAAAAAAACCCAAAAAAACACCCCCTTTTTTAAAAATTTTAAAAAAAAATTTTTTTTAAAAAAAAAATTTTTTTTAAAAAACCCCAAAAAACCCAAAAACCCCAAAAAAAAAAAAAAACCCCCCCCAAAACCCCCCATTTTTCCAAAAATTTTCCCCCAAAAATTTTTTAAAATTTTTTAATTTTTTTTTATTTTTTAAATTTTTTTTTAAAAAATTTTTTAAAAAACCCCTTTTTCCCCCCCTTTTAAATTTTTTTTAAAAAAAAAAAAAAATTTTAAAAAAAGGGAACCCTTTTTTTTAAAAAATTTTTTTCCCGAAAATTTAAAAATTTTTTTTTAAAACCTTTTAAACCAAAATTTGGTTTTTTTTTTCCCTTTTTTAAAATTTAAAAAATTTTTTTTTTTTTTTTTTTTCCTTTTTTTTTTAACCCTTTTTTTTTTTTAAAAACCCCCCCTTTTTTTTTTTTTCCCCCCCAAAACCCCCAAAAAAAACCCCCCTTTTTTTTTTTTTCCCCTTTTTTAAAAACCAACCCCCCTTTTTTTTCCCCTTTTTTTTTAAAAAAGGTTAAAAAAAATTTTTTAAAAAACCAAAAAATTTTTTCCAATTAAAATTCCCCCCCTTTTTGGCCCCCAAAAAAAGGTTTTTTTCCCCTTTAAATTTTTTTTTTTAAAAATTTTTCCCTTTTTCCCCCTTTTTTTTTTTTCCCCCTTTTTTTTTTTTTTAAAAAAAATTTTTAAAAAAAAAATTAAAATTTTTTTTAAAAAAAAAAATTTTTTAAAAAAAATTAAAAAATTTTTTTAAAAAAAAATTAAAACCAAAACCCCAAATTTTCCAAAAAATTGGGCCAAAAAAAAACCAACCCTTTTTTTCCCCATTTTTTTTAAAACCCCCCAAAAACCCCCCCAAAAAAAAAAAACCCCCCAAAAAAACTTCCCTTTTTCCCCCCCTTTTCCCCAATTTAAAAACCCCCCCTTTTTGGGGGTTTTTTAAAGGGGTTTTTTAAAAAAAAAAAACCCCTTTTTTTCCCTTTTTCAAAATTTTTTTTTAAAAACAAATTTTTTTTTTCCCCCCCCCCCTAAAAATTTTTTAAAAAAATCCTTTTTTTTTAAATTTTTTTCCCCCCTTTTTTAAAAAAAAAAAAAATTTTTAAAAATTTTTCCCTTTTTAAAAAAAAAAAAAAAGGGGCCCCTTTAAAAAAATTTTTAAAAAAACAAAACCCCCCCCAAAAAAAAAAAATTTTTTTGGGGGAAAAAAAAACAAATTTTTTTTTAAAAAAGAAAAAAATTTTTAAAAAATTTTTTTTTAAAAAAAAAAATTTTTTTTTTAAGGGGCCCCCCT
>CM031611.1:84674184-84681684 GCA_018398815.1 Conus ventricosus | reverse complement strand
ATGTAGACAGTGCCCACTCATGTCACACGCATTAACGTTTACTAGACGCGTGCCGACGACCTTAACGGTCTTAAGATAATTTTAACCTCAGTGTACATGTTTCCAATTTCGCTGGTACCCCACTCTTTGGAAAGATCGCGGGTACCCCACTCTTTGGAAAGATCGTGGGTACCCCACTCTTTGGAAAGATCGCGGGCACCCCACTGTTTGGAAAGATCGTGGGTACCCCCACTCTTTGGAAAGATCGCGGGCACCCCACTCTTTGGAAAGATCGTGGGTACCCCCACTCTTTGGAAAGATCGCGGGTACCCCACTCTTTGGAAAGATCGCGGGTACCCCACTCTTTGGAAAGATCGTGGGTACCCCACTCTTTGGAAAGATCGCGGGCACCCCACTGTTTGGAAAGATCGTGGGTACCCCACTCTTTGGAAAGATCGCGGGTACCCCACTCTTTGGAAAGATCGTGGGTACCCCACTCTTTGGAAAGATCGCGGGTATCCCATTCTTTGGAAAGATCGACAGACAGAGAACCAGAAATAAGCACAGATAGGACGTAGAAAAAGGGGTAGGCATCCGAGTGCAATTTCACTGCAACCTGAGTGCTAAAAATAAAAAAAATAGTGAAAACAATAGCCCCCAAAATGGTCTGCTGTGACAGAAAGAGATGAGGTCCTAATTATATGGGTGAAGATCTGACTGGTTAATGAGAAAGGGTGAGGAGGGGGGGAGGGGGGGGGGGGGGGGGGGGCGGAAAATTAACGAAGTTCTATTCCTCCTTAGGTCTGGTAATACCGAGCGCATCTCTTACTCTATGAAAGGCAGTTGTTCAACGAGAATAAAATGGAAGCGTCCTTGACAAGAAGCATGATGGTGAGAGGAAGACTACACTCGGGTTTACTACATGCATGCATGTTGGACGTTCAACTTCGTTTAGCTTTTGAGTGACACGGGTTCACTAGAAGGCAAGAGGTGAAAGTAATGATATTCGTGAAGTTATATTACATCTCAATATATCAGTGTTAAAGGTCTTGGTATCTGAAACATTGTCTCTCTGTCTGCTGCGGTGAAAAGCTCAATCAAGACCTAGGCAATTACTTTCTCCAGAAACGTGGCTGAAAATGCACTGTTTAGTTTGATTTTAAGAGGATGATGCCGTAGTCTGCAAGGTGTCGGTATCTTGTCTGTATTGACTTTGAGAGAGAGAGAGAAAGAAAGAAAGTGGAAAGAGATTGAGGAAAATCAAGGGAGGGAAACGGGAAAAAGGGGGACGAGGGAGAGGGGGAGACTTTGGGTTTTTCACTTAACCAAGGGGAAAAGAAAACTAGTCAGAAATTTTACTTTTTTTCCCCCTTTTTAAATTTCAACTTTTTGGGGCCACCCCTTTTTTTGGAAAAGGGGGCTAAACTTTCCGAAAACCCAAAAAAATTGTGCAAGCCTTAATTAAAATTTGGGCATTTTTCCCTTTGGGTAAGGGAAAACCTTAAAGTGTTTTTGAAGGTGCATTTTTTTGGGGAGGGGAGGGGGAAGGGGTTTTGGTTTAAGAGGAAAAAGGGGAATGTAGAACGTATTCTTTGGGGTTTTTTTCTTTTTTTAAATTTGGGCCCACCATCATCAAAGGGCAAAATTTTTTTCAAACCCCAAAGGAAAATTTTTCCATTTATTAATATCTACACCGGGGTTTGGGGCTCCGGAAATTTTTTAGAATTTTGAAAAAAAGGTTTGAATTAAGGAAGGGGGAGGGGGAAAGGGAGGTGCCCCCAAGCTGGAAAGGAGGTTGAAACGGGGGAAAAAAAAAATTTTTTTTTGAAAATAATCTTTCTCCACTCTTTTGGGAAGTTAAAAACCCCGGGTCCTGCCAAAACTTTTCCCCCTTTTAAAATAAAGAATAGGTTTGAGGCCCGGGTCTTTTTTATCGCCCGGGGGTTTAAAAAATCCCTTTTTTTATCTCGGTTCGCTTTCCCTCTCTCCCAGGGGCCAGAGGGGGGGCCAAAAAGGGGGGGACGGGTGCCCATTCGGGGGGGGGGGGACATTTGAACGGCTGGGGAAAGGGCCGGGGGGTTTTGGGGTAAAGGGAAGGGGTACTTTTCCCACAGGTTTTTTGGGAAGGGGGGGCCCGGGGGTTGGGGTGGGCCGGGGGGGGGAGGGCCACCCCAAGGGGGGAAAGGGAGCGGGGCGAGAAAAAGAAAGCGGAAAAAAAAAGGGGGAGGGGGTAGGAGCCGGCCCCGGGGGGGGGGGTTTTTTGGGGGGGGGGCCCCAGGGGGGGGTTTTGGGGGTTTTAGGTTTTTTTTTTGGGACATTTTTTGGGGGGGGGGGGTTTGGGGGGGGGGTTCCGGGGGGGGGGCGCCAGGGGGATGTCCCTTTTGGGGGGCCTTCTTTTGGGTTTTTTTTTATTGTTGTTGTTTGTTGTTGTCTGTTGTTGTTGTTCTTTTTTTTTCTTCCTTCTTTTTTTTTTTTTTTCTCTCTTTTTTTTCGGGAGGGGTTTGGGGGGTTTGTTTTGGGGGTTTTGTGTGTGTGTGGGGGGTGTGTGTGGTGTGTGTTTTGTGTGTGGGTGGTGTGTGGGGGTGGGGGTTGGGGGGGGGGGTTGTGTGTGGTGGGTGGTTGGGGTGGGGGGGCCGGGGGCCCGGGGGGCCCGGGGGGGGGCGGGGGGGGGGGGGTGTGGGGGGGGGGGTGTGGGGGGGGGGGGCGGGGAAACGGGGGGGGGTGTGGTGGGGGGGGTGGGTTGGGGGGTGTGTTGGGGGGGTGGGGGAGTGGTGGGTTGGGGGGGGGTTGGGGGGTGGGTGGGGGTGGGGGGGGGAAGGTTGGGGGGGGGGGGTTTGGGGGCGGGGGGGGGGGGGGGTGGGGGGGGGGGGGGGTGGGTGGGGGGGGGGGGGAGTGGGGGGTGGTGGGGGGTGGGGTTGTTGGCTTTTGTGGGGTTGGGTTTGTGGTGTTGTGTTTGGGGGGGATTTTGGGGTTTTTGGGTTTTTTGGGGTTGGGTGTTGTGCATTTTGCGCGCGCGCGCGCGCGTTTTGTGTGTTGGGGTGTTTTGGGTGTTTGTTTTTTGAGGGTTGAGAGTGGGGAGGGGGAGTTGAGGGGGTTTGGGGAAGGGGGAGGAGAGGAGGGGAGGAGAGGGGGGAGTGAGAGGGGTGAGTGGTCTCTTTTTTCTTTGGGTTTTAAGGGGTTTAAGAGAAATTTTTTTTTGGAAACTTTTGAAATTTGGGGGGAAAGTTTGGGTTTGCGGGTTTGGCAATTCTTGTGAACATGGACCTGTTCCCCCTGGAACCCCCACGTCCCCCGGGGGGGTTTGGGCCCTTTAGGGGGCCGTGTAAGGGGGTTTTGGCCGTTTTAACTAGGGTGGTGGGGGGGGCCTTTGGGGGCCGGTGTTTCGGGGGCCATTTGCCAGGGGTTCATTTTTATTTGGGGTTGTTGCCCAAAGATGCCATGTTTCTTTGTCCATATGCCGGGTTTTTCATTGTCCTTTATGCCATTTGGTTCTTTGGGCCCCCAAAAGCCAATTTTTTTATTGTCCATTTTCCCAAAGTGTTTCTTTTACCAAGCAGAAAAAAAAAACTCTCTCCCCTTCTTCTTTTCTCTCTCTCTCTTCTCTCTTCTCTCTCTCTCTCTTTCTCTTACTCCTCTTTTTTCTCTCTCTCTGTTTATGTTTCAATACCCAATGCCTTTCGCGTCAGATTGGGGGGAAACAAAAATTTAACCCCCTGACCCCAGGGGACCTTCCACCCCTGCTCACCTTTTCTCTGCCCGGGCTTTGGTCCTCTCTGTTTTTATTTTTTAAACCCTGCAAAATAAGTGAAAAGAAATGACCCTTGGTATCCAGGGTGTCAATCCCCCGGGCCTTTTCTGTTTTTTAAAAAAAAAAAAAAAACCAAAAAACCCAGGCATATTGGGATTAAACATCGCCCTTCAGTCTGCTTTCCTTTCGAAAACATTGTTTTTTTTTATGAAGAAACTTTTCCTGTCTCCCGTCTTTTTAACGAAATGTCAGTTCGCGGGTAAAAATTTTAAAAAACCCTACTTGTTCTAAAATTTTTAATGTCCCCTCCCTTATTAATGAACTTTAAAGAAAAAAAAAAGGGGAAAAAAATTTGAAAAAGCGTGTTAATTCGTTTTAATATTCAGTTCCCCTTTTGTAAACCCGATGTTATACTCTTCCCTGGGGGAACTTCTCTCTTATCCTTCTCTCTCTCTCTCTCTCTCTCTCTCTCTCTCTCTTCCCTCTTCTCTCTCCTCTCTAGAGTTGTTCCATGTCTCCCTTTTTTTAAAATTTGCGGTGTTAGGGTCCTGGGGAAAGGGGAAAGATGGAGGTTTTTGTTGGGTCCAATGAAATCGGCAAAAATTTAAAAACGAAAAAATTTTTTTGTCAGTTTCCTGACCCCTCAGTCCCCCTTTTTTGAAATAAAAAAAGCAGAGAGGACAAAAAAAGAAAGGGGAAAATGTAAAGGGCGGGGGAGGGGGGGGGGGGGGGGGGGGGGGGGGGGGGGGGGGGAGGGGGTTAGGGGTGCAAAAGCGGCGGTCAATAAACCGCTTTTTTGTTTTTTAACAACAGGCAATTTTTGCCTCAATTAAGTTTTTGGGAAAGTTTCGAATTAATTTTTTCCCGCAAAAAGTGAAAGAACAAGAGATAGAAAACCCGGAAAAATTAGACTTGCAGAGATGGAAACGGGGAGACAGGGGGGGAAAAAAAAAAGGGGAAAAAAGGGGGAAAAAAAAAACCCAAGTTGCAATTTCACATCCGTCGATTGTGGGGAATAGGAAAACTAGCGCCCACTAAAGTGGTTTAAGGGGACAAAAAGTGGTGGGGAAAATTTGGTGGGGGGAGATCGGAATGACTGGGGGAGAACACGGGGGGCCCGGGAGGCTAAAAATTTGACATACAGTTTTTTTTTCCTTGGTACCATCGTATCAAAAAATACTTTTCTCTACAAAAGACGACGGTACGGAAATTTTTCAAGAAGGCAAAAAGGGAAAAAAAGGTCCCGACACTGAAAAGGGTGGATAGCTGAAAGGAGGGACATCGGCTTCTCCCCCGGGTTCCATGTTTTTTGTCTACCCAAAGCATAGGGAATTTACGGTTTCCCATTGCAGGTAAGAGGCGGTAAAAGTGACGATATTGGTGACATTGTTTTTAAATCTCAAATATAAAAGGTAAAAGGTCTTTTTTATCTAAAAACGCGGTCGCCCTCTAAATCCCCAGTCTTCCCCTCTTTTTCCTCTCTCTTCTCTTCTCCCCTCCCCTTTCTCTTTTTCTCTCTCTTCCCTCTCTCTCTCTCTCTTTCTCTCCTCTCTCTCTCTCTCTCTCTCTCTTTTCCCCTTCTCTCTCCTTTTCAGTGAAAAGGGCTCAATCCAGACCCGACGCCGTTTTCTCTTCGAAGGGGGAATGAGATTTCCCACATTTAACAGGGGCAAGGGGTTTTTGTTTTGGTTTTACAAGGTCCGGGGTCTTGTCTGCTTTGGGTTTGGAGAGAGGGGGAGAGTGGAGAAGGAGGAGAGAGGAGAGGGAGAGGAGGAAGAGGAGTTGAGGGGAAGAGGGGAGAGAGAGGAGGGGGGGGGAAGGAGGGGAGGGGAAAAAGCTGGGTTGGGATGGCAAAGTTGCGGGAAAGTGAAACGGGGTTTGGGGGGGAGGGGGGGGTAGAAGCTTCAGGAGACGGGGAGGGGGGGTGGAGGAAAAAAAAAACATGGGGGGAGGGGTGTAAAATTTAGGGGAAAAACTTTTGGAAACGTCATTGAAAAAATTAAAAATGAAAGAAAAACCCGTTAGGGGAAGTAACTTTTGAGGTTAAACCAGTGAACGTATGACTTGGAAAATGTAAGAAAACCCCTTTTCGGGTTTTTCGGCGGTTTAAATTTAGTTTTGCACTACGTGGGTGTTTGGGGGGGTTGGGGGGGGGGGGGGGGGGGGGATCGGTTACGGATACGGTTTTTTTTTTTTCCCACAAATAGGTTTTTTGCCCCTCGGAAGGTGGGCATCGGGGAAATTATTCGATTTTTTACCGTTTTTAAAAATGAATCAATGTTTTACATTAAAAAAAAGAACAGATCGAAAATTTTAAAAATGTTCGTAAAAAGGAAAATTGGACAGATTTCTATTTGGTTCTTTCATTTTGGATGAAGTTTTAAAACGTAATCTGAAAAGATTTAAAAAACCCGGGTGGGTATTTTAAAGGGTTTTTTCGTTCTTTTTTTGGTTTAGTAAAGGACAAAAAAGAACAAAATGCACTTCTTTGTTCTTTCTCTTTTTTTACCAAGGGAAAAAATCAAAAAAACGGGGGTTTTTTGTTGTTTGTATCGCTTCTTTTGCCCAGTAATATTGAATTTACCCAGTCTAAATCTTGTTTTTAATAATTTTGGGAAAATGTCTGTCTATTTTTAACTTTAAAGGAAATTTTATCGTTTTGCTTTTGTGAAAAAAAACATTTTAAATATACTAAATTCTGTCACTATTCTTGAATGAAAATCCATTTTGCCATTTGAAAATTTAAAAAGTCTTTTTTTAAAAGTCAGCGGGACCTTTTCCACCCCTTAAACCCCTTGGTCAAAACCCATAAAACCAAACCCAAACATGTTTAATTTTATAGGGGAATTTTAGACACCCATTGGGTCTTATCACGAGGGCTAACTCAAATAATGTTCTATAGGTTTTCGCGGTAATCTTGACTTTTCCTTTTTGTAAATTTAAAACCCGTTGTCCCTAAAATTAAACGGCAGAATTTTTTTAAAGGGGGTTTATTATTTGTCTCCCATACACAAGGTCATTCGGTTTTTTTGTACTAAAACTCCTAAAATTTTTTTTAAAGAGCAAAGAGTTTTTCTTTTTCCCAAAAAAAGTGTGCGCTTTACTTAGCCCCCACAATTCAGCCCTTACTAAAACAAGGGGGTTGTACCCTGCGCGTCAAATGTTTTAAAATTTTAAAAGAAAGGAGAATTGTTTTTAAAATTACGTATTTTTTGGGCAAAATAAATAAACAATGGAGGTTTGCCCCCCAGCAGGCAAGGTTTTTAAAAAGAAACGTGAATCTAAAAACGTTTGAAAAATGGGTGAAATTTTTAAAAAAAATTTTCTTAAAAACCTCTCCAAAGTGTCCCAGTAAGCTTTCCGATCAGAATTATCTTCGTTTGCCAAAATTGTGTAAAGCAATCCTTTTTTTTTCGTTTTTATTTAGCTTACATTCTTTGTCTTTCCCAGTCATTTTTTTAAAAACGAGCTGTTTGCCCATCCCAAAAAGGGAAGAGAAACTTTTCACACATGTAAGAAAACATATTAAAGGGCAATTCAAAAGGGAAGCTCGAGGGGCCAATGGTGAGTTTCAAATTGTTTGGGGTTTATATAAAAATTTTCAAATTTGGGGGGACGATAGAGAGAGAGAGGAGAGAGAGGAGAGAGAAAAGAGAGAGGAGAGGAGAGAGGGGGGAGAGAGAGGAGAGGAGAGGGGAGAGACCTGATGGTTGATGTGAAAAGGAGGACTGATTTAGCAAAAATTGATACAGTTTTTTTTTTTCTTTGCTTAG
>CM031611.1:84661684-84664184 GCA_018398815.1 Conus ventricosus | reverse complement strand
TAACGAATAAAGAGAAGATAGGGAAAACCTGAAGACGGTTCAGAAAAAAGAACACAACCCCATATAAAGCATATAGCCGATGAAATAGAGGGGAAAAAATAGCAGTAAGATGAAAGGAGCAAAGCAACAAAGAGAAAAAAAATGTAAGTGAAAGAATGAAAAACTAAAAAAGAACGAAGAAGGTACAAAGAAACAATCAAAATAGATAGAAAAAATGGCAAAAGGAATGCAGAACAAAGAACGACCTGTGTATTAGAAATGCGCCACACAACACACTCAAATGATATGCTATTTTCAATAGTGGTAAAGAATATATGCAGGCTGTAAATTTCTTCATCATCACATTAACAAGTGGCAAAGACTGTTTGTATTTGAAGCAGAGAGGTGGGGTGCCAACGTTGGAAGAAAGCATATCAGAAGGTATTATCGGGGAAATATATCATAGATAGTAAACCCCTTCACTGAGAGCATTTTAAAGCTATTGTAAATCATCCTGAACACAAAATGATTCATAACGGTCTGTCCGAAGCCTGCCGTGCGCTGGATCTGTCCCTTCGGGGTTCTACGGTTAAATGTAAAATGGCTGCTTCCTTTGCATCAAATGGAGATACAACACAGTCCTTAATTCTGTGGTGTTCTCACCACCAAGTGTTCAAAAGTAGAGTCTAACTGCACCCCAAGCAGCCAGCGAAGGGTAGAAAAGTAAAACGAAAAGAAAGCGCAGTAAGGAAATAAGTTGCTGAAAAACTAAAAATCATTAAATAAACTGCATAAAATATCGGGGAGAATCTTTGATCATATGCTTGAGGATACATTCAAGGATGCAAGGGAGGTCAAAAGGTGGCCAACAGTCTGAGTGGTCTGCTCTGCTTTTTAATTAAAAAAAAAGCATTGTCAGCAGGTAAGAATTGTGCAGAACAGCTTTTACTTTGATCTCCTAAAAGATGCATAATCTCCCACTGATTGACCAAACAATATTATGTAGACCAGTTTAATAGTGGGGAAAACAAGTGCTGGCTACCAACTTCCCCATCATTACATTAATGTTTAGGATTTTTTTTAATTGATAGTGTAAAGGCTTCTTCAGGAGCCCTTGTGGGCAAAAGCTTAAATCGTTAAAATTGCCCCTGTGGGAAAAGATGTTCAACTTGGTTTTTTTTTCAAATATTCATTTCATTCAACAGTGTCTGTTGATATCGTTTCGATGTGGCACGGTGCGGGCTTTACTGAGAATTGAATTAGTAAAACTGTATATATATATATATATATATATATATATATATATATATATATAATATATATATATATATATATATATATATATATATATATATATGGGGAGAGAGAGAGAGAGAGAGAGAGAGAGAGAGAGAGAGAGAGAGAGAGAGTTCTCTCTTAACAAAAAAAAAAACCTACACGCAGCCATTTACTTCCAGACTGTGTGTTGTTTTCTGTTTACATAGAATTGAGCATTTCATTAAAATCTTTTCTCATGCACGTGCGCGTTGCATGCGTAAGTGTATGTTTGTGTGTGAATGCGCGCTCGAGCGCGCGCGAGGAAGAAGAAGAAGAAGAAGAAGAAGAAGAAGAAGAAGAAGAAGAAGAGACTACTTTGTCCTCCATGGATTAAAGGGATATGGAAGCATGCAACTGCATGTTGTTAAATGTTTCGACTGTTCAATGATGATAGAAGATTATGACCACAGGAAAGAAACAATGGCCACATCACCATAATTGGTGTTTAAATATTCTGGACCTTAGATCAATGGAATAATCATTACCTTCTCTTCGTTCATCGTTATTTGAAAAGCATTTATATACAAGGGAGGCGGGGGGGGGGGGGGAAACAATGGAGGTAAGAGAGGGTGAGTCATGGATAATTGATAAGAAAGAGAAAGGAAGGAAGAGAAGAGAGAACACATGAAAGACTGGCTCGACAACATGAAAACAAAAAACAAACAAACAAACAAACAAACACCCCCCCCCCCCCCACCCCATCAAACATGAAGGAAAACGTGCAGAAGGAATGGAAAGGACAAAGGTCAGGGAGGGAGACGAAACGGCGTAGGGGATAGAGAGGGGAAAAATGAAGGAGAAAATAAAAGAGAGTGAGAATGTGGAATGTGCGATAAAGGTAATAAACAGAGAAGAAGAAGAAGAAGAAGAATGAGGAAGAAGAGGAGGAGGACGAGGAGGAGGAGGACGACGACGACGACGACGACGAGGAGGAGGACGAGGAGGAGGAGGAGGAGGAGGAGGAGGAGGAGGAGGAGGAGGCGGCAGAGGAGGAACACGAAGAAGACTCGTTAGAACATTACCGCCGCGAATTTCACTATTGAATATGCATGCAGCATTTATCATTTCATGGTCAGGGAAGTCCTACAGGTCTGGAATTAGCCTTGGAGTGGGACGAGCTAATTGTTACATAGCTGACAGATGGAATCTTTGATCACCAGTTTGTTTATTCATTTGTTATTTCAGATTAACTTACTTATAATTT
>CM031611.1:84654184-84656684 GCA_018398815.1 Conus ventricosus | reverse complement strand
ACCTGGCGTCTTTGTTATGCCGTGTTCGTGTAGCTTATTGTCAGGCTTTTGACCTGGCGTCTTCGTGTACCTCAGCAACTGTCAACCTATATATGCTAAGTGGATATGTTCGTTGAACCGAATTGTCAACTTTTGACTGTGTTTTTGTAGAAACTCTTGTTTTTTGTGTTTGTTTTTTGTTTGTTTGTTTTTTAAACTTGCGTTCATGGAGATGACAATCTACATGAACATGTGTTCTTATAGCTAATCCTAAGTTTTTCACTTGGCGCGTTCATTTAGCCAAGAAGCTTTGACTTGTGAACCTGAAGGTAACTCATTACAGGTCATGCTTTGGGTGGCCAAAGCCAGCCTTTGACATGCGTTCCTACAGGAAACAGATTCGACGTGGCGTGTTCCTAATCCTTATTGTCAACTTTTGACTTGTTGTGATCCTGCAGTTAGCAGTCAACTTTTGACTTGTTGTGATCCTGCAGTTAGCAGTCAACTTTTGACTTGTTGTGGTCCTGCAGCTAACAGTCAACTTTTGACTTGTTGTGATCCTGCAGCTAACAGTCAACTTTTGACTTGTTGTGATCCTGCAGTTAACAGTCAACTTTTGACTTGTTGTGATCCTGCAGTTAGCAGTCAACTTTTGACTTGTTGTGGTCCTGCAGCTAACAGTCAACTTTTGACTTGTTGTGATCCTGCAGTTAACAGTCAACTTTTGACTTGTTGTGATCCTGCAGTTAACAGTCAACTTTTGACTTGTTGTGGTCATGCAGCTAACAGTCAACTTCTGACTTGTGGTCCTGCAGCTAACAGTCAACTTCTGACTTGTTGTAGCCCTGTAGCTAACAGTCAACTTTTGACTTGTGGTCATGCAGCTAACAGTCAACTTTTGACTTGTTGTGGTCATGCAGCTAACAGTCAACTTTTGACGTGTTTTGTTCCCGGTGTTCGTCGTCAGCTTTTAACTGGGTGTACTTATGCAGCTGGATTCAAGTAGGCGTGTTCCTGTAGCACATCCTCAGCTTTTAACTGGGTGTACTGTACTTCTGCAGCTGAACTTGTCAGCTCACTCAATGTTTCGTCGAAAATTCCTGTGGCTGTTTGTAAACTGTTGACGTGTCTTTATCTGATGTAAACTGTTGACGTGTCTTTATCTGGTGTAAACTGTTGACGTGTCTTTATCTGATGTAAACTGTTGACGTGTCTTTATCTGGTGTAAACTGTTGACGTGTCTTTATCTGGTGACTAGCCCCAGCATTTGACTCGTTTTCCTTGGTTGACTGTCAACTTTTGACATGTGGTAATTTTGTGACTGAGTTTCAGCTTTTGGACTCGTCGCCTTCCTGCAGTTCATGATCAACTCTTAAATTGCGTTCCCGAAGTAATTGTCAACTTTGATTTTTGCCGTTTCCCCGAAGCTAATTGTCAACTTTTGACTCGTCGTGTTCTCTTACTCCAAAGACACAGTCGGGAGTCTACAGTCATAGACGATTAGCTGTAACAGATTCCCACAGGGGTTCCGAAAACATCAGGGGCTTTCGTGAGCTGTCGTGTTTGATTTGGAAGACATCCATCCTGTCTTCCTTCGTGTAGATGGCTCAATAAGTAAGTAGACTGAACAATCTCAGTTATCCAACGTTAATCAGGCATCGACTGAAGATTTTTTGTTTTTCTCCGCGCGTATACTCGACACTGGCGTTTTCCACCCACCAAAGTTTCCAGCGGCAAGTTTTGATGAAAATGAGGAAGCAGACATAATCTATAATGGCGTCAATGATTTCGATCCGAAAGAAAGGACATTATTTGAGAAGACACCACGGCAATGCTTGAGAAAGAGAGGAAGAAGATTTGGGATATGGGGAGCAGGGAAAGAAAGGGAGGAGAGAGAGAGAGAGAGAGAAGAGAGAGAGAGAGAGGAGAAGAGAGAGGAGAGAGAGGAAGAGAGAGAGGGGAGAGAGCGAGAGAGAGAAAAGAGAGGAGAGAATGGAGAGAGAGAGAGAGAGAGAGAGAGAGAGAGGAGAGAGAGAGCCAGAGAGCAGAGAGACAGAGAAGAGAAGAGAGAGAGAGAGAGACAGACAGACAGAGAGAGAGAGAGAGAGAGAGAGGAGAGAGAGAGAGAGAGACAGAAGAGAGAAGAAGCAACAGAAGACAGAGAAGAGAGAGAGACAGGAGAGAGAGAGAGAGAGAGGAGAGGAGAGAGAGAGAGAGAGAGAGGAAGAGAGAGAGAGGAGAGAGAGAGAGAGAGAGAGATGGGAAGGATTGCCATTATGATGTAGACCGACAGAAAAAGTTCGTTATGCGTGTCTCTTGATACCTTTGTATTGCATTCTAAAGTAGGGCATCCCATTGCATCGCATTGCAGTGCATTAATCGTATTGTTCAAACTCATATTGTCTCCTACATGGGAATATGGTGTACTGCATTACTTTGTTTTGTCGTACTGCTACTATGACTGAGACTGGGATACAGCAGTTATTGTCCCATTGCTGCTGCTGCTGCTGTTGCAACTGTT
>CM031611.1:84631684-84649184 GCA_018398815.1 Conus ventricosus | reverse complement strand
CTCTCTCTCTCTCTCTCTCTCTCTCTCTCGCTCTGTGTATCAGAGGATAGTAATGTATATGAAAGTGACATTCACAACCACACATAATATGCGTCATCGCATTATGTGTTGAATTTCGTACATTTGTTTTCGTTTCCCACATCTCCCTCTATTCCCCGTCCCTTCTCATATGCTATTATCCCCTTCCCCCCAGTCTGATCTCGTTTCATTATTACTCACTTCATGTATTTTGAAATTGTATTCCCGGTATTTATCAGGATACCCTTTGTACATTCATTTGTATACTGATTTAATATTCACGGCACACTTTGATTTTAATTATTCAATTTTGCGATCTTTAACGTTATTTCTTTGGTTATGGGCAAGATGCAGAAAAACTCTTCTTGCGGATTTTTTCTTCCTATAAAAATGATTCGTTCGTTTGTTCGTTCGCTCGTTCCATTGCTCTCTCTCTCTCTCTCTCTCTCTCTCTCTCTCTCCTCTCTCTCTCTCTCTCTCTCTCTCTCTCTCTCTCTCAAAACAATCAAACAAAACAAACAAACACGCGCACGCGCGCGCACCACACACACACACACACACACACACACACACACCACAACACACACACACACACACACACACACACACACACACACCACGCACACACACGCACGCACGCACGCACGCACGCACGCACGCACGCACGCACGCACGCACGCACAACACACACACACACACACACACACACACACACACACACACACAGAGGGATAGAGACGGAGAGAGAAGACATTGAAGTACAATAAAAGTGAGGGAGACAGAGAGCCAGGGAGGACACAGGGGAATGGGGACTTGACAGGCTATTAAACAAGGGGCGTGTCAGGAGAACCGACAGTGTCTCTTACTCCTATGTTTGCAAAGTTTCACCTAAACCCATGCTACCTCCCTCTCCACGAAAAGATACTAACACTGCGTTTCAACAAGGCAGACAAGGAAGAGCTCTGAGAGAGAGAGAGAGAGAGAGAGAGAGAGAGAGAGAGAGAGAGAGAGAGAAGAGAGAGAGAGAGAGAGAAGAGAGAGAGAGAGAGAGAGGACGAGGACGGAGACAGAGCGTCTTCTTCTTTTGACTTTCTCTGCTTTGTGGAGGAGGACTGGAGTAACCTTTATAGGGTTGAGAAATAGCAGGGCGCATGCTGCATTGGTAAATCCATTGTAAGCAATTTCAAAATTTTCTTTTCACAGTGTTGTCTTACTTTCATTTGAGTTTTGAATAATAAAATACACCAGACACACACACGCACCCCCCCCCCCCACACACACACAGAGACACACACAGACACACAGACACACAGACACACACACACACACACACACACCACACACACACGCGCGCGCGCGCGCGCCACGCACGCACACCACACACACACACACACAACACACACACACACACACACACACACACACACACACACACACACACACACACACACACACACACACACACAACACACACACACACACACACACACACACACACACCACACACACACACACACACACCACACTTTCCACACCAATTGGTATGTTTTTATACACCTACTGAGTTCTTGGTCAGTGAAGTTATCTGCAAACTGAAGGCTGTTAATAGTTCCTCTTGACATGATCTTCATGTAGATTATGCATTCCATGATTGTGTTGAAAAATATTGGAAAGAAAAGGGACCCTGACGAATCCCAACTGATTTGTGGGACGACTTTCCAGTCGTGCCAATTTTTGAGTACTGCACTGGTCACTTTGGAGTATACGTGCCGGATGTTGTTGATGATTAACATTGTCCCAATATCAAATTTCATCATGAAGGCCTATTGCAAGTATACTTGCCGTGTGTTGTTATTGATTAACATTGTCCCAATATCACATTTCATCATGAAGGTCTATTGCACCTCTGGACAGACACTGGCGGTTTTGGCGAAGGGTCAAAGATCTGTTCGGTGATACTTCAGCCTTTCAGTTGCAGCAATATTCATTTCCAACGACAGTCAGAATGATTTTGAACGTGACTTCCCTTACATTGCTGATCTAACTGATCCTGCCGTTGTTCTGGCAGTGTTGATGATTGCCTTTCTTTGGAAGTGTGACGATTAGCGATCGAGTCTTTGGCCTTAGCCACTAGCCAGTATGCCACATTGTGTTTCAGACAACAGTTATTGTCAGTTACTGCCTTTCTGCCATGTCCGAGTGCTCTGCAGGAATGTTGTCGGTGTGTGCAGCCTTGTCACGTTTCAGCAACTTTACTGCTGCTACGACTTGTTCGGGAGAGTGTTGGAAAGCCATCTCCATTTGATGAATCCCTAACTGTAAGCATACATGCATATCTTTTGCTCACTTTGTTGTAGAGCTTAAAGCAAACTTCGTCTGTTTTCTTATGATGTTTTCTTCCTGTGTGGGACAACCTACGTCTTTATCCAGAGTGATGCTGACTGTAATTTGCGTAGGTCAAATTTTCACAGTTTTAAAGATTATTTTGTGTTATAGTTATCCGGGTCTTTCTCAGAGTTTTCAATCTCTTACTTTAATCACGTGTAACATTCACCGTTAGCAAGCTCATCTCTTCTCATTCTATCCATCCTTTATTGTCATCACATTTTCCACACCTCGTTCTGCCTCATCATTCATCAACTGTGTGCTCTCCTTTTCTATGCGACTCATTCACAGTGATCACGTTCTCCTATTCTCATTCCGTCCGTCGTTTGTCATGCTTCAAGTTCTGACGTTCATCGATCGTCACTCTCGAGTTCTCTCCATCAGTCATCAGTCTCATGATGTTTTTTTCCCCCTCCCAGGCACATCATTCATTTATCGTTCTGGCGTTTTGTTCTTCCCCTCTGGTCCGTCATTGATTCTTCTCCAATCATGGTCGTCGTCTCCTCTCCAACGTCACTGTTTATGATCACGTTCTTCTCTTTTCCTACAGTCGTTTTCCTCTTTTTCTACTGTCTACCATTCATTGATTTTACGTTTTGCACATCCGTTCTTGTCTCATTCATCCCTCTCAAGTTCTGCTCTTCCTCTCGTTCATCCTCCTCCTCCTCCTCCCCCTCTTCCTCCTCCTCCTCCTCATCATCATAATCTCTCTCTCTCTCTCTCTCTCTCTCTCTCTCTCTCTCTCTCTCTCTCTCTCTCTCTCTCTCTTCATTGATTTCCTTAATTAATTGATTAATTATTAACTTATTAATTGATTAATTAATTTTTATTTATTTTACCTCTATGCAATATTTTGCAATGTGTAGGCTTTATGATGAGATAATCACAGTTTTATCAAAGGAAAGTTTTAGGTTTTTTGCTTTTACATCTAGAGTTTAAATGATTCAGCTCCGCCCCCACACCAGGTGATGTTGTAGACGAGTTTGTTTTACTGTCGTTTATGTTCTTGTTCTTCTTTGGTAGATACTTTGTGATTTTTTTTTTCCATTCATTTTGTCTCTTCATTCCTTCCAGTCTATCATACATTCATTAGATTGTTCGTTTCTTTGTTGTTGTTGCTTTGTTTCTGTGTTTTTGTTTGTTTTTTCTTTCTTTCTTTTTTTCGTTTGTTCCGTTGGTAGGGTCGATCGTTCAAGTGTTCATTCGTTAATCTGTCAGTTGGTCGTTCAGTCATTCGTTCGTAAATGTGTTCAGTTGGTCGCTTGTTCAGTCTTTTATTCGTTTAGCTGCTCGTTCAATCATTCGTTCGTGCAATTGCTCGGTCGGTTGCTTGTTCAGTTATTTATTTATTCGGTCAGACGGTCGTTCAGCCATTCATTCCATCAGTCTTTTGACCGTTCAGCCATTCATTCCATCAGTCTTTTGACCGTTCAGTCATTCATTCCATCAGTCTGTTGACCGTTCAGTCATTCGTTCCATCAGTCTTTTGACCGTTCAGTCATTCGTTCCATCAGTCTTTTGACCGTTCAGTCATTCGTTCCATCAGTCTTTTGACCGTTCAGTCATTCATTCCATCAGTCTTTTGACCGTTCAGCCATTCATTCCATCAGTCTTTTGACCGTTCAGCCATTCATTCCATCAGTCTTTTGACCGTTCAGCCATTCATTCCATCAGTCTTTTGACCGTTCAGCCATTCATTCCATCAGTCTTTTGACCGTTCAGCCATTCATTCCATCAGTCTTTTGACCGTTCAGCCATTCATTCCATCAGTCTTTTGACCGTTCAGCCATTCATTCCATCAGTCTTTTGACCGTTCAGCCATTCATTCCATCAGTCTTTTGACCGTTCAGCCATTCATTCCATCAGTCTTTTGACCGTTCAGCCATTCATTCCATCAGTCTTTTGACCGTTCAGCATTCATTCCATCAGTCTTTTGACCGTTCAGTCATTCATTCCATCAGTCTTTTGACCGTTCAGTCATTCGTTTGTACATCTGTTCGGTCGCTCAGTCCTTCAGTAATTGATTAGTTCAGTCGGTCATTTAGTCATTCATTTGTTTAGTCGGTCTGTCAGTCGTTAATTCATTCGTTCAGTCGGTGAGTCGGACGTTCATTCGTTCAGTCGGTCTGTCGGTCGTTCATTCGTTCGTTTGGTTGGTCAGCCGGTCGTTCAGTCGTTCATTCGTTCAGGTGTTCAGTCGATCGCTCGTTCAGGCATTTATTCGTTCAATTGGTCGGTCGGTCGATCAGTCATTCATTCGGTCAGCCGGTCGTTCATTCGTTCAGTCGATCAGTCGGTCGTCCATTCATTCATTCGGTCAATTGCTCGTTCAGTCATTTATTTGTTCAGTGGGTCAGTCGGTCGTTCAATCATTCATTCGTTCAGTCGGTCGTTCAGTCATTCGTTCGTAGATTTGTGCGGTCGATCGCTCGTTCAGTCACTCATTCGGTCGATCGGTCGTTCATTCATTCATTTATTCAGTTATCAGTCAGTCGTTCAGTCATATTTGTTCGTGCGATTGTTTGGTCGGTTGTTCGTTGTCATTCTTTCTTTCAGTGAGTCAATCGATCGTTCAGGTATTCATTCTTTTAGCTGGTCAGACGGTCGTTCATCATACGTTCGTACATACGATTGATCAGCGAGTCGTTCAGCCATTTATTCGTTCAGTCGGACAGTTAGTCTTTTCGTCATTCCTTCGGTCATTCGATCGCTCACTCGTTCATTCAGTCATTCGTTCAGTCGGTCGTTCAGTCATTCAGTCAGTCGGTCGTTCAGTCATTTATTCGTAAAGTCGGTCAGTCAGTCGTTCATTCATTTATTTGTCAGTCGGTCACTCGCTCGTTCAGTCGTTCGTTCGTTATGTCGAGCAGTCGGTCATTCAGTCATTCGTTCCTTTAGTCGGACAATTGGTCGTTCATTCATTCATTTGGTCAGGCGGCCGCTCGCTCGTTCAGTCATTTATTCGACCTATCAGTCAGTCGGTCTGTTCCGCCATTCATTTGTTCAGTCAGTCAGTCGCTCGTTCATTCACTCAGTCAATTCGTTCGGTTGGTCGGTCGCTCAGCCTTTCATTCATTCAGTTGATGGACCAGTCATTCGTTCGTACAATGTTTGGTCGGTTGCTCATTCAGTTTATTCATTCGGTCAGTCGTTCAGTCAGTCATTCATTTAGTCGGTCGGTCGGTCGTTCAGCCATTTATTCTTTCAGTCGGTCAGTTAGTCGATCAATCATGCGTTCGTACATTTGTTTGGTCGATCGCTCGATCGTTCAAGCACCCATATCTTCAGTTGGTCGTCCAGTAATTCATTGGCTGAGTCGGTCAGTCAGTCGTTTAATCATACATTCGTTCATTTGGTATGTCGGCCGTTCAGTCATTTGTTCGAACGTTTGATGATTTGTCAGTAAGTCGTTCAGTCGGCCAGTCGATCGTTCTGGTCATTCGTTCGTGCATTTGCTCGGTCCATTAGTCGTTCAGTCCTCTATTAGTTCCGTCAGTCGTTCAGTCTTCTATTAGTTCCGTCAGTCGTTCAGTCTTCTATTAGTTCCGTCAGTCGTTCAGTCTTCTATTAGTTCCGTCAGTCGTTCAGTCCTCTATTAGTTCCGTCAGTCGTTCAGTCCTCTATTAGTTCCGTCAGTCGTTCAGTCCTCTATTAGTTCCGTCAGTCGTTCAGTCCTCTATTAGTTCCGTCAGTCGTTTAGTCCTCTATTAGTTCCGTCAGTCGTTCAGTCCTCTATTAGTTCCGTCAGTCGTTCAGTCCTCTATTAGTTCCGTCAGTCGTTCAGTCCTCTATTAGTTCCGTCAGTCGTTCAGTCATTCATTCGTTTAATCGGTCTGTCAGTCGTTAATTTGTTTTTAAAGTCGGCCGTTCGTTCATTCGTTGAGTCATTCGTTCATTCGTTGGTGCCTGTTAGGGCCTGATATGTGTGAGCAGAGTAGTTCATTGTGTAATATATGCGAGCAGAGTAGATTCTGTGTGTGACATGTGTGAGCAGAGTAGATTCAGTATGTGACATGTGTGAGCAGAGTAGCTTCAGTGTGTGACATGTTTGAGCAGAGTAGATTCAGTGTGTGACATGTGTGAGCAGAGTAGATTCAGTGTGTGACATGTGTGAGCAGAGTAGCTTCCGTGTGTGATATGTGTGAGCAGAGTAGATTCAGTGTGTGACATGTGTGAGCAGAGTAGCTTCAGTTTGTGATATGTGTGAGCAGAGTAGATTCAGTGTGTGATATGTGTGAGCAGAGTAGATTCAGTATATGACATGTGTGAGCAGAGTAGCTTCAGTGTGTGATATGTGTGAGCAGAGTAGATTCAGTGTGTGACATGTATGAGCAGAGTAGATTCAGTGTGTGACATGTGTGAGCAGAGTAGATTCAGTGTGTGACATGTGTGAGCAGAGTAGATTCAGTGTGTGACATGTGTGGGCGAATTTGGGGGTGTGGATGAAGAGCGTGACGTCGGTGGCATACTGACGTAGAGGGATCATGGATGGCGTATAGGCCAGAGGGGGCGTGGATGAAGGGCGTCACGAGAGATTGTGTATTGGGGTAGAGGGGGCGGATGAAGGGCATGACATGGCAGTTGTTTCGTGCAGAGGGTACGCAGATGATGGGCGTGACGTGGTGGGCATGTAGGGCGGAAGAGCGCGAAGAAGGGCGTGACTTGGGTGGGCGTATTGGGGCAGAGGACCGCAGATAAAGGCCGTGCTGTGGTGGGCGTATTGGAACAGAAGTGGCGTGGATGGAGGTCGTGACATGGTGGGCGTATGTAAGCAGAGGGGGCGTAGATCACGGGCATGACGTGGGTGGGTACAATAGGTCAGAGGGGGTGGAAGAAGGGTATATGCTAGGCGCGTTGAACATAGGGGCAGAAGATGAACGACGTAACGCAGGTGGACGTATTGGGGCAGTGTGTGTGTGTGTGTGTGTGTGTGTGTGTGTGTGTGTGTGTGTGTGTGTGTGTGTGTGTGTGTGTGTGTGTGTGTGTGTGTGTGTGTGTGTGTGTGTGTGTGTAGTGGGGGGGGGGGGGGCTGGGGGAGTAAAGGACCTGACATGGTGTGAGTATTGGACAGAGGGTGCATGGATGAAAGGCGTGACAGGGTTAGTGTGCATTGGAGCAGTTGAGTCAGATGAAGGGCACGAGGGGGCGCGGAAAGAAGGATGTGACACGGTGGCGTGTTGTGACAGAAGGGGCGCAGATGAATGGCATGACGTGGTGGGCGTATTAGGACAGATGTGGCATGCATGCAGGGTGTGCGTGACATGAACGGACAGAGCCGGGCTGAGAGGGCGTGGATAATGGGTTGGACATTTTGAGTGTATTGGGACAGAGGGGGCACGGATGAAGGTCGTGACATGGTGGCGTCTTGCAGCAAAGGGGCATGGATGAAAGGCGAGACGTAGGTGGTGTATTGGGCAGATAAAAGGCATGATACAGTGGGCTATTGGGCAGATGAAAGGCATGACACAGTGGGCTATTGGGCAGATAAAGGGCATGATACAGTGGGCTATTGGCAGATGAAAGGCATGACACAGTGGGCTATTGGGGCAGATAAAAAGGCATGATACAGTGGGCTATTGGGCAGATGAAAGGCATGACACAGTGGGCTATTGGGCAGATAAAGGGCATGATACAGTGGGCTATTGGGCAGATGAAAGGCATGACACAGCTGGCTATTGGGCAGATGAAGGGCATGATACAGTGGGCTTGGGCAGATGAAAGGCATGACACAGTGGGTTATTGGGCAGATGAAGGGCATGACACAGTGGACTATTGGGCAGATGAAGGCATGACACAGTGGGCTATTGGGCAGATGAAGGGCATGATACAGTGGGCTATTGGACAGATGAAGGGCATGACACAGTGGGCTACTGGCAGATGAAGGGCATGATACAGTGGGCTACTGGGCAGATGAAGGGCATGACACAGTTGGCTATTGGGCAGATGAAGGGCATGGCACAGTGGGCTATTGGGCAGATGAAGGCCATGGCACAGTGGGCTATTGGACAGATGAAGGCCATGACACAGTCGGCTATTGGGCAGATGAAGGCCATGACACAGTGAGCTATTGGGCGGAGGAGGCACCGATGAAGGGCGTGACATGGTGGGCGTATTATGGCAGAGGGGGAGCAGATTGAATGTCATGACGTTGGTTGTCATGTATTGGGGCAGACGGGACATGGATGCAGGGTGTGTGTGGCAGGAGGTGGGGCGTATTGGGGCAGACGGGACATGGATGCAGGTGTGTGTGGCAGGAGGTGGGCGTATTGGGGCAGACAGGGCATGGATGCAGGTGTGTGTGTGGCAGGAGGTGGGCGTATTGGGGCAGACGGGGCATGGATGCAGGGTGTTGTGCAGGAGGTGGGGGTATTGGGGCAGACGGGGCATGGATGCAGGGTGTGTGTGGCAGGAGTGGGCGTATTGGGGCAGACGGGGCATGGATGCAGGTGTGTGTGGCAGGAGGTGGCGTATTGGGGCAGACAGGACATGGATGCAGCTGTGTGTGGCATGAGTGGGCGTATTGGGGCAGACAGGACATGGATGCAGGCTGTGTGTGGCATGAGGTGGGCGTATTGGGGCAGACAGGACATGGATGCAGGGTGTGTGTGGCATGAGGTGGGCGTATTGGGGCAGACGGGGCATGGATGCAGGGTGTGTGTGGCATGAGGTGGGCGTATTGGGCAGACGGGGCATGGATGCAGGGTGTGTGTGGCAGGAGGTGAGCGTATTGGGGCAGACAGGGCAGGGATGCGGGGTGTGTGTGGCATGAGTGGGCATAATCGGGCTAAGTGGTCGCGGATGGTTGGCTTGACATGGGCAGATGGGGTGCGGATGACAAGTGTGATGGGGGTGGGTGCTTTTGGGGGGGGGGGGGGGGGGGGGGGGCGGGGGTCAGATGAAAAGCATGACATCGTGGGCGTATTGGGGTAGAGGGGTGCGGATGAAGGGCATTGACAAACATCAACCACAATGCATTCAAATCAGCCCACTTTGAATTACAGTACAATTCAAACATTATAACATGAAATCTGTCCTTATAAGTACTCATTTTACATTCTCCACGGATTTGTTTTCTGTGTCCTTATTCTTTTCTTAGCTTATTTCCATCTGTAGTTTACGACTATCACAACAAGACTTTATTTACGGAGTGTTCTCTCTTTAGCTTTTCTATGAAAGTAAAGTTTGCTATTTAGTTATTACACACTTATATCACAACACCTCGAGGACAGCTAGACTTGAGAGACACCATAGCTCTTTATCTGTCACCTACCTGCCGTGGAGTATACAAAGCATAATTAGCAGGTCAAAGTCTGGTGGTGAACTGGGTTGACAATGATGAACGCCTTCATGCTTCACGGCCTGATAGCATGGTGCTCATGCCGAGATAACAGTCGCTGGTACCGGGAGGGGTGGCGGATGGGGGGGGGGGGGGGGGGGGCTGACAGAACACATTTAGGCCTCTTACACTGTATTAGGGTCGTCTGTTCCTTCGTTGGAGAGCAGCACTTTAAGTGAAGGAAGAAGGTGTGTGTGTGTGTGGTGTGTTGTGTGTGTGTGTGTGTGTTGTGTGCGTGCGTGCGTGCGTGCGGGTGCTGCGTGCGTGCGTGCGTGCGTGCGTGCCGTGCGTGGGGTGGTGTGTGTGGTGTGGTGTGTGTGTGTGTGTGTTCATCTCAATCTAATTATCTCGTTACACACACCACACACACACACACACACACACACACACACACACACACACACACACACACACACACACACACACACACACACAGAGAGAGAGAGAGAGAGAGAGAGAGAGAGAGAGAAGAGAGAGAGAGAGAGAGATGAATGAATATGGGTACAGATATAAAAAGGAAAACAAAAGCAGATGAATAACAATATATATCAAGAACCAAGCGAATACATGCAAGCATGTAAAAGATAAAAAGGGGGGGGGGGTGGGGGGGGAAGTAAACACAATGAACAAAACAGACGTTAGGAAAATTTAACCTCGATTTATCATCGCATCGTAGAGACAAACAGACAGACAGACAGACAGACAGACGAAACAGGAGCAGCAATAAAGCTTAAAGGGAAAACAAAAAGAAAAAGAATGGAATGAAGAGAGGAGTGAAAGGATGAAAACATAAAAGAAAGGAAACAGAACGAAACGAAACAAGACGTCAAGAGGTTTTAACCTTATCAAATAATGATCGCTTTTCAGCTCCAAAATGGATCTGAACGTGCCCCTAGTCAAATAACAAGAAAAGGATGGAGGAAAAAGAGAAAAATTAAAGACAATGATGATAACAGCAACCACAACGAACAAGATCAGAAGAATAACAAATAAAAAAGAGGAGCACATATAGAATCCATTTCTCCACACAATCTGCTTTCTCTGGCTTCAGAACCAGTCACAGATTCTGATCTATTTGAGAGCTGGACAGAGGAGCAATTGCTGTAAGGCAGGGCGTAAATCGTGTTCTCAAGACTGCACTCGACCCTCTGAGTGTGGCCAGCGGCTGCCCCCCCCCCCCCCCCCCCCCCCCCCCCCCCACTTGTTTTTTGTTTTGTCAGGTCATTTTCCCTATCTCCGTGCCGTAGTATTGTCTGCAGAGGATGATAACCGAAGTAATTAACTTATGAGGCCAACAATGTCTGCTTGAGGTCAAGTGTGTGTGTGTGTGGTGTGTGTGTGTGTGTGTGTGTGTGTGTGTGTGTGTGTGGTGTGTGTGTGTGTGTG
The DNA here is from genome assembly GCA_018398815.1 of Conus ventricosus. Classification (NCBI taxonomy): domain Eukaryota; kingdom Metazoa; phylum Mollusca; class Gastropoda; order Neogastropoda; family Conidae; genus Conus; species Conus ventricosus. Next base: position 84,638,059 of record CM031611.1, on the reverse strand, counting down.
GTAGGGGGGGAGAAGTGGGGGAGAGTTGGGGGAGGGGCAAATTCCCATTTGAATGGTCTGTTTTTCCTCCTATTCCCCTCAGCGAGCCTTTTGAAGAAAGAGAAAAGCGTGGGATGAATGGGCGTGTGGGAGGGGATAAAGGAGGAAAGGGTAGGAAGCATGAAGGGAGTGTCGGTAGTGGAGGTCGACAGGGTGTACAGGAAAGGGGTAGGAAGCAGAAGGGAGTGTCGGTAGTGGAGAGTCCGACAGGGTGGAGAAAAGGGGGAGGAAGCAAAGGGAGGTGTCGGTAGTAGAGATCGACAGTTGTGGATGAAAGGGGTAGGTAGAAGCAGAAGGGAGTGTCGGTAATGGAGAGACGACAGGGTGGGGAGAAAGGGGTAGGGAGCAGAAGGGAGTGTCGGTAGTGGAGAGTCGACAGAGGAGAGCAATGGGTAGGCGCATAAGGAGTGTCGTAAGTGGCGGGTGGACAAAGATGGAGGAAGGTAGGGACAGAAGGAAGAGGTCGGTAGCGGAGAGTCGACAGGATGCTTGAAAGCAATGAAGAGTTGAAAGAGGAGTAGAGAAGGATCGAAAGTGAAGGTCAAGACATAAGGAGGGAATTCTGTCAGCGATGATCATCCTTGTGGATCCTCAGGTGCAGGGAAACAAAGCTTTGGCAAATACTGTTCAGAACCAGATCTGTTTATCACGTCTGCCTGTTCTGCCTGTCTCCTCTCTGCCTGTCTGTCCTGTCTGTCTGTCCTGTCCTGTCTGTCTGTCTGTCTGTCTGTCGCCCCTCTGCCCTGTCTGTCTGCTCTGTATATATCTCTGTCCATCTGTCTCTTGTCCCTCTGGCTTTAAGAAAAGTTTCCTCTGGTAGCCCTTCCATTCTTTTATAGACATTGGAACCAATTTCTCGTGTCCTCATTATTCCAGTCCTATTTGAATGACGGCGCCTAGTATCTGCTGCTTAATGGTAAGAAGCTCTGCTCTTCAGATTTGTGTCACACATGGAGTCCCCACAAGGCTCAGTAACACGGCCCCCTCCTGGGCTCTGAGCATAGCAGTGATTGACTATTGTCCATATCAACATAAAAAGTAAGGTCAGATTGAGTTGCTGATGTCTCGTCACTCCAACAAAATGGTAGTAATCTACAAAAATATAAAGATGTCTCACATAGGATCTAATTGAAGTGTCAGTCGTCATAGAGAGAGAGAGAGAGAGAGAACAGGGGAGAGGGAGGGAGAGAGAGAGAAAGAGAGAGAGAGAACACACCACACACACACACACAAGCACACACATCACACACACCCACACACACAGATCACACACACACACACAACACATGCACAATACATAATTAACCACAGATAACGACAAGGAAGACATCATCTGCTTAGTGCGACAATTCAAAAGGACAATAACACCAGATGCGGGCGTTTTGGAGTTCTTTATTAGCGCATGGAACAGAATAGAGGGCACTTTTGTTTGAAAAAGCTTGACCACGCACCCTGAAAGCACATAAGTCACACGTCCATCAACAACAAAATAAATCTGAAGACTGATGTCAACATATGACCAAGGACTGAATATAGTATGTGTGTGTGTGTGTGTGTGTGGGTGTGTGTTGTGGTGGTGTGTTGTGGTCTGTGCGTGTGTGTGTGTGTGTGTGTGTGTGTGTGTGTGTGTGTGTGCGTGGGTGGCGTTGTGCGTGTGTGTGTGTGTGTGGTGTGTGTGTGTGTGTGGTGTGTGGTGTGGTGTTGCTGTGTGTGTCGTGTGTGCGTGTGTGTAGATATATATAAATATATATATACATATATAATCTATATATATATACTATATATATATAATATATATATATGTAATATGTGTGTGTGTGTGTGTGTATGTAGTGTGTGTGTGTGTGTGTGATGTGTGTGTGTGTGTTGTGTGTGTGTGTGTAAAGAAGAGTGAAACCATCGAAAGGTGCCGGCGTTTGTTGCGGTGTGTCGCTACGCGACATGCGGCGTGGAAAGTGGTAACAACAGGAGCATTACTAGTGATGCGCTGCAACCAGTTCCAGAGAATGTGTTGTTTTAATGTATGTATTTTGTCTGAGCGTCTCTTGCCCATCCTCAGTGCCAATAGAACGCTGCGCCGCAACTGAATTTTGGAGTCTAAGATATGAAATAAATGTATCCCTTAGCTCTGGGCTGGCAATTTTATGAACCCATCAGACTCAGATCGTACAGGTCCGCTGAAAGGTCAAAGCAATCAGGCATTTCAGAAGTGGTTACATTTCATATGCGATGGACCTGAGTTATCCTAGTGTCCTGACGCAATAAAAAAAAGACAAAATGTCACGCAAGATGATGCCAATGTTCCAACCGACGTTTCCTTCGGTGATGAATGATAATATACTCTCGTATCAGCTGATCCCAGCACACAGACAGGCGCAGAGACCGTATGGAATCAGCGACCTCAACGTGGTCACGCACAACGGCTGCAACTCCAGTTTTCTCGTCATATGTACATGCACCTGTGGCTTTGAACATTGCTCCCCATGTTTGAATTGAAACCGGATGTGAAAAGGTTTAGTTTTGAATTCCGGGTAAGAAGCTGAAACCTCTACCTCCCCCTCCTCCCCCCCCCCCCCTTTCTGGCCTGGCCGTCTATCTGTCTTCTGTCGTCTCCCTCAGTTGTGTTTGTTGTGTGTGGTGTTGTGTGTGTGTTGTGTGGTGTGTGTGTGTGGGGTTGTGGGTGTGTGGGTGGTGTGGTGTGTGGTGTGGTGTGGTGCATGTGCATGCGAGCTGTGTGTTTGTGTGTGTGTGTGTGTGTGTTGGTTGTGTGTTGTGTGTGTGTGTGTGTCTGTGTTGTGGGTGTGTGTGTGTACGTGCGTGCGTCTGCGTGCGTCTGGTGGTGTGTGTGTGTGTGTGTGTGTGTGTGTGGTGTGTGTGTGTGTGTGTGTGTGTGTGTGGGTGTGTGTGTGTGTGCATGTGCATGCGAGATGTGTGGTGTGGTGTGGGTGTGTGTTGTGTGTGTGTGTGTGTGTGTGGTGTGTGTTGTGTGTGTGTGATAGAAGAAGAGAGAGAGAGAGAGAGAGAGGAGAGAGAGAGAGAGAGAGAGAGAGAGAGAGAGAGAGAGAGAGTAAATCCCAGCTGTCCGCGCATGTCATCAGTCTGTTCTCTCGCTCTCTCTCACGCTCGTCTCTTCCTCTCTCTACTCTCTTCCCTCATCCCTCTCCTCTCTCTCTCTCTTCTCCTCTCACCTCTCTCTCTCTCCCCTCTCTCTCTCCTCCTCTTTCTCTCGCTCCCTCCCTCTCTCGCTGCGATCGTTTCATTGTATTTTTTAACTCCAGTGCTCGCTCATCTTCTGTTTTACGCGTTGCAAGGTCCGTGCCATTTTGTGAGAGGGAGAAAGTCGGGAACGCCACGTCCTAAAAGAGAAAGAGAAAACCATGTCTGTTCGACAGACATCATCAGTCCTCCCCGTTATAGGATTGTTTGCTTTTTTTCGTGAATTTGTCAGCGATTACGATTGGAGATCACAAAACTGCCCGCTCATGTTTTGGGAAAGCGATGGATTTGATATATGTCGTAGTGAGAACGCAGAGCAGGGTGTGCCAAGTTTAATCATTCCGTTGAACTTCGAAAATAACCAGTCGCTTGTGGTGAAGCGGTTAGCATCGCGGACTCCGCTTCCGGCTGGGAGGTCGTGGTCCATCCCATCAGAATTCATGTGGGTTTTTCTGACCCGACCGGCTCCTACCCAGGTTGAGTTGCTGCGGACTCAGTTGAAAGACTGAGACCACACAGTCCGAGTTTCAGCCCACTTAATGAATGCGTGTTCCTAGAGTGTGGCTCTCAATTTGCCTGTCCAACTCGCAGGGCTGTTTCCTCGCGGCCTTGTTGACGCCGGGATATAGCATGAAAGGAAGCGCGTAAGAATACAGCCCTTGTCATCGGGCTCAGTCCGGAAAGGGAAATCCGTAGCATCATCTTTTCCATCCTTATGCTCATAGATCAGCATAAAAAAAAAAAACCTTCGAAAATCAATTGTGAAGGTATGGTAACCAAATTGAGATTTAGTATGCGTCCGCAGATTTGAGTAGTCATTTTTTAGTGTTATAGAAACTCAGGATAATAATCTCCTTAGCGCAGGATGTCTCGGGCATTTGACGATGAATTCATTTTTGTCTCTCATACCAGGAAATTAGAGTGATTGGCATGAGTTCTTTCCAGAGAAATATCCAGAACAGCTATGCGTTTCAAGCTGATTATGCGAACACATATCTGGATAAAGACTTGTGAAGCAGTTTCGCAGATATTTGGGCAAAGCATTAATATTCGAAGTTTCTTAATGTGTCTCGCACTGTCCTCGGTTCGATCTCTGTCTCTGTTTCTGTCCCTCCCCGCCCTCCCTTCCAACCATCCATCATTCCATACCATCCGTCCGTCCATCCCGCCATCCATCCATCCATCCATCCATCCATCCAGCCCCCCTCCTGCCTTCCATCCATCCATTCCATCCTCCATCCCTTCCATCCTTCCATCCATCTCTCTCTCTCTCTCATCTCTCTCGTCCATCTCGCTCTCTCTCTTTCGCTCTCGTCTGTCATCTCTCTCTCTCCTCGCCCTCCTCTCTCTCTCTCCCGCTCTCTCTCTCTCCTCTCTCTCTCTCTCTCGCTCTCATCGCTCGTGTATGTTTGTCTGTATTTTTCGAGCCAGCATACTTTCCAACATCGGATAAAAAATCTTTAACATGACAAGAACTCGCCACGGGAAATGCTGACAGTTAATGTAGTTCCTACACCACACCTTTCCCATCTCCCCGCCTCTGCTCACTCCACACATTCACACACACACACACACACAACACACACACACACAGCACACACACCGACAAACACAAGCACACACACACACACACACACAACACACACACACACACACACAACACACACACACACTCACACACACACACCCACACACACACACGCCACATCCAAAAAAAAAACTTCCAAGCGAGACCAGAACAGACTCTAACGTGAAAACCTTTAAACTCAAGTGACATTCTCTTGACAGCAGCTGCGCCTGCGGAACAAATATGCCTTGTCGTCTTACAATAGTACCACTGTCACATGTCTCTGCGGTGGGTGCAATACATGTCAGCCGGTGTTGGGAGAGAAAGAGTTTTATCTGGGCCTTGACCAAACTCTGTAGGAAACACAAGAAGGAAAAACAAATCAGTCCTTCGATGTCTCCAGACTCCTCTTCCTCATCAAATGGCATCTGTTTAACTTTTTCCCATGTCCATCAAACCTTTTGATGTTCCTCTAATTCACGACCCGTATATATCAATCTCTTTGATGACCGGAATATGATACCAATCATCAAAAGGAACGTTTCAAAATGCAAGAGCATGACACCGAACTCGGTGAAATGTCATGTAATTTCTCGCCGCCCCCTTCCCCCAGTCTTTCTTTACGCATGTCTGTTCGCAGGTCCGCTTGAAACAGTAATATCACAAGAACAAAAGTCGTCGGACAACTCGGGCACTGCGGGGCCTTTCTCTCAACTTCCTCAGCAACGTCCACAGGCACGTTCGGAGTGTGTGACCAGCGCTCCTCATCATCGGTTCGGACATCTCGTGGGTCAGGTACTTCTTAATATTCCGCCGTGTTTGCAATGTACTGCTTCCTAACGGAGAAAGACGCAATTCTGCTGGTCTGGATCAAATTCTGCGAAAGAAAGATGAAGAAAATCCTTCCTTGTGTTTTCTGCTATTCTCAGTCGCCCTTTCTTCAACGACCGTCATTCGCCAGTCTCGGTCGCTGCCTCTGTATTTGGTCCGTCTCTGTCTTCTGGCGTGTCGGTCTGTCTCTGTCTGGGTCTCTGTCTGTCCGCTGTCTCTATCTGGGCGCGCGGTGTCGCTCGGCCTCCTGTCGCTCTCGCTCCTCTCGCTCCTCTCTCATCTCTCTCTTCCGCTCGTCGCGCCTCTCCTCTCTTTCGCCTCCTCTCCCAGAGCAGAATAAGAACAATAAAATTGATTGCTTGCTAGTTGCAGCACAAGTCTCTTTAGTTTTCGCTGCAATGGGATGGCAACTTTGCATGCGCTGTTGCAAGAGTGAGCCCCTGTCTGCATAACATTTTTCTGTCTGGGCAATGGCACAGCAATCTAGCTGCATTTCGTGGAATAATGGAAAACCGTCTTGGTGTCCGTAGATCTCTGCACATTCACAAGGATGCCAACCTTCCTAAAAATCCTCCTCCGCTTCTTCTCTCTGACTTTCATTCACCGCTCACTATTATTCTGAATTGACATCGTCAGCGCTGCTTGCAGAGTTTCTGCACATAGATTACCGCTCCTCTTCTTGCTGTTCTGTGTGTCTGTCTGCCTGATTGCCTGTCTCTGTG
>CM031611.1:84612426-84619084 GCA_018398815.1 Conus ventricosus | reverse complement strand
GCGCCGCTTTGTGTGTGTGTGTGTGTGGTGTGGTTGTGTGTGTGTGTGTGTGTGTGTGTGTGTGTGTGTGTGTTGTGTGGGACGATCCTCCTAGACTCGCTATACATGTAATACCACAGACGAAATCTGATTCTTGAAACCTATCTGGCATCTTACGCCTAGAGAACAGACATTGGCCCATGTTTATGGTTGTCGTTTCAGACGCTTTCGCCGTTAGCCCACCAGGGGGAGCAATAAACGAAAAGAAACCATCACCACCAACCGCGTGCAATGGCTTATAGATGCCCCGGCCATGTCAGCCAATGGTGGCGTGGGGTCTGCTGTCATACATATACATTGTATGCATAGGTCTGGTGCATTTTGATGATAAGGGGAGGTGGCAGCGCTGAGAGGAAAGGTGAGTAGAGTGGGAATAGAGGGAGGGACGGTTGTTCTGGCCAGACACATTTCGTTTTCACCCCTCTGCCTTTGTGCAATGTGTCCTTCAATCTGTGTGCTCCAGCTGTCTACCTTCTCTCTCTTTGTCCTTCATTATGTGCATATGTCTGTCTGTCTCTCCGTCTCTAAGCCTGTCTTTCTGTCTGTCTCTCTGTCTGTCTGTCCGTCTCTCTTCTTCTCTCCTTTTTCTCTCTCTCTCTCTCCCTCTCTCTCTCTCTGTCTCTCTCTGACTCTCTCTCCTCTCGGTATCTGTCTCTCTTTGTCTACCTTTCTGGCTCTGTCTATCTGTCTGTCTGCCTATCTGTCAGACAGTCTGACACTGTTTCTGTCTGTCTATCAGTCTGTCTGTTTGTCTCTGTCTCCGTCTCTCTCTCTCTCTCTCTCTCTCTCTCATCTCTCTCTCTCTCTCTCTCTCTTTTTTACTTGGTCTAAACGAGGCGTTAAAATCCCCCTAAATCATCACAAGTATATCACGTACAGAAACTTTTTCAGGCTTTAATAAAGATTTGTTCCTTACAGATCTGATGAATTCCTCACTTTCCTCTGTGTATCAGTTCACTAATCCCGATGAAGCCTTAGAAGTTTGTATCACACTTTTCTCAATGTTTACAATAAGCACGCTCCATTAAAAACAGTTCGTGTCAAAAGTACCCCTAAAAAGCCTTGGATTACAAGTGATATAGAAAAATCCATGGATTTAAGAGACTCACTTCTAGCATCAGGTAATCGTATAGAAATTTATGAAACAAAGAAATCTTGTTAACTATTTAAAACGCTCAGCGAAAAAGAAATATTTTAAAGATCTTATTTACTCTAAAACAGACAACCGATCAGTTTGGAAGGCTATCAATCAGCTTAGCAATAAACATTCTAACGCTCGTGCTACAACACCGAAAGATGTATCAGCTGAAATGTTGAACACACACTTCTGCAATATTGCCAATTTCACCATAAAAACAAACAGATCCTCACAAAACGATTTAGATGTTCTTCTGAATTTTTGTCAGTCCAAAAATATCACAACATTTCTAGATATTCGTTGTTATGTGTACACGAAGTATATAATGCTCTTATTCACTTAAAGCAAAGTAGTACTACTGGCCTTGATGGCATTGACGGAAAGATTCTCAAACTGTCAGCCCCTGTAATTGCTGAAACACTTACGTTATATATATAATCTCTGCATTTCTAAAAATCAGTTCCCCAAGGCTTTTAAAATTGCTAGAGTAATGCCGATCTACAAAACAGGTGATCACACCGATCCGTCTAACTACAGGCCCATTTCTATTCTGTCTGTGCTGTCTAAACCATTGGAAAACCATCTGAATAAACATATTCTCGATCACTTCAATTTTTTCAATTTATTTCATCAAGACCAATCCGGTTTTAGGGCTAATCACTCGTGCCAAACAGCACTGACAAATCTAGTTGATCAATGGCTCACTAATATAAATAACGACAAAATTACAGGTGTTCTCATGGTAGATTTTATGAAAGCCTTTGACGTTATTGACCGCAATCTTCTTCTTAAAAAGCTTAAGGTATACAACTTATCAGAGAATTCGTTAGAACTCCTATCTTCATATCTTTCCGGTAGAAAGCAAATGGTCTCAGTAAATGAATCTGTATCTCCTACATTATCCATTAGTCATGGTGTGCCTCAAGGGTCAGTACTCGGACCTATCTTATTTTCCATATATATAAACGATTTACCTCTATTCATTGATAGTCTCTGTGAAATGTTCGCTGATGACACCACAATACACTGTAGTCATAAAAGGATTGAAAATGTATATGCAAGTTTACAAGAAAGTATAAACAAATTAATCATATGGTCTGAACTCAATCACATGTGTCTCCACCTCAGAAAACGAAGTACTTGATAATAACCACCAGACAAAAGCGTCAAAATATTTTCTTATGATTCCCATCTCTTAGTATAAATAATGAAATAGTTGAAGAAGTTGATCATCATAAAGTCCTTGGTGTCATTGTAGACAATAATTTGTCATGGTCTTCTCATGTCACAATGCTTTGCAAACGTCTGTCTCAAAAGATTCACCAGCTTTCAAAACTAAAATATTTCTTAGACCAACATTGTCGTAAGCTGTTTTTACTTCGTACATTGAATCTCATTTGAATTACTCTTCTACATTGTGGGATTCGGCCAGTTATAACGTATTAAAACCACTCTTCAGTCTTCATAGACGGGCTGTGAAACTCGTTCTTCTCAAATCTACAACTGTAACTCCCTCTGATTATAAACGTTTAGACATTTTGCCTCTAAAATGGAAACTCACTTATAACAAAGCAATTTTCATGTTTAAGATAATGTCCAATCAAGCACCACCAACTTTGAAAAATAAATTTAAAACGAACCTGATTCGCAATGTCAGAAAGATTCAGATACCCCTACCGAGGATTGATCTTTTTAAATCTAGCCTCATTTACTCTGGTGGTTGTTTGTGGAATGACCTAGTGTCTTCATTTAATGTAATTTCTAGTCTAAACGTTTTCAAAAAACAATACTTCTCATATCTGATGCTAAGCTTCCTAAACAGTGTGACTAATGAGAACATCATATAACCTTCTTTATAGGTATTTCAAAATTATTATTTGGATTTAAGTACAAATGATGTTTAAAATGTATTTGAATGTTCATTTGTATTCCTTCGTTACCCCTTCTCTATACCTTGTCATGACATACTGTTCACCTGTCCACCTTTCATTGACGTCCTTCATTTCTCTTCTTCTCCTTTTTTTTTTTTTTTTTTTTAAATGTATTTGCTGGAAGTTGTTTTCTCTTGTGTGTGTGTGTGTGTGTGTGTGTGTGTGTGTGTGTGTGTGTGTGTGTGTGTGTGTGTGGTGTGTGTGTGTGTGTGTGTGTGGTGTGTGTGTGTGTGTGTGTGTGTGTGTGAGAAAAGTTGACTGTCATATTTTTGGATTGCCTTTTGTATTTCAGGCTAATATTCTTTTCACTATTTAGATGGTTCGTTGATTTTGAAGTCACATATTGTTATTTTTTTTCTGCTTCATCGAGGGCAAGATGTAAAAAAGCCTGTATTGTGCTTATTCTTTATCCCTCATTAAAAAGATTCGTTTCGTTCGTTCGTTCGTTTCTTTCTCTCTCTCTCTCTCCTCTCTCTCTCTCTCTCTCTCTCTCTCTCTCTCCTCTCTCTCTCTCTCCTCTCTCTCCCTCTCCTCTCTCTCTCTCCCACCCCCCCACGTCTGTCTGTTTGTATGAGCCTGCCTGTCTGTTTGGACATCTGTCCATCTGCCTTTGTGTCTGTCTGTCTGTCTCCGATCTCTGTCTCTGTTTCTCTTTCTCTGTCTCTTTGTCATTTTGTTTCTGTCGCTCTGTCTCTGTCTCTCAGCTCTCAAGAACTCACTTTTTGCTGCGTTTTTTTTTTTCAAAATAAAAATTCTTTTAATCATAAGTCTCTTATTTGTATGCATTTTCTTTTTGTTTCAGCAAATATCACCCATGGTCGCTTCTACTCTATGCATACGGATGGACAGAAAAGGTAATGCAACGGTCTCCTGTGAATACTTGCTCACTATATGTATATGTGAAAATAGAAGCATATCAAAGAACTTCAAATGTTCTGTACAGATGCACATATAAACTGAGAGCGTGATACTTCTTGTAATCGTACTTTTGTCTGTATTTCATATTTCTGTGCAACAAGGATTCTTTCACCCAGAATGTATTTGCATTTCAATCATAAGAATGAGACAAGTTTTCATGTGATAAGTTTTCACGTACATATCACATATATTGCAGTATACATATTACATATACCACACATTCATATCATATTAGTCGGTGTAATATTTCAATTTTTGATGGTGGTGAGAGTTTCTGTTAAAGAAGTGTGTGTGTGTGTGTGTGTGTGTGTGTGTGTGTGTGTGTGTGTGTTTGTGTGTGTGTGTGTGTGTGTGTGTGTGTGTGTGTGTGTGTGTGTGTGTGTGTGTGTGTGTGTGTTTGTGTATGTGTGTGTGTGTATGTGTGTGGCCCCATATATATAGAAGAAAAAGAAACACCCGAAGGTGCTGGGGAGGACCCAGAGAAGCACTGTCTTCGCCTGCCTTTAGAGCAGTCCTGTACCACACTTGGAGGCCTGCGCTGTGTTGACGATGGGTACAGGCACGCACAGGACACTCCATTAAGATATCAAGGGACATAACTGCTCCTGAACAGAGGTAAATTAGACTACAGGATGCAGCTCATAACAGCCTTAAAGTAGCATCCCCATGGGTGTACCAGCCCGTATTTCATGACTGCAGAGCCCACCGGCGAAAAACACCACCCTCCAGCTGCCGAGCACACCCCACAGACCCAACCACCCCTGCCCACGGACAGACGAAGACAGCGCCACTCCAGACACGCTTTCGCCATACGGTCTTATGTGCCCTCAAGAGAGAATCCAAAGTTGTAGTCTTTCCCACTGTCAACAGGACTTTCCCTGTGGTCAGTGGGTCTTTCCTCACCGTCACTGGACCTTTCTCCAATTATAAACCTACAAGCTTGTTTCCAGCTAAAACGCTGTCCTCAGGGTATACCCTGAGAAGAGCGTTTTAGCTGGAAACAAGCTTGTAGGTTTTTAATTTTTCCATTTTAAAATCCTATTTTAAACTGGTATGTCGCTCCCTACATGGTTGAGCACTTTTAAACGTTCTGAGTGGCTTTTTAACTCTGATTTTTATATATATATATATATATATAATATATATATATATATATATATATATATATATATATATATAATATATATATATATATATACAGCGAGAGAGAGATAGAAAGAGAGAAACAGACAGAGAGATAGACAGACAGACAGATAGACAGAGAGGTGGGAGAGAGGGACAGGGGAGTGGGAGTGGGAGGGAAGGAAGAAAGGGTGGGAGGGCAGGGAGGAGGGCACGGGATGAAAAAGAGGCCGTAAAGTGTCAACATTAACCCCTCGGCTGTCAACATAAGGGACCCAGCGAATTCTGTCCTGTAGACAGCACCATTTGTTACCAGCCCATGGAGTGGACTTTCCCCTCAGGGAAGAGACTCATCAGTCGGCTCCGGACTGGTTGTGTTTGTTCATTCATGGTGTCTAGCATAGACATACCAAATATCATTCTGTGGTGTCCACATCATCACGGTAAGAAAAATCTACAAACCAACAGCCTCCAAAATGTAGTAAGAGAAAGGAAACAGACTAAAGCGCCAGAAAGAAGAAGAAGAAGAAAGAAGAAGAAGAAGAAGAAGAAGAAGAAGAAGAAGAAGAAGGAGGAGGAGGAGGAGGAGGAGTAGGAGGAGGAGGAGGAGGAGGAGGAGGAGGAGGAGGAAAAGAGTAGTAGTAGTAGTTGAAGAAGAAAAAGAAGAGAAGAAGAAGAAGAAGAAGAAGAAGAAGAAGAAGAAGAAGAAGAAGAAAAGCAGAAGAAGAAGAAAAGAAGAAGAAGAAGAAGAAGAAGAAGAAGAAGAAGAAAAAGAAGAAAGAAGAAAGAAAGAAAGAAAGAAAAGAAAGAAAGACAGAAAGAAGAAGACAAAGAAGAAGGTTGAAGATGAAAGGAAATCTTTGAACCATTGCTAAAAGATCCAAACATTATGCAAGGGAGATCATAATTTGCCAACGGTCTGAGGATCAGGCGTAAATCATTGGGTCAATGCACCAACTTCGGGAAAGTTTTTAGACTCGAGCTAATCGTTCAGCCCGACACATATGCTAACATTTACTGATGAAACAGACGAAAAACCAAAGTAAATCAAACGTTTCACTGAATCATCATCTTTCCGTTTAAAATCTACAGCGTCTTCAATACAAATAACAGTATTTGTAGCGTGCTGGGCTGGATAGCAAACAGAAAACTTTCGCAGGTTCAGGTTTTCCTGTACAACCAAGATGAGTCACTTTTGGGGAAAGATAACTCTATTTCTTATATGCGAGGTTTTCACTTACCGAGTTTGTGAGGTGCTGTGTCTGGTATGAATTATGTTATGTAAGGCGAGTTTTCTTATAAACGAGATTCTTATTTTCTGTTCCCGTCGATTTCTTGTAAAGTGATTCGCCATCGCTTTGGTGGGCCTTTTATTCGATGAACGCACGGCAGGGCTGTTACTTGTACTGCGCCGCTCAGTTGTTTCAGCATGTTGTGTGTGGCGCTGTTCTGTCCGGGAAGTGTCTGTCTGTCTGTCTGTCTCTCCTGTCTGTCTGTCTTTCTTTCTCTG
>CM031611.1:84599926-84602426 GCA_018398815.1 Conus ventricosus | reverse complement strand
ACACACACACACACACACACACACCACACACACACACACACACCACGCACGCACGCACTCACACACGCACGCACGCACGCACGCACGACGCACGCACGCACGCACGCACACATCACACACACACACACACACACACACACACCACACACACACACACACACATACACAACACACACACACACAACACACACACACACACAAACACACGCACCACACACACACACACACACACACACACACACACACACACACACACACACACACACACACACAGCACACACGCGCACGCGCGAACACGCACACAACACCACACACACACACACACACACACACACACACACCACACACACACACACACACACACACACACACACACACCACACACACACACAACACACACAAGACACGACCTGGACTTTGAGACCTGTCTTGCATGTTGCAGCCATGGAGCAGACAGACATTGCTCCCATATTGCGGTTTTTGTTTCAGACGCTTTCGTTGTTAGCCCAGCCACCATGGGGTGCAATAAGTATAAAATAAAAAAGTCCTCATAAGTATAAAATAAAAAAGTCCTCACCAAGGGGAGCTACTAGTCGTATGCCAAGGCTTATATCGATGTCCCGGACATGTGGACCAGTGGTGGCATAGAGTTTGCTGTCAGACATAGACGTGGCATGCACAGGTCTGGCATCGTTTGATGATTAGGGTGGAGTGGAAAAGAAAGGCGAGGAGAACAGGAATTGCAGGTGCACAGGTCTGGCATCGTTTGATAATTAGGGTGGAGGGGAAAAGAAAGGCGAGCAGAGCAGGAGTCTGGCATCGTTTGATAATTAGGGTGGAGTGGAAAAGAAAGGCGAGCAGAACAGGAATTGCAGGAGCGAAATATTATTTTGGCCATTCACGTTTCGACTTTGCCCCTTCTGTTTGTCTTTGTGCTCTTTACTCTATGTTACAACTATCTGTCTGTCTGTCTATCTATCTGTCTGTCTGCCTGTCTGAATGTCTTCTTTTTACGTATGTATGTAAGTATGTATGTATGTATGCATGTATGTATGTATGTATGTATGCATGTATGTATGTATGTATGTATGTAGTATGTATGTATGTATGTATGTATGTATGCATATATGTATGTATGCATGTATGTATGTATGTATGTATGTATGTATGTATGTATGTATGTATGTATGTATGTACGTCGTCTATCTAACTATCTGCTTGCCTGCCTACTTGTCTACCTGTTTGTCTGTCTTTCTGCCTATCTGTCTCTCTCTGTCAGTTTGTCTGTCTGTCTGTCTCTGTCTCTGTCTCTCCCCCTCCCCCTCCCCTCCCTTCTCTCTCTCTCTCTCTCTCTCTCTCTCTCTCTCTCTCTCTCTGTTTCATTGTAAAAGAGCAATGTTTTCTCTGTCCATCCGACAGTTAATGTTCCGTATCACTAAGTGAAATTGTAATCAAGGAAGCAGATTATGTGGACATCAATATAGTAACACTGGGTTATTGTTACAAAGTCTCACCGGTGTTGATATTGATTCATATTCACATTAGTAATTATCAATATAATAACACTGGGTTATTGTTACAAAGTCTCACCGGTGTTGATATTGATTCATATTCACATTAGTAATTATCAATATAATAACACTGGGTTATTGTTACAAAGTCTCACCGGTGTTGATATTGATTCATATTCACATTAGTAATTATCAATATAATAACACTGGGTTATTGTTACAAAGTCTCACCGGTGTTGATATTGATTCATATTCACATTAGTAATTATCAATATAATAACACTGGGTTATTGTTAAAAAGTCTCACCGGTGTTGATATTGATTCATATTCACATTAGTAATTATCAATATAATAACACTGGGTTATTGTTACAAAGTCTCACCGGTGTTGATATTGATTCATATTCACATTAGTAATTATCAATATAATAACACTGGGTTATTGTTACAAAGTCTCACCGGTGTTGATATTGATTCATATTCACATTAGTAATTATCAATATAATAACACTGGGTTATTGTTACAAAGTCTCACCGGTGTTGATATTGATTCATATTCACATTAGTAATTAACGGTCCTGTTCCTCCTGGGGCGCGGGTTCGATGCATAAAGATGAAGCGTGAAATGTGCAATCCCTTTCTGTGTAGATGTTAATGAGCACTTCCCCCACCTCCTCCTGGGTCCACTGGACGCTCCACACACTCGCCCTAATCCTGCGTCCTCTCCACCTTGACCATCCTTTGCCCGTTCTCTCCTCCTTTCCGTTTAGACATTCCAGGTATCACGAGTGTGTGTGTGTGTGTGTGTGTGTGTGTGTGTGTGTGTGTGTGTGTGTGTGTGTGCGTGTGGTGTGTGCGTTGTGCGTGCGTGTGCGTGGTGTGTGTGTGTGTGTGTGTGTGTGTGTGTGTGTGTGTGTGTGTGTGTGTGTGTGCAGGGAAGCGTTATCCCTTGAAAATACAATATTGTGATATTTCTGCACGTTATTCAT
>CM031611.1:84589926-84592426 GCA_018398815.1 Conus ventricosus | reverse complement strand
TGGTAATCTTTCCTCATTCATACGTAAAATTTTCAGGCCAATAACTAATACATCGCAAAACATGAGTTGATATACAAAGGATATCGGCCTGTATCCCCGTATACAAGATCATTTGGCGTTCTGGGCTGCACCCCCAAGAATCTTTTTAAAGCAAATAGTGAACTTTTTCTATTTCAATAACAGCTTTATCCATGCCCCATATCTCGGCTCCATATTGTGCGATTGGCTGAACTTGAGCATCAAAAAGTTTGAGTAATACAGGTAAAGAATTATTATTTAGCATATACAGTTTTCTCAGTATACACAGTAATGCACGTTTTGCTCTACTCCGCAAGATCCTGACAGGCAGGTGAAAAACCAAGACGTGTGTAAAACAGATGCCGAGATATTTGTAACAATTCACAACCTCCATTGCCTCACCATTCAAAGACCATCTCTCCCTTGCTGCTAAGTATCCCCCTTTTCTAAAAAACCACAATACGCTCTTTTTCATATTTACCTTGAGTTGAAGCCTTGTGGCTATACTATGGAGATTATTTAATTGGGTTTGGAGTCCAACTGGAGTTTCTGATAGCAAAGCGATATCGTCAGCCAGTAGCAAGATAAATAATTCAAGGGTTTCGTGTGACAACGTCGCTCCATGTCGTCCCTTCGCAATGATTTTCTGATACTAATTCGTTTATAAAATAGAGAAAACAATACAGGACTACAGTATATCTACCCTGCTTCACACCCTGTGTGCACAAAATACTATCTGTGAATTCGTTGCCGACTCTTACTTTTGCTTTTACGTTAGAATACATACTTCCTATACACTGATACAACTTCCCTTTAATACCATTCTTCTGAAGAACTGGCCACAGTAGTTTCCTTGAGATAGAGTCAAAGGCCTTCTCAAATCAATGAAAGCTACATAGAATTTACGATTTTAACGAAAATTGCTTTTGGTATTATTGCTAGTAATGTAAACATATGGTCCACTGTTGAATACCCTTTCTTGAAGCCCGCCTGATATTCGCCGGTTATATTATACTGTTCTACCCATATTTGTAACCTATAATTTATAATAGAACTGTACAATTTGCTGCCGATGTCACAAAGTGACACACCTCTATAGTTGCCAGGATCATTAACATCACCTTTTTTAAATAGTGGTACTATAATTGATTCCATCCAGGCTTCGGGATATATTCCTCTGTGAAAAAGAGCATTAAAAAATTTTTTAACAAGGAAATCGACAATTATTTCGCCACCATTTTTAAACATTTCTCCAATTAAGCCATCTGGACCAGCAGATTTGCCGTTTTTTTTTTTTCAATTTCTTTATGGCAAGTAAAAACTTCTTTTGAAATTGGGTTATCAAATACATTGAGTTCATCTGTGGCTTCTAAATCAGAACGCGGTTTCCATTTCTATTGAACTGTCCACATCCCTATCAAGGAGGTTTTTGAAATGTTCATGCCACTCATTAATAGAAATTGATGCATGTATACGATACCCTTTGGTGACACCTTAATGTACATTCTGCCAGAACGCACTGGATCATGACCGAATCAACAAGATTACTTAATAAACAATTATTATATTCATTTTGCTTTTTCTGTAACAGGCTTTATATTCTCTCCGTGATTTACAATACTCTGAACCTGTCCTCAACGTCTAAAGTTCCACGAAAAACTCTAAGCAACCTCCTGCCGAAATCTTAGCTACATGACATTCTATATCAAACCATGCATCTTTTACGTTTCCTCTTATCTGTTCTGATCCTTGTTTTTCATACACTCAGCTTGTTTTTTCACACATTGTTAAACGCATTCAATGCCAAGTTGATGTCAACATCAATAAGATCAATTGCTGCTTCGAGTAAAGATTTACAATCTTCACTGGTCATGAGAGCATGAAATATCCAGCCTCTGTTCCTGCCAAACAAACTTTTCAATAAACTTACCGTTTTTATTGCTATAACCCTGGTTCATATGAAGCTCATCGCCATTATCAAAATTAACATGGAATTCCAAAGGCAGATGATCCGACTCAATGCGTTCTTGTACATATAGAGTACATGATGCCATCATACATATAACAGATCAACAGAGGCCAAAACATAAATCATTCACACTATTACCTGTATCAGAAACGTATGTAAAACGACCTTGACGGTCGCCATTACATACTCCGTTTAAAATGCATAATTCTAGAGCTGTGCACATGCTTGACAAACATTTACCGTACCTGTTCAGTACCTTGTCTTCAGATTCTCTTTTAACACAAAACGATTCGTTTCTTAAGAGTTATTATACATAGTGTCGTACATAGTTATATCCTGATTAACATTAGACGTTCTGCTATTAAGGTCTCCGTTTAAAAGTATGTACATATTAGGAAATTCAAATATCTTGTCCGTCAGAATATCTTCTAGTGTCCGAATACCATTATCAACATCAAAATACGAATAATATGGTGAGTTTTCCGGATGTACATAGGTGCACACATACAAAAC
>CM031611.1:84572426-84579926 GCA_018398815.1 Conus ventricosus | reverse complement strand
TATGCAATATTCTCCTTTGACTCTTCAGGTGGTCAGAAATATCATCTGATTGTGGAGCATATCCTGGGCCTTGTAATCAGAGACCAGACAGTGTTTCATACGTTTTCGTCGTATAGCCAAGGGGAGCAATTAGCATTTAAAACGAACAACACCAAAGGTTGTTACAAAATTGCACGTTATATATAGGGTCAGTCTTAACATAGCAATACAAGGCTGACAATGACTCTGAACAACAGCAAGCTCGAGTGCAATGCAGATATTGGCTTATATGATAATAATGAAAAAACAATAATATATAACATAATATAAAATAACAAATATATAATATAATAAGATGCAATATCATATAATACAATATAGTATACTGCAATACAGTACAATATAATATAATATAAATATGACATAATATAATGTAATATATTATAATATAGTGTGATATACTAGAATACAATATAATATGACATGATGTGATGTAATATAATAGAACATAATACACAAAAACATAGCACAATATGATATAATAAATGTGATAAATATGATTGTTATACTATGATGTAATAAATATAATATAATATGATGTAATATTATGTAATACGTAATATGACATGATGTAATATATGTAATATGATATGACATGATGTAATATGGTATAATAAAACATAATACAATATAATGTCAAATAATACAATATGATATAATATACTTCGTATGATATAATATAATATAATATTTAACATAAACGAATTCTTGCATAGTACTCGAGGTTTTAAGGATTGTTCTCTCTCTCTCTCTCTCTCTCTCTCTCTCTCTCTCCTCTCTCTCTCTCTCTCTCTCTCATCACCGTTACAAACTTTCATATAATGACTATTTTGGATGAAGAGTATGCTGAGTCACCTTTTGATAACCCTGATTTCACACACACACACACACACACACACACACACACACACACACACACACACACACACACACACACACACACAACACGCACACACACTTTCTAATAAAACAATACAATGGTCTCTGTCAGTATTCCCAGTAAGTTTCCTATGTCAGCAAACACGAATATACTTGGCCTATATTCTAGCCAATAGATAGTCGTTGGAGCTGGCGCTTACTTGTCGAAATGTCTTGTTCCTGGCGAATATCTTTCTGCCTGCGCAAATAAAAGGAGGCAGTATGGCTGACTTACAGTCCGCATTTACCTGTCGTATATATTGAATGTCTTCGTCCACAATACTGTCGGCTCTTCAGCATCGGCGTTATATACATGCATACATACATACATACATACATACATACATACATACATATAAATATATATAAATTGAGAGAGAGAGAGAGAGAGAGAGAGAGAGAGAGAGAGAGAGAGAGAGAGAGAGAGAGAGAGAATGGTACTGAGGATCAGCGCAATCTTAAAAACAGTACTCAACCACAGTGGGAGCAACATTTGTTATATTAAAAACAAGTTAAAAAGCTTGATTTTAACTTGTTTTTAATATATATATATATATATATATATATATATATATATATATATATATATATATATATATATATATATATATACCAGTTTAAAATAGAATTTTAAAATGAAAGAATAAAACCTACAAAATTGTTTCGAGCCAAATGCTCTCCTCAGGGTATGCAATCTGGGCACGCCACCGTTGTTATATAGTGTGGTGTGTGGGCGTGTCAGCTCTGCGTGTGTTGCACGTGGCCTGTAGATTAAAAAAAAATCTTTTTGGGGGCGCGTTCAGGGGGGGACGTGTCAAGGAATGGTGCATTGACAAGGATTTCCATTTATGCCTGCAATTGTTTATCATTTCTACTTTAGAGTTCAGGGATGCTAGGTGGGGTTTACATAATATCAGCCACTTTTCTGTAGTACATAAGTTGCATTTCCTTTTAGAAATGTTGTTGTATGGTGTTGCTCTTTTTATAGTTTTCCATATGTTGTAATCTATTTTCTTATCTTTAAGCTTCCAATATATTTACTTAGTTCTGTTTGGTTTTTATATTTTTCATTTTTGAAAGACTGTTTATGGTTTGCATATCTGGTTTTAAAATGGTTTGCCGTGATCCCTATGTATGTTTCTTTATCACTGTCTGTTGTTACCGTAGCTTGGTACACAATATTGTTGTAGAGACATTTGTTATTCAGAGGGCACTGCTCTTTTTGTGCAATTACACGATATCCTTTCGTCACCCTCTTTGGTTGTATTGTTTTTGGTTTTATTGGAAGAATCAAATATATTTTTGGGGTTGGGCATACACGAGTACGATAGCTTGATGGTATTTTTGTTGAATATTTTAGACAGTACATGTTCTTTGGGGAATGATGTTTCAAGGATTCTGAGGAATTCTTGTCCTAAAAGAAAAGTGGCTACAACTACAAATTACAATATAACCCAGATAACAACATGAACAGCAATAGGAAAAATAGGAAAAGAAAAATTATATGGTATGACCCTCCATAATGATGGAAGAACAAAAACTAACGTAGGAAAAGAATTCCTCAGAATCCTTAAAACATCATTCCCAAAAGAATCCAGTCACCTGGGCACAGAGTGTATTACACTGACAAGGGTTCAACAACAAACACTGCTAAGTTCACAACATTTGCCCATCAAGGAGCAGAAGATCTGCTGTGTCATTCTTCTGACCTCTCAGGCAGAGTGCTGGGGTCAATGCACTGGCGTCATCTTCTTCACTCTCGTCTTCGAGTTCCCTTCGGAGCCTATGATCTTTCCTGCTGCGCATTATTCTGGCACTGAAAGCGAGTTTTTAGCTGCATCATAAATCAGAATCTGTTGAAGCACAAATATCATGTCATGCTGGCAGAGAGAGAGAGAGAGAGAGAGAGAGAGAGAGAGAGAGAGAGAGAGAGAGCGAGAGAGAGAGAGAAGGAGGGAGGGGGAAGCGACAGACAGGCAGACAGACAGACAAGAACAGAGAGAGAAAGAGAAAAAGTGACAGACAGAGAAACAGACAAATAGTTGGACAGATAGAGACAGAGACAGGATCAGAGACAGAAAAAGAGACAGACGACCGAGAGAGAGAGAGAGAGAGAGAGAGAGGAGAGAGAGAGAGAGAGAGAGAGAGAGAGAGAGAGAGAGAGAGAGAGAGAGACAGATAGACAGACAGACAGACAGACAGACAGACAGACAAAGACAGACAGACAGACAGACAGACAGACAGACGCAGTGATAGAAACAAAGACATAGAGACAGAAGCAGAGACAGAAATGGCGATAGGGACAGAGGCAAACAGACGGACAGACAGAAAGACACAGTCAGAGAGAAAGAGAGAGAGAGAGAGGGAGAGAGAGATAGAGAGAGAGAGAGATGGAGAGAGAGATGGAGAGAGAGAGAGATGGAGAGAGAGAGATGGAGAGAGAGATGGAGAGAAAGAGAGAGAGAGACAGAGAGACAGAGAGACAGAGAGAAATGGAGAGAGATGGAGAGAGAGATGGAGAGAGAGAGATGGAGAGAGATGGAGAGAGAGAGAGAGAGAGAGAGAGAGAGAGAGAGAGAGAGAGAGAGAGAGAGAGAGATGGAGAGAGGAGGAGGAGAAGGAGAGACAGACAGACAGACAGACACACAGACAGACACACAGACAGACGAACAGAGAGAGAGACACAGACAGACCGAGAGAGAGGGATGGAAAGAGGTAGCGGTAGGGGAAGAGACACAGAGAGACATACAGACAGAAAGACAGACACGAAAAGAGAAAGTGACTAAGAGATAGAGAGACAGGGAAAGAGAGAGAGAGAGAGAGAGAGAGAGAGAGAGATTCGGATTCGGATTCGGATTCGGAATTCAGAATCCCGTTTATTTTCATTTAGGCCAAGGCCCCTTATGAGGGGAATGTGAACAACAAAAGAACATTGAAGCAGCGCTAGTTATGACTTAACAAAAACATAACAAAGATGATACAAACAAAATTCTTAAGATGTGGCAGTTTCTCTGAACTTGTATGCTTTTGAAAGAAACATTGAAAGACCTCTAACAACTTCAACTGATTGAGAAGACATCAATAAACACAATTTGAATAAACTCGGTTGACTATAATACTTAGGTTTGATGAACTTTACACGAATACTACTAAGAGCAGGACAGCAAAGAACAAAATGTATTTCATCTTCTTGTGCTACTTTACATAATGGACAAATCAGATCCTCGTTGTTAGCCATTCTGTATCTATAATGGTGCACTTTTAATTCTGATATTCCTAAACGAAATCGTGTTGTAACATATTGTAAATGTCTATCAATAATAGTGGTCAAATATGGTTTCAAATCATGCACACTGCAAAAATTGTTATAGAAACTAAATCTGTCACTATTGTGAATATGGTCAGACCATTTTTGCCATGTACAATCTATTAATCGTTGCCTGAAAATATTTAAAAATACTTTGATATTTCCACACCCTGGTTTAACCAAACATACCCAAACCCATATTCTGTCAAACAAAAACGTACTTTGGAGGCCCAGTTATTTTTGCCTTTAGAGTCCATATCTAGAAGCATATTGTAGGCTTTTCTAGGAATTCTATCGTTACACATTTGCAATAATTTAAGCCAATAACGAATGCAATTAACAGCAGATAAAACAAATATTGGGTAGCGATTGGTTTCTCCATATATCATATCATTCGGCGTACGTCTGTCTACACCAAGAAACTTTTTTAGAGCAAATAAATGCACAGATTCACAACAAGTAGCAGCTTTGTCTAAGCCCCATAATTCAGAGCCGTAAAGTAGAACGGGCTGTACTTGGGTATCGAATAACTTGATGAATACCTTAAGGGATGTATTATTCAAAACATACAACTTTTTCATAATACACAGTAAAGCATTCTTTGCCCTACTTGCTAGATCTTTACAAGCACCTGTGAAACTCAAACGTGTAGAAAATATTATACATATTAACATCACCATAAACCCATCTTTCCCTTGCACCAAGATAGCCCCCCTTTACGAAACACAATGATATTACTTTTTGACATATTAACTTTTAATTGAAGAGTACCAGCTGCACGTCGTAAATTATTCAACTGTGTCTGTAGACCAACAGGCGTTTCTGATATCAAAATAATATCATCAGCTAATAAGAGAATAAACAACTCTAAGGTATCAAGAGAAAACAAGGCACCATGTCTACCATTATTAATAACTTCTATAGCTAGTTCATTTATAAACAAGGAAAATAAAACTGGACTACATGCATCTCCCTGCCTGACCCCAGCTGTACAATTAATGAAATCTGTCAGTTTACCTCCACACCGGACTCTAGCTCTAACAACATTATACATGCTTTTAATACACCTATAGAGTTTACCACATATACCATTTTTTTGTAGTATTGGCCAGAGTATATTTCTATTGATTGAATCAAATGCCTTTTGAAAATCTATAAAAGCAACATATAGCTTACGATTTCGAGAAAACTGCTTTTGGATTAGTGCCAACAAAGTAAACATGTGATCCACGGTCGAATAACCCTTTTTGAATCCTGCTTGCTGTTCCCCGGTTATATTATTCTCATCAACCCATTCTTGTATTCTCCTATTAATAATTATTCCAAATAGTTTACTGCTAATGTCACTAAGGGAAATTCCTCTATAATTATTGGATTGTCAACATCGCCTTTTTTGAATATAGGCAAAATAATTGATTCACACCAATTATCAGGGTACATGCCCTCATCAAATAACTTATTAAAAAATTTATGAAAAAATAGCACAGCCTGTTGTGTTGCATGTTTAAATAATTCTCCAATTAGACCATCTGGACCAGCTGACTTGCCATTTTTCAGTTTTCTAATAGCTAAAGTAATCTCTTCTATGGATATTGGACGATTAAATGAACTATCTACGTCAGCATCCGCCATTTCTTCATTATTAACACTGTCACTGACATTCTGTCCTAACAAATTTTGGAAATGATGAAACCAAGTATCGCTAGTTATCTTATTCTTTGGTTGTTTTCTTTTGAAAGATACTTTCTTAACAGTCTCCCAGAAGTCTTTTGGCATTTAACTGAGGAAATCAACTTATCTATTAAGAACTTGTTATACTCTTTCTCCTTTCTTTTTAACAATTTCTTGTATTCCCGCCTTGCAACACAATAAGCCGCTCTGTCTTGTGGATCATGAGTACGACAGCTAATTCTTAATAATTGTCTAGCTTTTAATTTACTGATTCGGCACTCTTTATCATACCAATCATCATATCTGTCATTTCTATTGACACGTATATGCTTCTTCATACACTTAGCACTTTCCTTTACACACTCATTAAACATGTTCAAAGCTTCATTTACGTCGGATTGTATCATATCTATGGCATTTCCATTTTTCTAACAACATCTACCCCACATAATAGTTCTTGAAATCGATTAGCACAATCATTATTCCATACAAGTTTCTCTATAACATGGGTTTCTTGTTCATTATTGTCAACAACATTTTCCTTTAGAAAAACAGCAATGAAAGAAACAGGCATGTGATCTGAATCTATGCGGTCTAAAACTTGAAATTTACATGAGTCATATACCAAAGCAAGAAGATCGCTTGAAATAATAAAGTAATCAACAACACTGCAGCCAGAATCAGATATGTATGTATAGCGTCCTTCTAGGTCGCCATTACATACCCCATTAACAATACACAAATCCAAGGCAGTGCATAGATTTAGTAACAACTTTCCGTAATTATTTAATGTACAGTCTTCAGAGTTACGATTTATACTGAGAGAATGACTATCACATTGTCTATCAAAAATGTTTTTTCCCGAAAAATCCTGAGAAATATTGGATGTTCTACTATTCAAGTCTCCATTAATTATGACATACACATCTTTTCTTAGCAAACATTCTATCAAACAATCTTCAAGTAAACTGATTCCATTTTCAAAATCAAAAAAGGTATAAAAAGGAGAATTTTCCGGATGAATGTAGCAACAAAAATACAAAACATCTTTGTCTGTTCCAAATAATTTTTTGTCAATTACAAATACACAAAAATTGGAGTAATTGACATCAACAGCTTTTACAAATGGGGAAAACTCCTTCCTGATCAAACAAACAATTCCACCTGATGGTCTCCCCTGTCTACTGAATTTGACAGCAGGTTTGCAAAACACATCATAGTCAGAAATAGATTATCAAACTTCCACTCATCAAGAAACGTTTCAACAAGACAGACAAAATCAAACTTAAAAAGAAATGCAAGGAAATCTGGATCGGCAAGTTTTGACTTTATGCCATTAAGATTCCATGACAAAAAAGAGAAAGGTTTGTTTTCATTATATGTACACTCGCCCTCCCTACCTCCCTCGCTCTCTCCCTCATGCACACACGGGATTTCCGTAACTGGCTCTGGCTGGTTACTGCAACTCACCCGGCAACTGTCAACACGAACATCGCTGTCCCTGCCTATTGCAGTTGGCGAGATTACCGGTGTTACTGTTTTTTCCTGATCCCTACATATAATGT